>OX393550.1:61578694-61972063 GCA_947650365.1 Chamaelirium japonicum
CGGGTAAGAATATCACACAACAATAAAAGGAAAATAAATATAGAGGAAAGATATATAAGAGGTGATATATATACATCTCTCAATACCCCACTCCCGCAATCTCAAGGAGCGGTGCCCATATAGAGTTTGCATAGGATGAAGCAACAAAAGTGCCAAGTCGACCTACAAAAAAGTCCCTCATGGGAAACTGCTCGACCTACAAAAAGGTCCCTCATGGGAACCTCGCCACCCCGCAAACAGGCCGATGGAAGAACATGTTGACCTAAAAATGGGTCAACATACGAATATCTCGAACATCGACATTGCCTAGAGAAAGACATAACAATAGACCTATCTATAAAAAAGGAGGAACACCAACATTGCCTAGAGAAAGACATAACAATAGACCTATCTATAAAAAAGGAGGATCACCGAGAGACATCATAGAAACCCATGTACAAGTGAGCGAGAAAGTTGGTGACCGAAGTGTTGAGTCCGCTGAACAAGCTGAAAAATAGAAGACCACAATCCAACCAAGGTATGATGCATCAATGGGCAGTGCTAATGAAGAAGAAATTCACAAACAACCACCTTTGCAATAGAGGATTGCAGGTGAAAAAGGTCATACGATGAAGACAACTAGAAGCAAGAACACTCTCAAACAAATGCAGTTGGAACTTGGAAGCAAGCATACACTTGAAGAAGAAAAAGAGCGACTAAAATAACAAAATGTGATTCAATGAACATCGAACCGAACCGTTATAACCCAAGTACATACATAATTTTCACTCCCGGACCCGATCATGACTTCGTGAGGCGGCGATTGGGCTTCTGTCTTCTACTCCTCTCTGAGCTCCCTCTCGACTCTCGAGGGGATCTGAGTTTCTGACGATCACACCTTTGCAGCACCTTCCGCCTCCGCTTCATCCTCGACTCCTCGGCGACTGCCGCTGCAATCCTACATTTCCAAGACCGAATCCCCCATCGTCTTCGTCACCAAGGTTTTACTACTAACAATGTTAGTTTCAATCGCTTGGTAGATGGATGTAATTTTTTCTTCAAATCCACACATTGATCAATACATTAGAGGACTTGCTGCTCATTGGTAGTGAATCCATAAAAACTCCTTCAAAGTATCTTAAAGGAGTAATTACAGAAATCAGATTAAGAATTTTTGGTGATCTTTACATCAAGGTGTTACAACCATTTTCTCTTTTTTTCATTTATGTTCCTATAATTTGATGTCAGGTTAATTGCCAGTCAGGGTTTTTTTTGTCAATCTTCCCAATGGTTGAACCTGTCTTGAAGGAATAAGACATACGATTATGATTAGAACTGTAGGACCGAATCGAACTGAATCAGTCCCTATGGTTTGGTCCGAATCCGGTTCCCATGGCCCAACGGTCCGGATCTGCTTCTAGAAATTGTAGAACCGTATGGACCAGTTTGGTCCTGATTTAATCATGGGGAACCAGAAGCAGCCCTAGTGTGCGGTCACCAACGGATTAGTACAACACAACCATCCAAGGGAAAAGATATATAAAAGGTAAAATATATCCATCTCTCAAACACTAATGATACATATTTAGATAAAATTTTATTTTAAAGAAAAATCCACCTCTTTTTTTATAAAGAATCCTTTAAGTGAGTTTAGTTTTGACTAAGAAATCCAAAACTTCCCTGAATCATGAAAAACACATGTTTTAAAAAGAAATTAGGGTTAATTGGTAACTAATTCTTGACATAAGAAATTGTGAACGTACAGGATAGCGAGATATCCTCTTTAACATTAGGTCCCCGATTTTTTTGAGAAACCCGAAACTACCCTCTGGCCTCCTCTTCTCCCATCTCTGTCGAGTACAAGCACGAGCAGCAAGGTGGCAGTCGGCGGTGGCGTGCGCGTCCTCCAACAGTGAATCACACTCGCCCACCTCCGACAGGCCCCCTCCCGAGTTGGAGCTGCTCACCACCACCGGGGAGAAAAGCTTTGATTTTAGTTCAGTTAAGTTCGATCTAGGTCTAGGGTTCATCCCATGGCCTGTAGATCTTAGCTTAGGGATATTCGGTTAGGTTCGGCAGTGGAGGTTCGATTAGGATCATCTCCGACGACAGCAGAAGACAACAGGTTCGTTTAGGTTCAATGGCATTTCGGTAAAAATTCGAAGTGTTTTGGATGACATTTTGGTTGTTGTCGGGGACTGCTAACCAACTCCCCCAAGAAATTAACATCTTCGAACCCGTCGTTTTCAAAATATGTACAGATATGTCCTCAAAGTGTCCATGACATGTCTAAGATATATCCGACAAATAACTAATAATTAGAAAACATGGACACATAGTGTCGGTGTCTGATAAGTGTCAGATATGGACACCACGTCTAGGGGTAGTGTTTGTGCTTCCTAGGTGTGCCACTTCACTCTATGAGCATTAGCACTTCGACCACTATCAGTTCCATCAGGTATGGCTCATCTACTATCGATGCTGAGCGGATTCACTTTAATAAGCAAATATGATCATGTACCATAGGCTCAGTTGAGCCCCAACTATCTCGTGTTCTCACCCGATTTGTTATTGCTCGAGATGTGGCTTTGCTTGTCCCACCTTCAACTGTGGAGTGCGTAATCATAAAGTTCAACATGCATGCTCTACCACATGCCATGACAATAAGATAGTTTAGTAGTTTTATGCCTATCTTCTTATTGTATTTAGGAAGGACTTGCAACTATGGAAGTGTCTCGGGCATTTAGAGAGCATCAATAATTGTATTAGTACTTATGGTTTGAGTATGGGATTGACTTGCTATGTAAGGAGTTATTGAATTGTGATTCTATGTCGTGTATTAATTCTGCTCTTATAGATTTGCTTGCAGAGGAACAACTGAACACTTTGGATACTCTACAGGTTTTACCTTCACGCACGGATATTGTTTTAGTTAGTACCTCCCATTCTTGAGGTGCCTCTAGGGATCATTTCAGCACCCTCATGTGTTTCCTGGTGCTTTAGTTGTCGCATTTGCATCTAAGAAGAGCCCCTAAAAGAAGCACAAGCAATCAGCACATTATAGAACTGAGTCAGCTTATGCATCTGTCAGAGCTATTGTAGCACCAGATTGAGGGATCATATCACCACGAAAAGATTGTTGATGCAACTTGGCCATGTGATATCCATCTCCTAACTTGTAGTTTCTTCCATATTAATGCCATTATAGCATATTTTCCTTTCAACATGTTTGGTACATGACTTTTCATTTAAGTTAATTTTTAACTCATAAGGCAAAAATGATGGAGCAAGGGTAAAACCCTAAAAAGGGACTTAATTATAACTCCTTTTAAGGAGATGCTTTTAAGCCTAAGGACTTTGAAATGCTGTGGACGAAATTGTCCTTCATAGCATTTCAAATTTTATTTGAAATGCCACCAAACCAGTGAACCCCCCCCCCCCCCCCCCAAACACACACACACCCGTCGGACCTAACCGAATCCCCCTCCCCCCGGCCGAGCCTAATCTATAGGCTATGGAATGAACCCTAGACCTACCCGAATCCGCGCCGTTGCCACCTTCGCCTCCGTCGCTCGCGCTCGCCGCCGCTCGCACCCGCAGCCACTGTTGCCTCCGCCGCTGCTCTCGTCGCCTCTGCTACAACCACCGCCGCCGCCGGAGAGGGGAGAAGAAAGGGGGGGAGGGGGGTAGTTTCGGGTTTATCATGAAAAGTAGGGACCTTAGGCTAAATGAAACTATTGGGTATCCTTTACCTTCCAGCGATCTGTTGCTGGGGACCTTAGCCACATTACCCCAACCGTAAAAGCATAGACCGACCTATACGCTGTACTTTCTGTAATCAACAGTAGGTCTACAATTCCCACAACACTAACGCCACACAGTCATGACAAAATCATGTCTGCTACTTCCGACTCCATAACTTGTAATCAACTTTAAGGCCAAAGCATTGATATTTCCCCACCGAAATTCTCATGCTCTTATCAAGAGACTCATCACAATTTATATTAGATCACCCCCCCCCCCCAAATAATTCCTTGACCTCCTCCTAGAAAAATTTCCACAAAACCGTGAAGACCTCAACGGAGACAGGCAGCAGTCCAAAATTTAGAGCGATAATAGCAGATCTTAGATGAGCGTAAGTAACAATGAGGCAAAATATCGTGTTTCTATATCCTCAAAGTTAATTAAGGTATGTAATTGGGATCAAGGGATCAGACATGAAGGATTCATCACAAAAGGAAAAAGGATGAGGTTGATCGGAGACCCTCACAGCTTATCGCGGAGCTCGGGGGTGTCCTTGGGGGTGCCGAGGGTGTTGACGAGGCGCTGGAAGGTGGAGACAGCTGTGTTGATCTGGAAGACTCCGGAGGCGACTGACTGCGTGGGGTTCCCGTTGATCAAATCCCTCCGCATCGGCAGCGGCCGCCCCGATTCCAGATCCTCGAAGCTCATCCTCCTCCTCCTCCTCCTCCTCCTCCTCCTCGGTAGAAGGAAAGAGAGAATCAGAGGAGGAATTGAAGAACGTACTAGAAACCCTAACCCCAGGAATCCAGCAGCCACAAGGAGAAGTTGTGTTCCTTGATTGATTCTTCTTTATCTTATTATATTATTATTATATTATTATTGAGGGATTGGAGGAGGCGGCTGACTAAAAATAGAAAACAGTTTTACAAAACTGACGTGGCCTGTCACAGCCTTCCTTTTAACCCAATTCTAACGAGTTCAGATCTCCTCCAGTCGGTCGGTCGGGCCGGTCGCCATTTTTTTTTTATGGGGAGTTGGTGAAAACTTTTTTAAGAATATGTTTTTAATTCTAAGAACTTTAAAATGCTATGGATAAAATTGTCCTCTACAGTAATTTTTTTTTGTTTGATATGCCACTGAAAACAATGAACCACCAAGTTAGAGTTGCTCGCCACCCCCGAACGCCACTGCTTGTTAGATTTGCTCGCCGCCACCAAACAACTGAATGCCGCCTCCACCACCGAGCGCCGCTGCCGAATTGAACTGAACCGAACCATAATCCTAAACCCGACCCTGAGATCTACAAGTCATGAGATGAACCCAAGACCTGAGATCTGCTACTCGCCGAACGCCACCACCGCCGAAGTTGTTGGCCGCTACCCCCGCCGCCTCTGCTGCAACCACCGTCGGAGCTGCTGGTCGCTGCCCCCACCGTCTCTGTTGCAAACCGTTGTCGCTACCAAAGATGCTAGCCGCTGCTCCCACCGCCTCTGCAGCAACCGCCGTCGCTACTGGCCGCTGCCCCCGTCGCCTATGTTGTAGTCACCGCTAGGGATGGCAACGGTGCGATTTAAAACCTAAAACCGCGGTAAACCGCACCTCATGGTGCGGTTTTGGTTTGCCACAATATAAAACCGTCGCATTGCGGTGCGGTTTCGATTTTCGGTTTCGATGTAGCGGTGCGGTTTCAGTTTTAACCAAATCCGCATAAAACAGCACCGTTTAGGCCTTTATAATGATAAATCGCGGTGCACCACACCGCACCGCATAATGCGGTTTCAGTTTTACATAATAGTACACCGTCGCAATGCGGTGCGGTTTCGGTGTTGCGGTGCGGTTTCGGTTTTGCCCAAAATCGCACCATTGCCATCCCTAATCATTGCCGCTATGGGTGCAAAATCTGGCTAACACCCGACAGTGGGACCCGCAGCCCTGCATGAAGCCCACAAAGATGACAGTAGGACCCGCAGCCCTGCCTGGAACCCACAGAGATGACAGTGGGACCCACAGCCTTGTCTAGGGACCACGAAAATGACAGTGGGACCCGCAGCCCTACCTAGGAGCCCACAGAGATGATAATGAGACCCGCAACTCTACCTGGGGCCCACAGAGTTGGCAGTGGGACCCCCAGCCATGCCTGGGGCCCACACAAACTATCTGGGATCTGATAAATTACCCGGGTATTTTACCAAAACCGCTGATATTCCCAAACCTCTATAAATAGTAGATCCTTTAAATATTCTGGATTGGAATTCATTATTCCACATCCCAATTTCTGTTTTCCAGAGCTCTCTGACCCTTCTGGTCATCAGCCTCCAGTCAAGCCTACTTTATCTTTTGTCTACTTGTATAAGCACTCCTTGGTCTGTCGAGAGTAGCTCTACTTTCTCAGGGTTAGTGGATTCAAAGGTTGTGTCTTACCACACGGAGACATAGGCTTCAGCCGAACTCCTTCATCACATCCTGTGTTAACTCTCTCTCTCCCCCTCTATTGTGTGTGTCTCTCTTCTTCCTACAGTCAATAGTTTAGCGCGATAGCTCAGCATGTGACAACTCAGTGCCTACAGCACATAACTTCTCGAAGCTCTACCTTTCAATCAACTATTGGAGGGAGACCGTACGACGACCGTAATCTCCCCCCACAGTTTGGATAAGGAGATGCTTTTAAGCCTAAGGACTTTCAAATGCTATGGACGAAATTATCCTCCATATCATTTCAAAAAAAAATTGGTATGCCACCGAACCAGTGAACCACCAAGCTGGAGTTGCTCACCGCCATCGAACGTTGCCGCTCGCTGGAGCTGCTCGCCACCACCGAACACCGCCACCACCACCGAACATCGTCGCTGAACTGAACCTAACCCTAACCCTAAGATCAACAAGCCATGGGATGAACCCTAGACCAGAGATCTGCTGCTCGTCGAACGCCACCGCCGCCAAAGCTGCTAACCGCTGCCTCCGCCGCCTCTGCTGCAGCTGCCATTGGAGCTGCAGGCCACTGCAGATGTTGCCGCCACCAGAGCTACTGGTCGTTGCCCCCGCCGCCTTTACTGCAACCACCACCGAGGTAGTTTTGAGTTTACCAACAAAGGCATGGACCTTAGGCTAAATGAAACTATAAGGTTAGGTTCTCAAAAAAAAAAGGAACTATAAGGTGTCATGTTTATAGGATGGATCTGTTGTCAAGGACCTCTCACACATTAACCCTTTTTATTATTATTTTGTCATTCCCCCGTTAGGAATGAACATTTTGCGAGATAAAAAAGGGGTGTTGCTTCCATCCTCGTCCACCTCCGTGGGTCCCCCCACCTCTTCTCTCTCTAGTCTTCGTCGGAGAGGAAAGGCGATCGGCCTCGCCACTCATTGGAGACCCCAAATCCCCCCACCCTGTCTCTCCACTCTCGAGTCTTGTTCGCCGGAGAGGAAAGATGATTGGCCTACACCCTTCCTCGCCGCCACATCGAAGGTCAATTCTCTGTTGAAGGCGATTCCCCTCCCCTTTTCCGAGTTACTCAAGAGCGGAGAGACGGAGTGGGGGGATTTGGGGTCTCCAATGGGTGGCAAGGCTTATTAGCTTTCCTCTATGGGGAGCAAAACTCGAGAGAGGAGAAGGTGGGGGGGACCCTCGAAGGCGGACGGGGATGGAAATAGTGCTCTCTTTTTTAAAAAAAATTTATGTTTTTTCTCACCATATGTGTATTGCTAACAGGCCCTATTAACGGAGCATCAAAAAAAATACAGCAAATTAGGAATAGGTCCTTAACTATTTTGCAATATTAGCCGCAGGACACCATATTTTGCTATATTAGTTAAGGTCCCTATAGGCAAGGTACAAAATCTTGAGATATTTCGCGAAATATCGCGAAATATTTCGGTTTTCTCAAACCTCGGCACGAAATTCCTATTGTGATATCGAACGAAATAGGAATCATGATAATATCGCGATATTTCGCGCGATATATTTGTTGGCACGAAATATCGCGATATTTCGTGACAATTCGGGAAATTTCGAGACATTTCGGGAAATTTCAAGATATTTCAGAAAATTTTGGAATTTTGACACCGAAATGTTGGAACTGACTGGTTATAAAAGGAAACTGGGGGTTTCGTTCTCAGTTAATTTTTATTTTCTCCATTTACTTTAAGTTATTATATGTAAATAAGCAAATACCCCCTTATTTGATTTCAATAAAAATATCAAAAAATCAAAAACCAAGTGAATCAAAAAGTAGGTTTTCAGTTTTAGTAGGAGAAAACAGTTTTTTCGGTTTTTTATAAAATTTATATGTTGAGAAAAGTGGTTAAATCAACTCATTTTTAGCTCAAAAAATTCCAGAAGATGTAGAACTACAAATACATCTAGAAAACCATGGTCCGTCAAAGAAAATTTTAAATGTATAAAAACTTTTCTTTATAAAAACTCATTTTTTTCAGACTTGGTAAAAAAAACAGTGTTTTGCATTTCAGCATAATTTTTGCACGATTTCAAACTTGCACAACTTTCTTGTTTTAAGTCTGTTTTCAAAATCGTTTAAAGTATTATTTTAACAATCAACTAATCTTTATTTTGGAAATATTTTTATCCACAAAAAAGATTAAAAGCTATTTTAAAAATATAGATCAAAACAGGACCAAATAAGACTACACAAGACTCACAAACTCAAATGTAGAATACATGCTTTGTGATGCTTTACACCTATAGATTGGGTATAATTATTATCTGAGTGTTCCAAATTGTGTATGTATACTTGGTTTATGACTATGCAGAGATTCAATGAAAAATTCCATTAAAAAATTAATATTTTCACCATTTCTATAAAATCACAATATTTTCACACTGTCAAAATATTTCCACGAAATATTTCCATATCTAGAGGGGTCGAAATATTGACCGAAATGAAAATTTCGAACCTTGCCTATAGGTATACATTCGTCTTCAAAAAGAGTATATATTCGTAGGGAGGGACTTGAGCTATATTTCAAAATTAGCATGCCTTCAACTAAAAGTCATATCTCAAAAAGGACTTATGTCAAACTTCCCCAAAAAAATAATAAAAAACTATCAACCGGGGCCAATCGACTGGAGGAGATCGGAACTCAATCTTAACCGATCAATCGCACAGACCAGCAAACGCATAAGGCTAAATAGCATTGCATTATTGTATATAACACAGTATTCGTTTTAACAGAATTTATATTTCCAAGAAAACAAAGAATTGTCTGCTCTTCTTTTATACATGAGAAACTAGTTTCACAAGAAACCAATTTTATTGGGAAAAAAATTGGGGGAATTAGCAAGAAGCTCATTTTAGGAGATGATTTCAAGCTGCAGTCTCAACAATCTTTCCATTCTAGCTCAAACCTCTATGGATGAAAATGCCCCCCACCTTCTATCAAATTATACATTTGCTGCTAACCGATGCCCCCGCCGTCGCCATCGGACCTAATCGACCCCCCCCCCCTTCCCCCCCAATCTACAGGCCATAGGATGAACCCTAGACTTAGAAATCTCTAAAACCAAAACCTAACCCGAACTCGATCTCCGCCGTTGTTCGCACCCGTCGCCTCCTTCACCTCGCCTTCGCCATGGTTGATTGAGAGAGAGAGAGAGGAGGGCAGCTGAGGGTGGTCTTGGGATTAAAAAACTAGGGAAGGGTTTTTCCTAAGTTGGGTTGGTTAGAGGGGCTGGAGCTCAAATGAAATGTTCCACCGGATTTTTCCTAAAGTTGGGTTCATTTGAGGAGTCTTAGGCTAATAACCCCAAACAAATATCTCCAATTAAAATGGTTTCATTTGGACTAGGAAAAAAGCCATATGTTATCTTCCGTGGTGAGGGTTGGTTATATTCCGTGATGTCGTACATCTTGCTCATGTTCGGTGATGTCGTCCTCAATATTCATTCTCTTCTCCCACATCGCTAGATCCAGGTTCACTCTCTCCGACAGATCGAGTGTAATGCCCATATTTTTAAACTACTTAATTACATAAGTCAATAAAAATATAGAGGTATTTTTGGGGGGCCTTAGTGATAGGTCCCTGACAGTAGGTTGGTTTAGTGTAAATGACGACAATAAGTTGATTTTGCACGAGGTCCCTCACGAAAAGGATGCTTTTAGAGCAAATCCCTTTGTTGACATTTATCCCCCTTAAATAACAAAACTGCACATAATACAAAATCACAAATATTATTCTTCACTGCAGCCATAGTTACAAATTCGATATTCGAAAATAATGTTAGAATTGGTGAGGTCTACAGCTCGTAAAAACCTACAGTTTAGCTATATATGGTTGATAACAAAGGATTGCATATTGGTACGTACCTTAGTACGTGTTCTGATTATAGAACAGAGAGCCATGGCTACATGGTAATCCACTTGAGTGGGAGACTCAAGGGACTGGTCCCATGTAACCTAAATACGTTCACAGCTCTGATCAGGGTTGGTCGCCCTATTAGGATAAGCTGTTGGGATGACAGAGCGTGGATGTCTCCACCACGGTCATTACCAGGCACTTTGTCTGAGGCCGTACGGAACCAACACGGTGCACAGATCGGTGAGCAGACACTGGTGCACTAAACCGTGTTTCTGCTTAGGGTAAAACGGTCCTAAACCCTGAGGAACCATGTCTGGTGGACTAACCAATTGTGTGGTGCTTTGGCGCACCAATGTGTGAGGATCCGGATGCAGTGATCCAAAACCACGGTGTACTGGGTTACCCGGCTGGCGTTGCATCAGCGTGTCACTCCTGCAGGCTATCCACACCCCTAACGGGAGGTACGTTCCTTGATCTGACCTACGTCGTATTAAACCCTGGCCAGGTGGTCATCAGTTGAACTGGTGACAGATTCGGTTGCTCGTAAGAGTAATCGGAGGTACGATGTATATGGTCAACCTGGAAAGGAACCGAGTCATATAAGCACTCGAGTCTGACGGTATTCTCCACCGCTCAATTTGCATCATGGCACCAGATGGAGGGACAGCGAGTTTACCATACTAAACGGAGAGCAGGGGTATGAGGGAGAACATAGTAAGTCCGGGGGAATTGGAGTGCAAACTGCGTTGCACTCTGGGTGGCTACGAAGGTTAACTCGGACTCAGAGGATCGATGGTACACTCGGGTAGTGTGTCGATCGAGTCTAAGTTAGAAGCCATGAATCCTGGTCCCTGAAGGTTCCACCTTATTGACATTATGTACGGTTCTTATACCATCTCCTCGAAACACATAACGTAGTTAGAGAAAACAAGAAGTCCAAGCCTACGCTCCGTGAGTGCTTCGCACTAGTGCACGGTAGATGCGTAGCTACGTGTGTGCACTAAGGGGAAACCCTAGGTTAGTGCAGAGATGCATGTAGCAATTCCTTGCCATAAGTGGACTTTGCCACATGGGTGCGATGCACCGGGACATATTGCGAGTTGACTAGTTGACTTCACTAGGGGTACCCTATGGGAACCTCAGAGAATAGTGAAATCACTGGTACAGTTCACTTATGTGTGCCTTGCAAAGTCTCGTACACGAGGAACGGCCAACTAGTCACATAAGGGCATTTTGGTCATACCATGCGTCACTATGTACTAAAGGGGCCAGCCCTAAGTGTTGAGAGACTGGTCAAGGTCGGCCCCATTGGTTTCAGGAGGTTGTTGCCTCCGATGAAAGGGTCGGTCATGCGGCACAGAAAATGGACTAGTTTTGACCGTTTTCAAAACCAAGGAAAAGATAGAGATAAAGAAGAGAGATATAGGGAGAAGGTTTGAATCAGTCAATCCCATCCGTACTAGGCTTATCCATAAGGATAAGGCCGGCCCTATATAAGGAAACATGGGGAGAGGGGGGGCCGGCCATGTATGAGATGGCCATGCAAGCCCTAGGGCCGGCCATGGCATGGGGAAACCCTAGCCGCCCCCCTCTTCTCTCTTCTATTCTCCTCTCTCGTCTCTCTCTCTCCCTCGCTTGCGCCATTAGATGGCGACTCATCTTCTTCGCGTGGTATTTCATAAAAGGAGAAGGCTCGTTGAATGGAGGCACTCAGAGATCCATCAATGAGGTGCCGTGCATCGTGTGAGATCGGGTGAATTAGAAGGCATCTCCCGTAACCTTTTACTGTACAGAATCTGCACAGAAAATCAGTATTGTTTCTGTAATTTCGGGAGCTATAGAAGTTCAAACGAGGTGAAACCTATTGCAAAAGTTGTGTCTCGAAGTTGGCTACCTGCAGTCCAAATTTCAGCCCAATCCGAGTTTGGAGCAGAAAGTCATGGTCGTCGCACCGAAGCTATATCGAGTAGATCTGAGCCCGTCTCCATCGACAAAGAAGAAACTTATCACGGTGAAAGAATCCGCACGCAGGTATGATCTCTAACATGTAGATCTAGCATAGATAGAACATACATACATGCTAGATTGTTCTTTCGTTAAAATCTTCATTAGGGGTTCGCGTAGTTACCATACTAGATTCATACACGCATATGTAGATCGTTTCGATGAAAATTTTGATGTGTAACGCACACCGCTCTTGGTCTTCGGACCTTCCCATTGCTTCCGCTGGGGGCCTCTACCATGGATTTATTTCCAACAATTGGTATCAGAGCACGCTAGTGGTGTGCGTTTCATGTTTTTTCATGAAACCATCATTTGCGCGCATGAATAGTATGTGCCACCATCGGGGTTCCACGAGTAGATCATGCATAGTATATTTTGTATGTTCTATGAATTGTTCTTGCAGGGCGCCGCTTCTAAAATAATTATGGATATGTGATTGCTTGCTACCGGGGGTCGGACCCCGTGTTAGCAAATATTATCTGTATGTGTTTTATTCTGTGTATGGATATATTTTAGAGCCATAGTCGGGCAAGTGGTGGAGATTGACCATCCTTGATTCCCAGGCTTTTTTGCTAGGTTTGTTTTTCCTTTTTGTTCTAGGAAATTGTGTACGAGCGAGCACTTGCTTGAAGCGTACTAGATCTTTTTCGGTTACAGATTAAAGAGGAGGACCTACCGTGGAGATCCACCACCGGAAGGATGAGCGAAACCTTAGAGGATGATGGCGATCCGGCGAAGCGTACACGATGACGGCAAAGGGCAGAAAGCGTCAGGAGATCATATACATAGGCTTGCACTAGATCGAGGAGCCTTGGGAAGGAGACAGAGAGCCTACGCTATGCCAGTCAGGTTCAGGGGTCGGACCCTGAACTTGATTCAGTTGTGTGGTTGTTTCTTTCTATTGTTTTTTATATTTCTGTTTTAATTATCTGTGTTAGAGGGATGCCCTTTCCCCTCGGGTCCTAGCGACCTTAGAATGATAGGATTCCACTATTGACGTATATTATTTAATTGACCCTTAATGATAGCAAGAATTTCTTATATTTGGTTATGCCACAATTAGGTCAACACCCGATTAGTCGGGTGTGTCTATTTGGCCAGCATCGAAACATAGAATGAGTTGGAATTCTACTATGACATCATTCGTCAAATTTATAAGCGAGGCGCCATGGTAGTGGAAGACCTTTCCTGTCAGTCTGACCTTAGGCTAGGCTCCAGAGCATTAGCGTGATAGCTAGGTTTGCAAGGCAATAATGTTCTTGGGATATGTAATGTGACCCTTGAGTGGAGAAATCCACTCGAGGTAGGGACTATGATATTCCGAGGTCGATTAATGCTTCGCGAAAGGTTTGAAACGCTAGTAGGAGCACGGTATGACCAGGGTCTAGTGTATAGGTTGTCGTGACCTTAGTGTACACTCATACTTGCATTAAATAACCCTCAACTATAATAAGGGATGTGTAAGAGGACTCATCGAGATCCTCTGGCCTCCACAACCAACTGCTCTGTGCCTGGGTAGAAGGGCGTAGCTCGACACCCCCTAGGGTAAGGGTTATGTTTTTTCATGCCAGATAACTTAGCGGTCTCCTTCAGGATATGGCGATTACGGGGCCAGGAGAGAAGGGCTTTTTTCCCACCCTAGTGGGGGCCGCATGAACTCCCGTGCCGTAATTGCCTAGGCTTGTGGGTAAGCATCCGAAGTGGACGTGAGGCATCCGTTGCTTGCACAATGGGGATCATGTGGCACTGGCCAAAAGATAACCATGGTCCATCAAAGCTCTTAGTTGGCAGATTTGGACTGGGTCAAGGAAAGGCCCGTGTAAGCGGATTGACGCTGCATGATGCCCCCTAGGGCAAGTGCAGTCGATTCCGAGATCTTACATACATGGTTAATTAATCCATAGATGTGTCTTCGCTGTGAGGGTAGTGTTGGCATTTGGATATAATTAGCTTGTTTTTAAAATCCATAAAATAAGTTATTTTGCGTTCGTTTTCATTCAACCATATAGTTCCCCTATCCGCTATCCCATAAGAGAACCAGTTATCGGGTCTCTAACTACGTAGAGCGGAAGCGCATCTTTAGCTTATGCTTAGGGTAGTAAATGTACATTGGCCTGTAATCTAAATATCCCTGTACTAAACCTAACGGGTCCAGATATCACTAGGACACTAACTAGGGTATATGACGACTAGCAAGAGTCTGAGGAGATGTGCAAGTTCTGTGTCATAGCAAACTTGCGGACAACTCCTTAGAAGCGAGTCAGAGATATACCAGGTCTTCTCAAATAAAGTTTTACTTGCATTAGATGTCTGGAAGGCGAAGTCAGTCGACTCATCGCCTTTCCACCAAGATATTTGTCAGTACCGAGATGTCTGAGGGTATGCTTGTTCGAGAACACATACTTGAGTTCCAGATCGAACTAGATTCCAAAGACATAGTGCCAGATGACGAGGTGGTGGAAGACGTCTGTCTTGCATCCTTGTCTGTAACCTTCGAAGGCGTTATCAGAGACTTTAGCTTTAACAAGTTAGAGATGATAAACGCAGAACTTCTAAGGAGATTGCCAAGAGACAAAGGATGGGATCAAGATTAAAGGCAAAGCCTTTAGTGCTTAACCTAGGTCTTCTATAGAAGGACCAAAAGGAGTAATTTATAAGAGATCAAAAAACTATTCTAGTGCAGAAACTGGTGTGGACTCCTAAGTCTGGTAACGGTAAGGACGGAAGTGTTTCCGCTTTGGCAAGAATAGGGGGTATTTGAAGATTGAGTATAGTCTCAGGGTGTTAGGGGTAAAGTCGCTATCTAGTAATAGTTCTTTTGCTTCTTGGAATGTAGATTTCGGGTCTACAGAGATTCAAGGAAAGCAGAAAGCTACTTTATAGTGAAGTGATCCTAACATAGTTACTAATGCTATAAGCCGTTGTGGATGTTGTCAGATATGTTATCTTAGTCTTTACGAAATAAGGATTTTGATCTTTAGAGATTTCGTTCTGTTTCCTCTTCTGTAAATGAAGTTTTTAGTTTTAGACAGCACCGTAGGTGTATATCTTAAACTAAATAGATAACTTCATTACTAGAGGAATAGATCAGAATAATCTCTTTGTATTTAATCCTAATTCGGAAATAGATTTCATGACAGCTGCAGCGTCTAATTTAAATTCATCTAAATCCTTCGGAGACGCTATCCCATTTGTGACCCCTCTGATTTAGATATTCTGCCTCAGATAAATTCAGAGATAATAGAAGATCGAGTTTCTGTTCAGAGATACATCAGAGATCCTTCTAACCTATGAGTGTAATCTGGAAGGCAGAATAACTAAAAGGGTCACGAAGGTATGGGAGTTAGTTAATTTTGACGTCTATGGTTCCAAGAGCTTCCAGAGATATAGGAGTCTCTTCGATTTAATCGAAGGAACGAGACTCTATCGGATGGGTTCCATAGGATCCTGAAGGAGCATGTGATTATCTCCTAGTTAAATGCTTTAAGGATAACATGTTAGAATAAAGTCTCCGAGAGAAGGAATCGGACCCTGTTAGATATGGTCCGTAGTATGTTGAATATCGCCAAGTAGACTACCCACCTTTGGTGGGGTTGTACCTTAAAACAGTAGCTTATATCTGAAACTATCTCTCATCTAGATCAGTGCCTCAGACCTATAGAGATCTATGATCTAAGTGAAAGCTGACACTATAGTGTCTCGAGATATAGGGCTGTCCTGCACTTGTGCAAAAGGACAAGAGGGATGAGATGGAGATGTAGTTTCAGGTATATTTGTTTGTAGGTTACCCTTAGGAGGCATAAGGTGGACTATTTTATGATCTTGAGGTTTGGAAGGTAATCGTTTCTACGAACACCATCTACCTAGACCAGAATTATATTATAGACCATAAGGTTACCAGTAAGGTAGTTCTGGGTGAACTACTGGGTACTGGTAGAGAGTGCGCATCTGAAAATGTATTGGGAGTAGATGATACAAGAAACTAGTATACCAGACACTGTAGAAACAATTCACTTTTGTACCACCACCACCTCGTCGTTGTGGGACCATCAGAGCTCCTGAAAGATACTATGGAGAAACTTCGATAGTTAATCTAGAGTTTCAGGAGGATGATCCCTAGAGCTACGAAGAAGTAGTGGGAGCTTCCGACAGCTCTGACTAACAAAAGACTATGGAGGCAAATTTGCATCAATGTCCCTTGGAACAGCCTTGACGCTTATAACACTATCACCCTTCAGGGTGTAGGAGGTGTATAAGAAGAGCACCCGGTTAAGACTTAAGTAGCTAGATTAGTTACCAAAGGAGAAGGGATTGACTATATCAAAACCATCTCACTGGTAGCTATGCCTAAGTCTATTTCGGATCCTCTTAATCCATCGCAGCGCATTATAGTTGGAAGATCTGGTAGATGGATGTCAAGATAGTTATTCCTTAACGGGAATTTAGAAAGGACATATGGATGATGTAGCCCCAGGGTTTGTATCAGTAGGTTAGGAAGAATGTCTATTTTGATCAAGGGAATCCACTCACACGGATTTGATCAGAATGAGGATAAACCAAGTTGGTACAAGAAAGGTGAAATATCTACAAGGGTGTATTTAGTATTTTACGTTAACGATCGATATTCTACTGATTGAAAATGACGTAAGAATATTGTTTATGGTAAAGGTTTGTAGTCATCACAATTCGATGTAAAAGACCCTAGTGAGGCGAGTTATGTTCTAGGAATCAAGGTAACTCGAGATTACCAAAGTAAGGTTCTCTTGCTATCACAGGCTACGCATGAAGATAAGATTCTAGCCAGATTTGTTTTACGAGACTAGATATTTATTGCGCAGCAGTATTCATGGGTCGGTTTCAGTCGAACCCGAGTCCAAATCACTGGACTAAAGTGAAGGGTATACTCTGAAGTCCTCATCTAGTGAGGATTATGAGTTAGCTTGCACTTCACAGGTTCTGATATCGATTGGGCACACATAGTCTGACCTTGGTGTCAGATGTGCGTTCCAGAGAATCGATTTCAGGGATTATTTTTATCTTGGGATTAGAAGCGGTAGTTGGTAGAGTGTGAAGCAAGAGTGCATCACAGACTCTACCACAGAGGCTTAGCACGTTATTGCGTGCGAGGTAGTATATTAGGTGGTAAAGCTTAGAAAGTTCTTAAAGAACTTGGGACGCGTACCAGAGGCTCAGTTATCTGTTGTTGCAACAGAAGAGCGGTAAGCAAGGTCCATGGAGACTAGGCACCACTGTGAGCGGAAACCTATCAAGTACAAACTTCACTTGATCTGACAGTTATAGGAGGAAATGCAAGTAGCGGTACTGAGGTGGAATCTACAGACAATGTTGCCAATTCCTTTAGGGAATTCCTGCAAAGGCTTCTGGGCAGTATGTAGAAGCTACAGAGCTCAACACCGTTATTCCTCGTTAGACCTAGTAGGAGATTGTTAGAATTGGTGAGGTCTACAGCTCGTAAAAACCTATAGTTTAGCTATGTATGGTTGATAGCATAGGATTGCATATTGGTACGTACCTTAGTACGTATTCTGATTACAGAACAGAGAGCCATGGCTACATGGTAATCCACTTGAGTGGGAGACTCAAGGGACTGGTCCCATATAACCTAAATACGTTCACAGCTCTGATCAGGGTTGGTCGCCCTATAAGGATAAGCTGTTGGGATGACAGAGCGTGGATGTCTCCACCACGGTTATTTCCAGGCACAATATCTGTGGCCGAACGGAACCAACACGATGCACAGATCGGTGAGCAGACACTGGTGTACTAAACCGTGTTTCTGCTAAGGGTAAAACGATCCTAAACCCTGAGGAACCATGTATGGTGGACTAACCAGTTGTATGGTGCTTTGGCGCACCAATGTGTGAGGATCCGGATGCAGTGATCCAAAACCATGGTGTACTGGGTTACCCGGCTGGCGTTGTATCAGCGTGTCACTCCTATAGGCTATCCATACCCCTAATAGGAGGTGCGTTCCTTGGTCTGACCTACGTCGTATTAAACCCTAGCCAGGTGGTCATCAGTTGGACTGGTGACGGATTCGGTTGCTCGTAAGAGTAATCGGAGGTACGATATATGTGGTCAATCTAGAAAGGAACCGAGTCATATGAGCACTCGAGTCTGACAGTATTCTCCACCGCTCGAGTTGCATCATGGCACCAGATGGAAGGACAACGAGTTTACCATACTAAGCGGAGAGCAGGGGTATAAGGGAGAACATAGTAAGTCCGGGTGAATTGGAGTGCAACCTGCGTCGCACTCTGGGTGGCTACGTAGGTTAACTCGGACTCAGAGGATCGATGGTACACTCGGGTAGTGTGTCGATCGAGTCTAAGTTGGAAGCCATGAACCCTGGTCCCTGAAGGTTCCACCTTATCGACATTATGAACGGTTCTTATACCATCTCCTCGAAACACATAACGTAGTTAGAGGAAGCGAGAAGTCTAAGTCTACGCTCCGTGAGTGCTTCGCACTAGTGCACGGTAGATGCGTAGCTACGTGTGTGCACTAAGGGGAAACCCTAGGTTAGTGCAGAGACGCATGTAGCAATTCCTTGCCATAAGTGGATTTTGCCACATGGGTGCGATGCACCGGGACATGTTGCGAGTTGACTAGTTGACTTCACTAGGGGCACCCTATGGGAACCTCAGAGAATAGTGAAATCACTGGTGCAGTTCACTTATGTTTGCCTTGCAAAGTCTCGTACATGAGGAACGGTCAACTAGTGACATAAGGGCGTTTTGGTCATACCATGCGTCACTATGTACTGAGGGGGGCGGCTCTAAGTGTTGAGAGACTGGTCAAGGCCGGCCCCATTGGTTTCAGGAGGTTGTTGCCTCCGATGAAAGGGCTGGTAATGAGGCACGAAAAATGGGCTAGTTTTGACCGTTTTCAAAACCAAGGAAAAGATAGAGATAAAAAAAAGATATATAGGGAGAAGGTTTGAATCAGTCAATCCTATCCGTACTAGGCTTATTCATAAGGATAAGGCCGGCCCTATATAAGGAAACATGGGGAGGGGGGGCCGGCCATGTATGAGATGGCCATGCAAGCCCTAGGGCCGGCCATGGCATGGGGAAACCCTAGCCGGCCCCCTCTTCTCTCTTCTATTCTCCTCTCTTGTCTCTCTCTTCCTCGCTTGCGCCATTAGATGGCGACTCGTCTTCCTCGCGTGGTGTTTCAGAGAAGGAGAAGGCTTGTCAAATGGAGGCACTCAAAGATCCATCGATGAGGTACCGTGCATCGTGTGAGATCGGGTGAATTATAAGGCATCTCCCGCAACCTTTTGCTGTCCAGAATCTGCACAGCAAATCAACATTGTTTCTGTGATTTCGGGAACTAAAGAAGTCCAAACGAGGTGAAACTTGTTGCAAAAGCTGCGTCGCGAAGTTTGCTACCTGTAGTCCAAATTTCAGCCCTATCCGAGTTCGGAGCAGAAAGTTATGGCCGTCGCACCGAAGCTATGTCGAGCAGATCCGAGCCCGTCTTCATCGACAAAGAAGAAACTTGTCGCGGTGAAAGAATCCGCACGCAGGTATGATCTCTAACATGTAGATCTAGCATAGATAGAACATGCATACATGCTAGATTGTTCTTTCGCGTTAGATCGTCGTTAGGGTTTCGCGTAGTTGCCATTCTAGATTCATACACGCATATATAGATCGTTTCGATGAAAATTTTGATGTGTAACGTACACCGCTCTCGGTCTTCGGACCTTTCCATTGCTTCCGCTACGGATCTCTACCATGGATTTATTTCCAACAAATAATTCGGCGAGGGAGTAAAATTCGATGTTCGGAAAATATCTAGTAAATTTGGAATAAGTTTGAGAGAAGTTCGGAAACATAAAACATAAAATATGCTATATTACATTAGTAATTCTATATTAATGTATTAAAAAAATATTTATAACTAAAATAAAATAGGTAGCACGAAAAAAATAGAGAAATTTGTAAATAATTCGGGAGTTACTCGGTGTGACCCATGTTACCGAATAATTCTTGTGATTTCATTGCTCAGCTGCATGTAGGGGTATAATAATCATTTTCCAAACGATCCAAGGGTAAAATAGATATTTTTTAACTGGTAGGACCTGGTGCAAAACCATTTTGTTGTCGGTCTTTATCACTATACCAATTTGTTGTCAGGAACCTTAGGTACATTACCCTTATTTTTTTTAATACTACATAGTGGTAAAGTAGAAGACAAAAAGTTATTCAATTCCATTAATAATAAACAAAACCTTTCGAATTACATTAGAGCATTAAAAAGAAGAGGTTTAACTACTAAGAACCGAAAGAAAAACACAAAACTGAAGAGAAAAGAATAACACAGCAAGAATTATCCAACAACAAAACTACCACTACCGATGCAACACCATGAACCATCTACTACTAAAGAGTACATTCACCTCAAAAATTATATCACAGGAAGCGTCAATGTGATAAAACTTGGTTAGCAGTAGGAATATGAAAGATTTATTTTAGATTTATGCGAAAAGACGAATAACCAAATGTAAGTTAGAAAGGAAATAAAGTACAGCAACATAAACAAAACAAACTTTTAGCTTCCATCATTGTCGATCATGTGCAGGCCACCGCCCACCTCTGCCACCGGCAACCCACCACCATCGCGTCTTCTGGCCTCCTTCCTCCTCTCCTTTTTTGTCTTCCTTTTTCCTACTCCCTCCTCCTCGCTCACCCTTTTCCTCGCTTCATCTTCCTCCTCCTTTTTTTGCCCCTTATTCATCCTCCTTCCCTTCTCCTCCTCCTCCGAATGAATCTTTTGTGCATTCCACGAGGTGGCCGAATGCAAAGAAGGTACGGTAGAGTGTTGTGTTTTCTAGGATAAGAAGAGGAGGAAAGAAGAGGAGGAAGAAGTAGGGACAAAGGAGGAAGAGGATGAAGAAGAAGAGAAAGAGAAGGAAGAAGATGGGGAGGAGGAAGATGAATGGAAGACGGCGAAGACGAGTTGGATTGGCAGCGAGAGAGAGGGTGGCACAAACATGACGGAGAAAAAAGAGAGGTACTCTATAGATTAGGGTTGCCTATGAAAAAAAAGATATGTTGCCGCCAATGGCAACATATGCGTATAGAGACCCACCCTTTCTTTTTCACGAGAATGAAGTCTACTGGCCACGGCCGTCCTTTGTTGACCGCTTGGTATCGCTCCACGTATCCAAATTTGAAACTTAAACAGCCCACGTGATAAAGTTTGAACATGTGGAGCACTATGTCTGTTGGGTCAACAAGAGAATGAATCGCACTCACTCGGCCCTTAAGTTGTGCTGAATGGCACATCATTATGGTTAAACATTCATTGTAACAGCCACAGCAGCAACCGCCTCCCTAAAATAAGGGGGTCCGCAGTTCCAATCAATACTAGTAAAAAACTCGGGCAATGCCCAGATGAGCTTGATGCATAGCCATTTGGCACAGATGACATCACAAATGTTCGAAGAAGTATGAAATCTAAAGTGAGTATGATTCACTTGTTAGAGAAAGAGAGAGGCGGAGAGAGATTAACATCAAATGATAATTAAATGTCATTGAATGAGTGTTTTATTATCTTTATGGTAGGTTTTAATAGGATTTAAAATTGAGCCGTGTTCACACATGGAAGAATGATTATGGTTCTTTAAAAGACGTCCACGTGTCACAACATTGGAGAGAGGCTTCTGTTTTAGTATATAGTATAGATATGCAGGTATAAAGGGGGTTTTTTCAAAATATTATTAAAAAATCAAATATTTAACAAAACAGTGGCTGACCAAAATTATTTACCAACCTAGTGCTCTGACAGCCACATGGCATGTCAGCGCCGTAAAACGAACACGAAGGTTTTTTTTTTTTTTAAGTAGAACCCGATATTTGGAATACCGAGTTTAAACCTGGTATTGTGGATTCCGGGTTTACCCAAAATCCAAAGAAAAAACGGCTAAAATTAAGAAAGAAAACAACCCTATGAAAATTTTATACAATAGGCTTCAGTTAAACTAGGTATCCAGATTACTGGTTTTAAACCCGATAATCCAAATACCGGATTCTACTTCAAACGAAAAACAAAAAAAAAATCTCGGGCTCACTTTACGGCACTGACATGCCACATGGTTGTTAGAGCGCTAAGTTGGTAAATAGTTTTGATCAGCCGTTGTTTCGTTAAATATTTTATTTTTTAATAATATTTATAAAAATAAAACCCGCATAAATTGAGGATAGAGACGTACATGCCCGTCGGTCAGGTTGGTTGAGTGCAATTCACGCACCGGGTAGGCTTAACGGATGGTCGTGACTCAATTTTGGTCGAACCCCTCGTAAACCCACCCTAGACAACTGTTTGATATACGTAATTTGACTTATAATCCCAATTGAAGATGTTTGTATTCCAAAGAGTGAAATACAGTACATTATATTGGAGTTAATCTTTAAATCAATATACTATATATACTAAAACAAAAGTGATTTTATTTTTCAAAATCATATTTGAATTCTAAAGCAGCAGACAAGTATCACATACAAAGCACTCAGTTAAATCCACAGATTTTTTTTCCTGATTCTCGGTTAAGTCTAATATCTGGGCTACCAATCTTAAACTCGGTATTCTGAACACCACGTTTAACCGAAACCCTTGTACCAGTTCCCACACTTAGCCAATTTTACATTGGGGTTTTCGGTTAAAACCGATATCCTACCAGATTTAACCAAGAATCAAGAGAAGAAAAAAAAATCCAACATAACTCTTTACAGCACTGACCTGTCGCATGATTGGTAAAGCACTAGTATGTTAAATACTTGCTATTGAATTAAATATTATTTTGAAAAAAAACCTGACCAAAATCGTGTCAACCTGAGTCTGAGCCCCTTCTTTAAAACCAGGTGGTGTTGCACACACATTCGCTAGATATCACATCGCATCCGTCCGATGCAGGCAGGGTGAACCGGTGAATCTTCGATTTTCGCCGATCCTCCAGCTTAGACAAGGTGGGGGCCATGCTCCCCTTCTGTATTTTTAATCTTTGATTTTTGCGCATAGCTGGGGTATTGAGACTAATAATGATTGGTAGTGGGGCACGTGCACGCCAATAATCAAAGAGCATAGAATTTAGTTAGTTGACATCTCACATCAAGGGTGGGCACATGAAGATCTGGCGCCCAATGTTTGTTACTTCACTGCTTGGATGGAGTGCAAATTTACACAAGAGAGAATATTATGGAACAAAGATGAGAGCTGCGAGACATAGAGTGCTACATACAATATAACAATTAACAAGCAAAGGACCAGTGCTGTACAGCACAATTGCAACCTGCTGTGAAAACATTTTTTTTAAAAAAAAGCAAAACAACATCTCAAGGGTATTTATTCCATTGGATAGTGAGGGGCTAAATGGAAATGAGTTTCTCAAAGGTAGCGCGAATTCAGAGCACCAGGAAAGGTCTCGTAATATAGCTGTAATAGTCTAAATGTCAAGCGTCGACAATAATGACAGCTACATAAATGAGAAGGGTTACAATTCAAATACAACAAATAAAGATGCATCATTATAATTTATTCGGGGCCAAATGTTTTAGCAATAAAAAGTCATCTCAACATGCTAACTACATAGCCATACAAACAACTTTCAACACTACATGACAGTAAAAGGATGCTAAGAAACTCACCCAACTCACAACAAGCTAAGGCCATATTACTGTTTCTACACCAGAGAATCAAAGGGTTAGCAATGCAACACAACTCCAATCAACAAGGGCTCCTCAAAAGGCTGGGGCCATACACAATTGTGCCAGCATTCCTTGTCTAAGAATCTATGGAGCTCCAGCAACAACATAGCCATATTACTCTTTCTACACCAGAGAATCGAAGGGTTAGCAATGCAACACAACTCCAATCAACAAGGGCTCCTCAAAAGGCTGGGGCCATACACAATTGTGCCAGCATTCCTTGTCTAAGAATCTATGGAGCTCCAGCAACAACATAGCCATATTACTGTTTCTACACCAGAGAATCAAAGGGTTAGCAATGCAACACAACTCCAATCAACAAGGGCTCCTCAAAAGGCTGGGGCCATACACAATTGTGCCAGCATTCCTTGTCTAAGAATCTATGGAGCTCCAGCAACAACATAGCCATATTACTCTTTCTACCACCAGAGAATCGAAGGGTTAGCAATGCAACACAACTCCAATCAACAAGGGCTCCTCAAAAGGCTGGGGCCATACACAATTGTGCCAGCATTCCTTGTCTAAGAATCTATGGAGCTCCAGCAACAACATAGCCATATTACTGTTTCTACACCAGAGAATCAAAGGGTTAGCAATGCAACACAACTCCAATCAACAAGGGCTCCTCAAAAGGCTGGGGCCATACACAATTGTGCCAGCATTCCTTGTCTAAGAATCTATGGAGCTCCAGCAACAACAACATAGGATATATATTTTCTTTCAATGTTTTCGGCACACGGGTTGCTAAAGAGATGATGAACCAAGGTAAAAAGAAAAAGGAATGGATTTCAGCAAGTGGACTAGACAAAAAAAAGTTTCAGGAGTTGGTTCCAAATTTTTGGCCTTCTTCAAATCACAATCAACGACGATACACTACAATTTATAATTCTCTTCTATCACAATTCCAGATTAATGATATATTTTTCTTAAATTACCAAATTCCTTTTTAAAAGACGCTATTTTGTATGATTATCTGCACCTAGGTACTAGGCTCATTACAGAATACTGTACACAATTATAATTGATAACATAATATAAAGAAAATTATGATAAAGTCCTTTATAATTCTAAAGCATCTAATAACATTATTTTCCTAAGATAACCACTGTAGGTTTCAACCCCCTTGTTTCTACAAGCAGACCTAAAGTTCTCCACACCTCAAAGGATATTAGACTTTGGGTAGTACGAGTAGAATGAACTATAATCTTCTATATCCCTAATAAATAAATTTAATCTCACAAGAAATCAACCTAGATGGTGAAATCAACCTAGCCGACCGTCTTCAAGACGGTTTAATTTTCATGCTAATTAGGATAGTTACCATCTTACCTAACAAATGACATTTGTAGCTCCGATCTTTGATTCCCAAATAACAGAACCTCCATCCACAGTCTGTAAGCATAGCATCTCATCTACTTTTCCTAGGATGTTGCTATAGAATTACAGGGGGAGCACACCTCAATATTTGAAAATACCTAATGTGACCCCGACCTCAAATTGATAGGGGTGCCAAACCTCCATTGCTCGCCACCAAGCGTTGCTGCTCAGCAGCACGATCTCCAAGCTCTCTCTCTCTCTCTCTCTCTCTCTCTCTCTCTCTTGGAACAGAAATCAATCAAGTATTGGCCAAGTTGTCTCAATTTCAGCCCGTACCTGCTGATATGGACGAGTCGATTCGGTATCGGGGCATCCCAGCACGTGTGTTCAGCTGTGTCTTTTTGGTTGGTTTTGGCTGCAATATTCCCCCACTTACCCAATATTGGGAATCAACTGCACATGTTGTTTTGACTGGGTATCGTGTACAACTGATTTCTTTCGTTCTGGCCTATAAAATGTCACACATTCACCCTTTTCTCTCGTACACATTTCGCACAACCAGATAGAAAAGAGACATCAGAGGAGAGAAGTAGAAGAGAGAAGAGACTCCCAATCAAATAAATACCAGAGCTTTGTCTCAGTAGTTCCTCTGCATCATGTAATGCATATCTTCAAGGATCATTTTACATAATTTCAAATTGTAAGTACTGTCTCTTTCTTCCTTTGATTCATTGTCATCCAACCTGATTCCTTTGTATCAAAAGAATGATAAATTCATGTGCAAATAGAGGAGAAGAGAGAAGAGAGGAGAGAAGAAGAAAAGAAGAGAGGAGAGAGAGAGAGAGAAGAGAGAAGGAGAATGAAGTAGAGAAAATGAGATAACAGATGGAGAAGAGTAAAAGATAAGAAGTAGAGAAAAGGAGATGAGAGAAGGAGGAATGGGCAAGAGATGGAGATGAAAAAGAGGGAAGATAGGAGACGAAGAGAAAAGGAGATGAGAAAAGGAGAATAGGAGGAAAGGGCAAGAGAAGGAGATGAAAAAAAGGGAAGATAGGAGACGAAGAGGAAAGGAGAAAAGAAAAATGGACGTAAAAAGAAGATAAGAAAAAGACACAGAGAAGTAGAGAAAAGGAGAAGCAAGAAAGATTAAAGTAGAAGTGAGAATAAGAGGAGGGAAGGATAACTGAGACGAAGAAAGAATAGATAATAAAGAGAGAAATAATATATTCATTTTAATGCTCAAAATTTTAAAGTTTAAAAACATTAACATATCTTTATAAAAAATTTAAAGTGATTCTCTTGCAACGTACTTGGAAAATGGTACCAAAATCCAAGGAGATTGATGTCCGCTGTCTCCATTACAAGTCAGTCGAAAGCAACAAAAGTAAGGTCACCTCAAACTATTGAAACCGAGTCATAAGGCCTAAAATAATAATAAATGGGCCTAAAAATAGTAAACGCAGCGAATAAACTCCCGATGAAGATCAAGTCTGCATCAATCGCTTCCGCTACGAAAAACTCGTCCACGAGTTTACGCCGGAAGACATCATCAATAGCGGGAGGAAGACCACCATGGGATCGTCAATGTGTCTGGATCTGATGATGAATCCCCCAACAGATGACGTTTCGGACAACTGACAATCTCCGGGTCCCTCACAAAGGAAGTGCTGGAGTCGAGTGAGGAACAGAAGCTGCTGAGGTACATGAACAGAAGCACACGAGCTGTAAGCGGTCAGTCTGTCCCAACGAAGTCGAACTGCTCAAGCGGCTCAGCTGGCTGAAACTCCAAAACTGGCTCTGACTGTGTGGTAGAAGCTCCACGGTAGGCGGAGGCTCCACAGGTGTCTCTGTCGTAGGGAGAATTGCAAGAGGAGGTCTCCTCTATAAGCTCTGTGGAAGGTAGAAGCCTCTCTGCAGTCACTGCCGGGGGATGTGGCTCCTCTGTAGGCACTACTGAAGGTGGAAGGAACTGCTTTGGAGTGCCTAAAGGAGGAGGTGGCACCTCTGTAGGCACTGGAGAAGAAAGCTCCACTGGAAGTGGACGCTCCTCAAGTGGTGCCACTGGTGGAACCGAGCACTCCACAGGAGGTAGAGGCTCTGCTGGAGGTGGGGGACTGTTGCGTCTAACAAGTTTTTTATTTTGCTTCTCTCGTCATGCCACCTCATCCTCAATATTGTCAAAATAAGAGTTGGGTTTCAATATATCTGGCTTTCAAGAATGGCAATGAAGGACTCCGTAAAATCCATTGAAGAAAAGGTTTGGAAGATAGATCTAGGTTATGGGTTTGATCTCGAATTAAAGAGGAATAGCTACGTTCTATCGTTGATCTTGGAAAAAGGATAGGACATGGCCC
The DNA here is from genome assembly GCA_947650365.1 of Chamaelirium japonicum. Taxonomy (NCBI): domain Eukaryota; kingdom Viridiplantae; phylum Streptophyta; class Magnoliopsida; order Liliales; family Melanthiaceae; genus Chamaelirium; species Chamaelirium japonicum. The sequence continues at coordinate 61,606,140 of OX393550.1, forward strand.
AAAAGATTTGAACAGTTTAACAAATTCTTTATAGGCTCGGGTATCTAATAGATCAAGCAAATAAGGAGATCGGACGCTATGATAGGACCTGGCATCAGATTGCTCTGATACCAACTTGATGTAGGTTTCGATAAGACGCGCTACGATCTTAAGGCCTTAGGGTTTCCCTTTGGTCAACAAACTAAGATTTAGTTATCAATATGGCGCCGTATAACTCGAAAGGACAGTAAACATAAGTTATTTCACGTAGTTTAAAAGATCTATGCATTCAACATAAAGCAAGGATTAATATCTAACAAGCTAACATGCAACAATTATCACAAAAACAAAATTCAGCAAATAATAATAATAATAATAATCGCAACAATAGATAACTAATTTTCAAGAGGGGCATGCATCAGATTTTAATAGAAAATACGGCTATGAGTGCTTGCTAGGGTTAACGATAAACTAAATATGGCAAATAGGATGATTAGGCATATTTGGGGCTTCAACTAGAGATGAAACGGAGGTATATACGGCTGCGATGCGAAGTGTAAGCGGTGGAAATAGATGGAAAAGGATGCGGGAGCGGAGAAAATATGAAATAAAAGGATAGATAATGCCTGAGGTTTCCGCCGTGGGTCGATGCGAGGATGTGTCGATGATCCCGCTCACGGAGCAAGGCCGGACGTCGAGTGAAACCGGATCCTTTGGAAAAACAAGCCAAGGCCTAAGCGAGGCGAAGTCGCGGATCGTCTCGAGAGGAATCGACGAAGGTCGGGGACACGAGTCTCTCCTGAAAGCTCTCACGTGAAGGCATGGATTTCAGCAAAATAAAATGTCCAATTTCTTCTTATTTTTTCCCCTTTTGTAAAGTTTGGGTTTTGTTTTGAACAGTGGAGATCAAGGGAGAACAAAGAGGCACGGTGGGGATGCATTTTGGCCAAGAAAGGAAAGGAAAAGAGAGAAACAAGGGGAAGATAGAGAGAGAAGAGAGGGGACAGAAGGGAGGCGGGTTGCCTCATTTCCGAGCAGAAGGGGGGCCGAACGGGTGGGGTTCGAGCACGGGTGCGATGGAAAGGGAATAAGCCCCTCTTGGGCTTATCTTAAAATCCCACAAAGCCCCTAATTGAAGCCCATCATGTGCCACATCATCAATTTTTAAGTTATTTGTCATCTAACCGTCGGTTTCAAGACTTAATCTCGTCCGTCGGTACCTCGCAAACACACACCCAGATTTTATTAATATAATGCGGAAAATTCACCTGAAAAGGCCTGAATTCAATCCGAAAAGCCCTCGGATGAGATCAAGGACATCCCCAATGAATTAGATAACAAGTTTGACTACTAATAATCCAATTAAAGGCCTAAAACAATAATAAACGGGCCTGAAAATAGAAAACACAACAAATAAACTCCCGATGAAGATCAAGTCTGCATCATGCGTCGAATGTCGAAGGCTCCGCCGGTCCCGCAGACCTGCTTGTAGCCATAGATCCTGACAACTTTATACTCATTTTGCGGAAACTCGCCGAGGCTTAAGAGGGCACCTCATGCCGTTTTGAAGGACCGGGCCAAACATCTCGTAAGTGATTCACTTTGATTCCGTACGACCGATCTACAAATCCTTCTCGTCATATGCTTTACAAATAAATGGCTTGTTGGGGATCTGCTCGAATAGCAGTCGTCTCGAGGTTAATGAGGGGTTGGCGTGAGTGCGTGACATACTCAAGGAGACCGAGGCCGATCGATCGACATTCCGGATTGAGCTGAACAAAGCGGAGAAGATATATGATCTCCAGAGAGAGGTGACGAGCTGGAGGAAGGAAGGCGGGGTAGGAGAAAGCGGAGGCTTCAGGCTTTAGGGTTTGATGGATAAGCGCGATGATGAAATCAAGCAGTTGAAAGCAGAGACCTGTGGTCGGGCGGGACTGCAGGTGAGCATGCCAGACAAGTGATGCCGCAGGTGGGCCTACCGATCGGGTTTTCCACAAACCGAAGAAGCCGGGGCCGGGGCCGGGGCCGCGGGATGTCGATGCCGGTGGGTGGGGCTCAACTAATTTGACCTATCGGTCTCGAGAGCGAGAGAGATAGCAAAGAAAAAAGAGGGAAGTGAAAGAAGAAGATAATGGGGGGGCCTTGCGCCAAAACCGATCTCACATCGACAATGGGTTTGCTCTCATAGAATAATTCAGCAAACAAGCATAATTTTATTCAATAAACCAAACATTTCCATAATGGAAGCCTTAGGCCCTTTATATAGGAACCCAAGATTTTACAAATAGGACTCCTGCTCAAATTAGTTCTAAACAAGCTTAATCCTGCTCAAAATACGATGCTGAAAATCTGCATTGCCAGTAATCAATTATTTTTAACCATGAGAATAGAGAAACTATATTAAGATCCACTACCATGTGAATAGAAGAGCCCCTCAATTGAGTTCTCGGACATGAAAACCAAGGAAAAAGAGGTTTAAAAGATTAAGATGCGGCAAATATAAAGATATCTGTGCACGTGTGCAAAGCATAGTTACCAAATCGGGCGTTTTTTTGAAAAAAACGCGTATAGAACGCGTATCAATCCGAAGACGTAGTAAACAGGAAAAAAACTCGTTTTTTTGAAAAAAACTTTCGTACGCGTTTTATACGCGTTTAAAACGGAAAAAACACGTATAAAACACATCGGGTTTGGTTCGGGTTTAAATTGGGTTCGGGTTTTATTTTATTCCTGCTTAATAAACGCATATGCTATATGTTTCGAACTTTTGATTACTTAATGTTGGAAAATGATATATATACATACTTGGTATAATTTTTAAGATTTTTTTTGTTTTTTCCGATGTTTTCACGTTTTTTTCTCGTTTTTCCCGTTTTCATCGTATCTTTCCGATTTTTTCCTTTGCCGTTTTTTCCCCGTTTTCCGACTTGGTAACTATGGTGCAAAGGAGAGAGAAATGCTCCAATGCACAAAATTGAGATGAAAGAAGGATCAAAGAGTCCCAAAAGGAAACAACCAAATCAAAGCAAATATCACATAATTAGGCAATAAACAAACACAACTGAGCATAAAAGGAGCAGATTGTGAAAAGTCGTCCACTTAATGGGAAACTGGGAAACCCGCGAGAAACACCATAAATAGAATAAATGAAAGAACCTTAAGCCTCTAATAATTGGGAAAAGGAAGGGTAGGGATTGCATTACGATACTTTCACAAGCTAAAAGCATCTCTACAAAAAACGATATTCAACCCAATATAGAAAAACATTAAGCAGACAAGATAAAATTGCTCAACCAATTGACCCTAAGAATCACCAGAACTGGGTGCAACAGTAGCTGAACCAGAAGGCAAATAGACTAAACCAGAGCTGAACCACAAGCCAAACAACCTGAACCGACTAAATGAACCCCTGAATTGAATACATCAGTAGCTCAACTGGCTGAAAATTTGTTGACCTGAGCTGCAAATTAGCTGAAACAAATTGAACTGGCTGACCCGAGCTAAATCAAGGGCTCAGTTAAACCAATGAGTTGTCCCGAGCTAGGAGCAGTCGAGCAGACCTAGTAGAACAGTAAACAAAGTTGATCTGAGTCGAGCCTAATAGGTTCAAGTATTGGATGGCCATATCTGCCTTATCTACTCATTGCTCTACCCACTTCACACACTGTACTTTAGGTCGTAAACCCGAAATCCAAAATACATGAGTTCAAGGATTCAACAACACGGAAGAGGCCTGCAAATCCCGCCAGACCCAAAGAACCTTCACACAAGCCCTTATGTTTGATCTGAGTAGAGTACCACAATAGCGAATCAGATCAGGCCCTCCACATGGGAATATGGTGACCAACACAATGACACAGAACCTCAAGCAAAGTGACAACGACAATGGTGAACATGTAGGCATTGCTAACAGGTATAGATCAAGCACCATGCGGTGGCAAGAAAAGCAACTATTGATCTCCCTGGAAGGGTTGGGGGGGCAGTGGTCTTCTAAGCATGGTTCAAGAAAATCAACTCTCAAACCTGTCGGGATTTTGGTCGAACCAAACCAAAACACCCTCTGGAACCAATATATGCCCTGATTCGTATTCGGTTCACCAATTGGGCCTGGTTCAGATTCACTTCCCCCTTGTTCAGCCAAACCGGATTCAAAAAGGCCGAATCGGTCCAGAACCTCAAGATTCAACAAAATCAAATGCAAAATGGGCACGAACCCCCTGAATCAAACCCATATTGGCTTAATGATACACAAATCAATGTTATTTCTCGTAAATTATTCGGACAGAACCTGAACTAGAATTATCAAACCTTGCTTCAAAGTAGCCACGAGCCCTTCGCCGATGAGAGACGATGGCAGTAATGTCGGAGTGGACCCAGCCAAAGAAACTACCTACAGATAGCTTCTAATGAAAGAACAATTGGCTAAAATGGAAATGTTGTGACTTCCTCTTTAAAGCCACAAAAGTCAAAGATGGTGGAACCAAATCAAAGGCCCAAATCATCTAAGGATACAAGTTACACGGAAGACCATGCTCGCCAATTTGCCGACCCGACTAGACCAAATGCCCTTAGCTGGGCAGAACCCGACAAGACCCGGCTAGCGACTGGGCAAAACCCAACTAGGCCACAACAGCAAGAACGGAAAAGATAATGATCCCATTGGTTTGAGGGAAGTGGATGAGAATAATGATTGGATCATTCTAACCGATAGTGAACTTCAAGAATTTGTGCGTGAAGGCGAAGATCTTACTTGGGCACATGTTGAGAATGCTATGGGAGTTGTTGACATCGGACCAAGTACAAGGAGTCATCTAGAGCAACGATTAGACACTCACCCCTCATTTTCATTTCTTGATGTGGATGTAGAGGACATTGGAACTCGAAGGTAGTATGAAGGTGAAGAACATAGTGAAGGAAACAAATCGGATGACGATTTTAATATTGATGTTGGAGAGGACTAGTACTATTTGTACTTTTTTGGGGCGGATGTATCATGTACTTATGTTACTCCTTGTCGAAGTTGTCTTGATAGACTAGATTATGACATTTTGCTCTTTTTCAGAGATTATGGCATTATGTTACTTGATGCTAATTTTTTTGAGATTATATTTATGCAAGTATGTTACTTTATCTTAATTTCTTTGAGAGTTGACGACTTTATCTTATACTTTATAGTTGGTAGTTGCTAGTAACTTATTGTTATTGATTGACTAGTATCATATATTTGTTGGTATTTATGCAAGTTCATATATCATATATGTTTAGGGAGGCGAGAGGGGTTCGAATAATTTTTGGCTGATTAGTCCTGACTACCGACTTTGATTGCTTAGAGTGAAGATAGTTGAAGTATATCAACCTGTAACCGGAGAAAGTCGAGGAGGGATGACAATAATACCACGATAACTTGAGAAATGCAGGAAATGTAGACCCCAAATCTAAATAGGTTATGAAGCTGAATTTATACAACTATAAGACATGCCATAACAAGGTCACACCTAACACATCAGAATTGGATGTGCATATACCGTATATGCAAGGTACAAAAAATCGACATATTTCGCGAAATATATCGGAAAGATGAAAACCCGATACGAAATCCCGCCTGCCGTTTCGAGCAGAACTGGAAATGTCAAAATATTGAGCGGGTTTCGCGAAATATCGCGATATTTCCACAAAATATCGTGAGATTTTGTCGAAATTTCAAGAAAATCCTAAAAAAATTAGCGAAATATATCCGAAATTGTGGGACTGACTAGTTATAAAAGGGAGCTTGTGGCCTGGTTCTCAGCAACTTATTTACATATAATAACATTTAAGTAAATATCGTTTTACTTAACTTTTACTTTCTCTATTTACTTTAAGTTATTATATGTAAATAAGCAAATACCCCCCCCCCCCCCATTTGATTTCAATAAAAATATCAAAAAATCAAAAACCAAAGGAATCAGAAAGTAAACTTTTAGTTTTAGTTGGAGAAAATAGTTTTCATGGTTTTTTATAAAATCCACATGGTAAGAAAAGTAATTAAATCAACTCCTTTTTAGCTCAAAAAATTTGACAAGATGTAGAAGTACGAGTGCATATAGAAAACCATGGTCCATCTTAGGAAATTTTGAATGTATAAAAAAATTTCTATATAAAAACTCTTTTTTCCAGACTTGGTAAAAAAACAGTGTTTCACATTTCAGCATAATTTTTGCACAATTTCAAACTTGTATAACTTTTTGGTTTTAAGTCCGCTTTCAAAATCGTTAGAAACATTATTTTAACAATCAACTAATCTTTATTTTGAAAATATTTTTATCCAAAAAAAAAGATTAAAAACATTTGAAATATATTTATCAAAACCGAACCAAACAAGATTGCACAAGACTCACAGACTCAATATATTGAATACGTGCTACGTGAAGCTCTACACCCCTAGATAGGGTACAAATATTATTTGAGTGTTCCAAAGTGTGTATCTATACTTGGTTTATGAGTATCCAGAGTTTCACTAAAAAATTGTATCAAAAAATCAATATTTCCACCATTTCTACAAAATTGCAACATTTCCACACTGTCGAAATATTTCCATATCCAGAAGGTCGAAATTTCCACCAAAATTGAGAATTCGAGCCTTGCGTATATGACTATATATGGTACTTGAATATATTATAAACATTGATATGGACAATGTACACACCTCTGTTATTAGTATCGTACGATACACGATACGTATCGTACGATCAGGGTTTTAAATCTCGGCCGATACCAGTACGTACCGACCGGTACGTACCGGTTTTGGCCGGTTCGAGACCGGTACTGCATCCGATCCCGATACCTGGCCCGTATCGGCCGGTACCGGTACGTACCGGTCCGTATCGGCCGGTTCAAGCCGGTACAGGCCGGTACCGACCGGTACGGACCGGTACCGACAGGTTAAAAATTTTTTTTTTTGGATTTTTTTAAGGTTTTTTTTCTCAACCGGTACCGATCCGTACCGGCCGGTACCGGTACGTACCGACCGGTACATACCGGTTCGGGGCCGACCGATACCGCGACCGATACCGTGATTTTAAACCTTGCGTACGATACGATACAGGAGGAAAACGATACGTATCGTGTTTACTATCGATTTTCTCCTATATCGTACGATACACGAAACGATACGCTACGATACACGATACGGTCCGATACGGTGAAAACATGTTTTTTTTAAAAAACTTTTAAAATGTTTTTTTTCCTCTTAATTTTCCAAAGGATTATATAGGTCTCTTAGAGTTAAAAAAAATACTTAGGAATATTTTCTAACCTAGAGTGAAGTGATACTAATTTTGTTTAGAAGTTTATAGGTGTTTTACAAATCTTTCTCTAGAGTTGTCGGAGCCCAATGCCATTTGTTTTTAAAAATTTTCTAGAGCTTGGAGCACCAAATATCTACAACTTCACTAATTTCAATAATTATAGGATTCCATTTCTACCTATATATATATATATATATATATATATATATATATAGAGAGAGAGAGAGAGAGAGAAAGAGGAGTGTTACGTTGCGCTGTGCGCTGCCGGCAGTATAAATGAGTTGCGATTCCCCTAGCCGTCCGATCACGCAGATCGGCTGCGATCCGCGGCTGAAATCCCCCCTCCCGTCCCCCGCCCGTCTGATCACCTGCACGGACCGTCTGATCCCGTGCACGCACAGCCGCCGGTGTTCGTTTGATTGGTTGTTCGATTCCCATCCGTTGGATCGATGGGAATCGAACGGACAAAACAAAATTCGCTGTTACTGTAGCGGCTACAGTAACAGCGAAAACGTTTTCGTCTGTTTGATTCCCATCCGTTTTCGCTGTTACTGTAGCCGCTACAGTAACAGCGAATTTTGTTTTGTCCGTTCGATTCCCATCGATCCAACGGATGGGAATCGAACAACCAATCAAACGAACACCGGCGGCTGTGCGTGCACGGGATCAGACGGTCCGTGCAGGTGATCAGACGGGCGGGGGACGGGAGGGGATTTCAGCCGCAGATCGCAGCCGATCCGCATGATCGAACGGCCACGAGAATCGCAGCTCATTTATATTGCCAGCAGCGCACAGCGCAACATAACACTCCTCTATATACATATATATATATAAATATATGGTACTTCTTAGTAAAGGGCTAATGGATCTATGTTCACAAAGGAAGGCGAAAGGAAAGAAGTGGATGACTTTGAATAAGACAATGAGGATGATAATGAATATGAATAAGAGGTGCAAAAGACATTAGAGCAAGATAAAGAAGCAAATGGTGATAAATTATCTATTGGTAATGATTAAATTGATGATGTAGATGCGGTGGAGAGGAAAAATAAGACCTTCCTATTTTTTGAGTTTTTGTTTTGTCTTCATTGACCATTCGAATATTTTGAGAACAATATATTGATAGATCATAGATAATACTTATATATGATTTCTTTTTTATAAAAATATATGCATCATACTTTTTGCATAGGTCAATGTTATGTTTAATGTGAAATTATAGGGAATGTCTTACTCTTCAACTTGACTTTTCATATTTAATATTCTAGTATGTACTTTCTATATTATATATATATATATATATATATATATATATATAAATATATATATATATAATATAAATTTAACTGTATCTTACGATACACGATACACAAAATAGGGAAAGCAATACACGATACAATACACGATATGACAACCTTGGTACACACTAACATTATGCATGACAAGAATTTATGGTAAATATTAGTCATGACATATATACCTTTTGTTAACCAATAGAATATAAACAACTAAATGCATATTTTAAATAGCTTCTCAGTATCTCCAAATGGAGAGAATATGAACTAAAATCATGAAGTTTAGAAAAAGTAAGAGCAATTTATCCACATATTATTGAGAAAGCTAGAAGATTAGCTTATAAAGACACTACGATTTCTCCACGAATTCTTTAGGATCGAATGATAACAAAAGGTTATGAGTTTACATGATAGTGAAAAGGTTTTCCGCACAACCATTCTAATATTATGTGTCCGTAAAGACAATTGTGGAAAAGTTCAATTTGAACATTTTGTAAAGGCCTTGGTTGGACATTCACCTTGCGAGTCAAAACAAAAGCATACATTGTTTACACTTGAGCATTATCATGGTGGTGATAATTAACGTAGATCTTTCAATAATCACACCAATTCCTCTGGTAAATCAAGGTATAGTAAGTACAATAACCGACTAGTAAAACATAAGAATAAGCCAGTGTTCTGAAAGGCTCAAGGCGCACATAAGGCGCAAAGGTATCCTAGAGCCTAGGCTCAAGGCGCGCGCCTGATTAAAGTAAGGCATATATATATATATATATATATATATATATATATATATATATATATATATATATATATATATATATATATATATATATATATATATATATTCAAAACATGCATAACTAGACTAAGAAAATGAATATTAACACAATAGGTAAATTGGATAGATCGTTATTGCAACAACACAAATGTTGTAGCCTTGTAAGTTTGAATTACGGCTTTGAATAAGTTATTTAAAATATATTAAATCTTCAAATATGTATAGTTCAAATTCAATAACCAGTTATAAGATATCAAATGTGATATTATAGCAAACAAAAAAAAATATAGTGCATGATTGAATGTGTTATTCCATCCATGTGCTTGTGCACATGCTTCTAAATCAGTATGAAATGTACAAATCGAGAAAGATAAGGAAACTAATTAAATCTTGTAATATTTGAAATAATATCAAAGTCATCAAATCCAACCCACAATTGCTCAAATGGTCCTATGTAAGAACTATAACAAATAATTTTGAATGTAAATAATATTCAATCAATGTGCCGACATTCAGACTATTGCAATCATAAATCAAATCTACTTAATAACTTAATCATATTGCCAAAAATATCAAGTGCAAGCACATAATTACACATGGTTCAACTAGGCGCACTTTTTTTGTGCTTGGAGTCTAGGCGCGTGCCTTAGACCTAGGCGCACGCCTTCTAACATAGCATCGTCATGTGCTTTTTGAGGCGCAGAGGGTGAGCCTAGTTGAGCCTGAGCCTAGGCGTGCGCCATTAATAACACTGGAATAAGCTTCTCCCTTCGAGGATATAAGGGGAACTTCCAAACATCTTAAAGAACAAGATAAAAATTAGACCTAGAAATGGTAATACTTGTAACAAAGTGTAGCAAATGATGTTGGAAAATTTGTCATCAAAGCATTATAGTAAATTAGTTAATATGACTCATCGCAACATTCGAGTTGATAATATATACCAACCCCTAAAAAAGAAAATATGGCATAACCTATTATGCTAAACATAAGGTTGAAAGAGCCCAACCACCATACAAAGGAACCTGGCCAATTTTCTAAGGAATATGAATCTCCAAATGATATATCCTTCCACTTTTAGGAATCTCCTGACTTCGCTTTCTTCGACGAAGGAACCTGGCAACCAAAGGCAAATTTTTTCGAAGTTAGGTATAAAAAATATTTTGGGATTAGTAATTTTTCAAAAAATCAACAAACCAACATGACTAGTAATAATTACAAATCCATAAGTATATCGGTCCAAGAAGTTAAAATTAGTTGAGATTGTCTTATCCAGAAGGATAGGGGTGTAAAAGGATATTCAAAAATCCGAATCTGATCTGTATTCGAATGCAAATTTTGCAGATTCATATAGCATTTTTTATATCCGATAAAAACGGATACGAATACATATAACATTTTTTAATATCCGACAAAAACATATACAAATATTAAGGTATTCGACACAAATAATTCGTATCCGAGACGGACTATACATATAAACGAATATCCATATATCTGTATCCGTAATATAAAATATGATGTGTGCGTGTATTATGATCCAAGAGCGGATCTCAATGTCTGGCTACGTTGCCTAGAAACACTAAATAGTAAATACCAAAGCGGAGACATTGGTAGCCACTTTGGTGGTGGAGCCCACCACTCGATGCAACCCAAAACATCGGGCACGATCAGCTCCGACACATGATGTAAGCCACACCACGGCAAGCTCTGTGTCCTACCAAGCCAAATTGGAATACAATGTCCCTTGGATTTCTTGAAATGGCTATTGGACCCCCCAGAAACCTATGTGAGGCTGGTGAAAAAAAAACATGATGTTGCACTTAGTAGGTCAGTTGTAGTAAAATATATTCATAGGTCAGTTGTAGAGTTGTAGTAAAATATGTTCATAAATTATAATATATCACGAATATAGGCGCAATGTTCATGTATTATATAATGAATACGGATATGGATATTATCTGATCAGGGTACTCGAGAGGATACGGATTCGGATAGTTGCACTTACTATCCGGGCATATACGAATAAGAATTCAGATAGTGCATTTCTAAATGGATACGGATAACGGATAGTATGGTATCTGGTCCGTATCCGATCCGTTTACACCCCTATAGAAGGATCACTGGTACTTCGAACATGTTGGATTGGTATCTATGCTGTCGTTCAACCGGCGGACCTTCATTCGTATTTCTAAAGAACTTCTTAAGGCCATAACTTTCTTATAGTGTTCGTTCCTGGAGTTCCATGACGCCAAATCGTTTAGCTACACGACCACTATGATGAGGTGAAATGAGGTTCACATGTTCCACCCTAATTTGGACTCATTTAGTGGGACAAAATCCTCGATCAAAGAAGAAACTATAAGTAGAAAGTTTTCATAAATTTTTATCCCCTAATTTAAAGATGGATAGAATGGAAAATTCAACATTTATGATGACATCCCCTTGCCTGAACATCAAGGGTCACATCACGTAAAATTGCATCTGAAAGCAAAGACTGATGAGAAGGTAAAGGAAATAGTTACTATCTTCAATAACAAAGTGTAGGAGACGTTTGTGATTGATCAAGTAGACAAGTTGTCCTTTCTAAACAATTGAGCAGATTTTGCAACATATCCAAATTCAACTCTAAGGAGAAGAACCTTCACTTGAATATTCAAGTGAAGCAGGATAACCATGGCTACTGTCTCCCGATAGCCAAAAATCTCATCTTTAAAAGTCACTAAAGATCTAGGACTAAGAACTACGGTGTATCCACGATCTACATGCGTATGAAGATCAAGAAAGACATCAAACAAATGAGATATTAAATCTCGTTTCTCGAGGCTTTGGAATTATGAGTAATGTGCCATTCCCTCGGTGGATGGCACAATACCTACTCATGTCTCGGGTGCCTAGCTCACTCAGCTTGAGTTGCAGTAGCTACTTAACAGCCCCTACCCTTCAATCTGCTCGAGGCTCAAGTTGGAACATGGTTCCTTTAAATGTCGATCATGTTTCTTATCGGGGAGCCCATAATAAAATGGATGTGTACTCGCCTAAGGAAAATCCCCTGTCTCATGAGTTACGGAATGTGTGTGAATGTATGATAGAGGATGGTGGCATTCTTGAAGGATCGCTAACGCTAATTAGACAACCAAAAACTCGCATGAATCTCATCAAAATAAATACCATCGGTTATGATGACACTAGTAAGGGATTACTTGTCTGAGAAGATAACAAGGTATGTGTTTCTTAACAAGCAAGTGGTAACTTCAAATTATTTTATGCACTTATAGTTTTGATGGAAGGAATCGAAGATAGATGAGCAATATCAATGAAGCCTATAGTATGCATCATGGATGATAATTTTCCGAGGAAGGCACAAGTTTTGAAATTACTATTATGGATGATTGAACTTCTGATGAAGTGTTAATATATGAGAATTTTGAGTTGCTTGAATCCTCACTCACATCATTTATTACTTGTTGATTGAGAAAATTATTCGGTAGCTAAAGGTGAATTTATATAACTATAGGATTGATTAGTTCAAACAACACGTTGAGGATCAACAAATTCATTTCAAGGATCTAATCGGCTGAAGTGAATTTCTATGTTACGGACCTTACAGCAGGGGAAGAGGAGTTCGAGAGGCACTTTTTACATCGATGTCCATCACCATTTTTTTCGCTAGACCGACCATGTGATCAGAGAACATGGCGCTAGAGCAAGGGCTCAAAGAGGTTCGAAGATCAAAACGGGAAAAGCCAACATGGTTGCTATTTATTAAATTCCATAATCTCGTGGAGATGACGTCAACGGCCAGGATTCGCACGCACAAACAAGGCACAGTGGCCTTGAGGGAAAGTTTGTTCCACAGTGTACATACCAGGAATTGAACAGGGAACCTCTCCAAGATAGGAGAGAGGAAGTACCACTATGAAAAGAGCCGTTGGTATTACCAATTGATTTTGAGCTACCAAATATATCCAGGACTTTTCTAACAGAGCTGAGAATTCTCTCATCTTGGGAATTTGATACATAGCACCAAGGTCGATCAAATATTTATAGGGCGGTGGTGAAACTTGGAAGTGTCGAAGTGTGAATTAATAGTCAATCAGTGGTTTCTTAGTTGTTATTAATAACTTGGATCAAGACTTTTTTCCCCGTCCTGTCGGTTCTAATAATTTAATTTAAACATTGTTCAATTGTTGGCGAATAAGGGTGTGCCCAGCATATACTTCCACTTTCAAAGTGCTTTTCAAGAAGCAGTTCTATGGAAGCTTCTTTCACATGCATGTGATTCGGTAAGCAAGTATTGAAAAATAATTTCAATGAGAAGGGAGAATATAAACTAGTCAAATAATTGAAGTAAACCATAGAGAGATGTAGCATCCTAGGAATGGAGATGAGTTGATTGTGCAGAACAATGAGCAAAAACATATACTTTAGGAAAGAGTCAAAATTTAAGCCCAAACCCAAACTTAATCTTGTAGGAAATGAGCTATAGGCCACACATGTTAGATTGGAAGGTTAAACCCATTGGATTTAACCATTATATTTTAAATCTGTGTTAGATTTCTCTATTTAGTAATTCATGTTGGAGTCGATTTTTCTTGGCCTAAACTTGATCATTATACTTAACTAGTGTGACAAAAAGTCCACCGCCAACTCACCATCGTCACCTGCTCACTGGGGATAGCAGCGGTAAAATTTTGGTGCGGTTTTCACCAAAGCTGAAACCACTCCGAAATCAAAATGGATACGATACGACTCCACCTATATGCCTAAATCAAAATTTAATGGGTTCAACTACAATATTCAAGCAATGCACTGGAACTCCTTGCCAACACATTCAAAACCTTCAACCATGCTTTGACGAGTGGTGCGTCGTGTATGGGTATGAGTTACTAACATGTTGGTGTAAAATAAAATAAAGAAACCAACGGTGAACTAGGGAGGTTAGGATATATTATATATTAAAAAACCATGGTACATAAACCACGGTGTACCATGGTGCCGTCGGTGAAAACCAACATCGCACCTAAACCATGTGGTTTTTTTTTTCTTGAATCCAAAACCGCGCCAAAACCATTTTGATGAATACCAAAATCGCACCATTCGGTACAGTGCACCACCCCACTGCCATCCCTATTGCCCACCACTGACACATCGCAAACCAGCCGTCCGTTCACCGCCATCGAAGACCATGTCCACGCTGTCAATGCCCCCTTACCGTCACTTCCATGATCATCTCTATCTTTTTCTCTCTGTACATGCGTGTGGGAGTTGCAACCGTTGTCGCCTGCAGTCACCCAAAATCCACCTCTCTCTCTCTCTCTCTCTCTCTCTCTCTCTCTCTCTCTCTCTCTCTCTCTCTCTCTCTCTCTCTCTCTCTCTCTCTCTCTCTCGGGGGACGGGGGAGTAGATGTCGATGAACAGTAATTAGAAATGCTTCTAGTACTGTTCATGGGACAATGGACTTGGGACATGTCCCATTACATATTCCCATGAATAGAAATGGGAGCTTCTCCCACAATATAATAGCATATAAGGGTCACCATATTTAGTTCGCCTAACCCAACTCAAGACCAATCATATCAGGTCAAGTCAGGTCATTTTTGTGCTAATCCAGAACAATTATAGCCTTTTCATTCCATCTCCATCATAAGTGAGGATAAAGGAAACCTTTAATTAAATTTCATCTTGTACACGTAAAGAAAATAAAGCAAAACAATCAAACAAATGAAAATGGTGAAGATAGTTATCCCCTGCCAAAAACAAGCATCAATAAGAAGGGGAAAAAACTCACACAACTAATGTGTCAATAGGGTGGATAAGGTTAGATGATTCCGGATATCCAAAGCACTAGATAAACCTTGTGGCTGCATCTCATGAGCCCATCACGCTTTGTCTCATCAAGACACCTTCTATTACTTCCCAACTTCACACATCAACACATGCAGATCCATCTTAGATTGATTATACTAACAAAATACCCAAAATCCAAAAAACGTATCCAAACGATAAGGTCAAAATAGATTCAAACGCTTGAATATTGGGCCCCGCACCTAAGCAAAGGCATACAAACATAGTGGTTAACTAATTTTCTTATTTTGCAGGAATGTTCTCGATGCAAACCTCAAATCTCTTAGCTAAACATTACAATAGGGACTGGATTTACCAACCAGATAGATGCTTGCAACTTATGAGTGAACCTGGGGACCTTGTGATTCTAGATGCTTTTGGAATCTATCGTCACACTGACCTTCCACAGGATCAGTGATTATCAATTATTTCCGCTCAACAAATTCCAACTCCTCACTGTAACCTCAATTCTTCCAAAAGCTCAAAGGTGCTTTCCGAGAACATAAGATTCATAAAAACAACCAAAAATATATCTCAAAATTCAATTTAGAAAAGACCTTTAGTTCCAAAATATTTACAAACAAAATAACAAACTGATGGGGACCAGGCCCGGCAACAGCACTAACCCTGCCAGCAATCGGACCAAGGACCCAATTATCGTTTATATTATCTATTTGTTATTTAATGCCATTTTCGCCATATTTATTAGGGTAATTTCTTGACTTGGGTAACAAGTAAGGTTTTAGGTGTTTTTAGTCCCACGTGTCTTGTGGATAGTAATGGATATAACCCTACCTGTTATATTAAGGCGTAGGGACTTTCTTTATGTAATGGTTGATTATACTGAAAAATTGTTGTTACTCACGAGCTTCTAGGGTTTCCTGAATTGGAATCCATGAGAGTTGGATTCCTCGAATCTGGTGGACTTGAAATCTTTTTTCCCCTCTTCTCTTCTTCCCCCACTCTCTCTTATTGTGATTGTTCGATTGAGAAAGCCATTGCTATCCTCTTTTGTTTCCTCGCAAAACAAGATCAGAAAGAAAGAAGCAAGAAGAAGAAAATTTGAAGAGATCAAATAAGAAATTAGAAGGAAAAGAAGAGCGAGCAATCTTCTCTCTTTTGTTCCCTTTCCCTCTCTTTCCCCGCACAAAAGCACCAGCTGGCCACCCTCCCTAATTTCCGTCTGCGTGAAGGAACACCCCAAAGAAGCCCACTGCTTGTATGTTTCACAAAACAGGGAACGGGGGTTTTCTGGTTGTGTACAGCTGCACATACCACCTGTTCTTTTCATATTTCCAAGGGTAATCCCTATTTTAAAAGTTGCGCCCAGATTTTATTCAGAGCACCCCGAAAACTCAAGTTGAGTTTTCACATGAAAACATCGTGAAACAGTGCCGACTACCCAGTTATTCCTGCAGGGCACCCCAACCGCAACCTTGTTATTACTGAGGTCACTACAGTCCTCCAGAAGTAGGGAGGGCAACGGTGAGGTTTTGAGCAAAACCGAAACCACACCGAACCGTCACACCAAAACCGCACCGCACTGCGAAAGTGGACCATTATGTAAAACCGAAGCTGCACCATATGGTGCGGTGCACCGCGGTTTATCATTATAATGGCCTAAACGATGCGGTTTTGGTCAAAACCGCACCAAGAAGACGATTTTATATTTTGGCAAACCAAAACCGCACCATGCGGTGCGGTTTACCGTGATTTTCGGTTTTAAACCGCACCGCTTCCATCCCTATCCAGAAGTTCAAATCTGTTGTTTTGGGTTGATTCAAGGCCTCTTTTTGAGCTAATTTCAGTCATGATTCGCTTACCTATATGAAGAAAAATCAGGTGACATTATTCCACCTTATGATCTTTTATTTTACCATGAATAGAGGGTTACTTATTTGAATTGTGAGAGACCCCGTGCCTCGTCCCTCATTACAAACCTATTAAACCTTCAAGAATTTTCACATATACATAAAACACTTTTATATGCTATATGATTATTTGGGCCTCAACATATATGGCAATATGAGACATCCAAATAGACTGAATAGTAATGTAAAACAAATTTGAAACAAAATAAAATAAAAGAGCAGTGTCTATGAACAAAGAGTTACATCGTTTTATCAAGGAGATAATGAATTTTAAGACAAAAAAGGAAATCAATAAATCAAGTAAGAAAGAAAGAATAACCTCCAAGTGGGAGAAGTTAGTATGGAGCCTTGCGGATAGGAGCCCCCACAAAAAACATAGATGACAAACGAAGAAAAAGTAACGAACAAGATTCCTAGCAAAAGAATACACTGCATCTACCCATCACCCCTCTTCCAAAATAAAGGTTCCACGTAATCTATATTATTATTATATTGGTCAATGGAAGAAATGGTAGTACAATGCCATAAGAAAAGAAACTAGTAGCATTAACACAAATAGATGGCCGATATTTCACTCAAATTCACAAAAGAAACGCTAAAACAAAGTAAATAGCCAAAATAAATTAATATCAATAACTATAGACATGAACATCTAAAGAAAAATTTGACTCGTTAAACAAATCTAGCATCATAAATCAAAACTACAAAGAATGCTTGTTGTTGAATGTTGGGCATAACTTGAGCACAAAATGTTCTTCAATCTGGAAAAGTTAAGCAAATAACTACATCTAACTATGATAAATGACCAACCTAAATATTCTAATTCAAGAGAGTTCTTGACCTAGTATAGATCCCGTGATGGCCGGTGTTGTCAAAGGCTCGTACTTCGGTGACACCTAGGCAACAAGGTGCTCGATGGGGCTAAGTGGGCTAAGACGAGGCTCACCGTGGTTACTAAAACAAAGCGCACTCCTAGGAACACCTAGAAAAACGCCTAGGCATGCCTAGGCACAGGACATAAGGTGCACGCCTAGTAACCCAACCTGATTAAAAATCGGCAAAGATCAAACCCACTTTAAAAAGGCTAGAGACCCAACCCACTTATGACCTAAAAGACACCAAACACCCAACCCATCTAAAAATCAATTCTTTAAAAAATAAACCCCCTACCCAACCACTAAAAAAACTAGTTGCATGTTGCTGCATTCAATGTTTAAAAAGGCGAAAGACGTACCGAGGCATTTTTCCTTTGAAGAGGCGAGGCATAAGCCTCGAATTTTTTCGAGGCGTATTGGTAAAAAAAGTTTAAAAAAAAACGAATAAAATCCGAATAAAGACTATTATTGAATGTGTAATAATAATTGAACTAGATACATAATAAATCACAATGTGTTAGAAAATACCTTATATGACATGCTTGAGGACTCCATCGAGCAATCTAACAAAATGGAAAGTCAAATTGCTCAAACAAGCTTCATTATTTAATATTTAAGATAATAATTAAAGTAGCAAATAACAAGTAACAACAAACAATAAAATACCAACATAGGACTAACATTGTCAAAATTTTAAAAAACAAACAATGATACAAACACATGAGAATGGTAAAATACAAAAAAAAAAATCATAGAGAAAACTTGTAGAATAAGCAAGATCATGGTCAATACCTCTAGACTTGAAACAAATATAGATCTCCCACATATAGTTGGTAGACAATCCACATAAGGAAAATGCAAGCTTCAGAATCGAAATTGGAGAAGAAATGAGCACTAGATCTTGATTTTGGATTTTTGGGGACAAAGGAGTTTCAAAACCTAAAGAGATCTAAAAGGGTTTAAGAGGTTTCAATGGGTGAAAAAAATGGCCCAGGATTTACATATCAAACCCTTGGTGCCCCCCCTCCACACCAAACCTTGGTTTTAACCCCTCTCTACCCTATTTTTCATGCCTGCAACAATAGGCGTACGCCTCGAACGCCTTGAGGCGCGCCTTGGACAGAGGCGTACGTCTCTTTCTGGAGAGGGCCAGAGGCAAAGGCTTTTATGTGGCTACTGAGGCGTGCACTTCAAGGCAGCACAGGACCACCTCACCTCGAGGCGTATGCCTTGAATGCCTTTTTAAACATTGGTTGCATTTGTGGTATGTACTCTATGGTTGTAATTTCAAGTATATAAAGCATTATGATTTTTTACCATTGTATATCGTATTGTTGTGAATTAATTGTATGTTCAAATTGTTTTTTACCACATAGTACATAATATAACTGATATTTTGATTACAAATACAATTATCTATATAGGGGCATGCTATAATGCGGCATGCGGTAAGTGCGGCACCTTACCACAGCCATCTGATGCATCGCTGCGTGCATGCGATACACACAGCGGGTGCATCAGACGGCTGCGGTAAGGTGTCGTACTTACCGCATGCCGCATTATAGAATTTCTCGCTATATATATGTGAATTTTGAAATAGTACATACATACTTAGTATTGGATTTCTTTTAATAGGCCATGAAGATATAACCCTTCATACATGCAGTATCCATACATATATATAGATATGTAAATGAACATAAGTTGACATCTAGGAACCCTTGAGCATGCCTAGCCCCTTAGCGCTCTGACAACGTTGGCAATGGCCGACTCAAAGCTCCTTCATCATATGTCTTGGATACATAGATGAACACTATAAGATCAAAGGACTCAAGTGACTGTTGGCTCTCCATAAAGAATCAATCGCTTAGCATCAAACCCTACTTTTATTGCTTGCCAAGGGTTTCTATGGTGCGGAACACACAAAGCTAATGACCTCTCTCATCATAAACATCTCCTGGCTCCTACATCACCCTCTCTAATGGTTCCTCTTCGACGCCCACGTGTTCAAAGAAATTAGGAGAAGCTAGGTGCATAAACAAATTCAAACCATTGACTATATGCTCATTATATTGTGAATGATGAATTGATCTCTTTAACCAGCCCTACCGAAAGTCAATCAAAAAACTCTTAAGAGACATCTGGACTGAAACTGTCCCTCCTGACCAACTAAATTTAAATTTACAAAATAAAAAGTGAAATGAAAATTTGCATAAAATAATGTAATAAAGATCAGATATCAAATATCTTCGAGTCTAACAATTGCAAAATATTATAACTGTATACAAAATTTACATTTTGAGATGTTTATTAGTTACAAAAGCAATTCTTTTACTTACAAAAACGAGCATGCACCTTAAATGGTAACATTCTTTTAAACCAAAAGGTTACGCATGTTCTACAAGTTGTTGTACAGTGTATATTTTGCTAAAAATAGTTAACAAATTAAATATCATACAAAAAGTAGTTCTATTCAGGACTTCTAGGTCAAGATCCAACACAGATAATGATCATATTAATCTTGAAAATTTTCAATATGTTTTTAAAGACGGTTGAAAATATTTTTTTCCCCTAAATCAATTCAAGCTTGGTTTCCATATTGATGACGAACCCTTACATCTGCAATCTTCTTGTGCGATTTGAAAACAAAGAAAAGTAGAGTTATCATGTTATTCAATATGACAAACACTAAAAAAAGAACCAACATCCTCACATGGGCCTCAAAGCCTTGCAACCAAATGCTATTTGCTTCAAATCAAACTGATTTAACTCAACATTGCGAAAATTGGTATGGGCAAGAATTCAATGCAAGTATGTGTCGTTATGAACCTAATCAGACCATAGATAAGTAAGTTCCCATACGATTCACGTAAACCACAACGTACCACCACATACAAGAGAGATGAAGATGAAATGCAGTAGGAGACAAAGTGATGTTGAGTGATATGACCTTTATGTGCATGAGTGCATCACATGGTTTTATTTGTACCTTACCAAGAGACTTGTGGCATGGTATTTATCATACGTATGGTATGGGATTGAAAAATAAGTAATAAAGTTGTTTTAATATAATATTTAGAAGTTACCAAGTTTCACTAATTATTGACAAAGTTGATAAGTGTAAGCTCAAAGATGTAATAAAATCGCATACTCAATGTTAAAATAAAAAAGTAGGCAAACAAGTAATATCTCCTAAAACTTGCCCTCGATACTTGAGATGATATCGATGTTTAACATCTAACTAAAAACTTAAATTTCTAAAGGACGAAGTTCAATCCAGTTTTCAAAGTGTGAGGCGGACCTAAAAACTTCTCTCAATAATATCTCACCATTTATCACCATTCTCCAGTCTCAACATTTCCAACACTATTGACCACTTCACCAAAGAAACTTTTGACCCCTAAGTTCTAACGCATAGACCACCTTTCTGAGGAATACGCTCAACCGAATAAACAATATGTGTGAATCAATTATCCCCGTTTAACCTCATTATATACCTCTTTAAATCATTGTTCTAGACAAAACAAAGCCCAAGACCTTCAAGAATTACATTAAAAAGAAAGCTTGGTAAGACCGTTTTGACTAGAGTCACCCTCCCTGGGCCTCCCATCCAAGTACACCTAATTTCTCGACGAATAAGGCACCTAACCATCCTCTCCAAATCACATTTCTACTACCGCAACCATGTTTCCTGCACCAAAAATTTTTCCTTCACATACAAACATATCAGCTCCATCATAGATCTTGTGATGTAGGTATGCATATATGTCTGCATTAGAGATTTCCTATTAATTAGCAAAGCAACCAATTATTTCTTTGCAATTTTAATTGCACGAAACCACTAAGCAAAAGGATAGAAGTCATTTGTGCGGGAAGAATAACCCAAAATGATGTCTTATTATCCCACTTGCTTTGTTTGCCTCTTTGTGCTCTCTTTTAAATGTTTGGAAGGGATACTCTTACTCATGAGGTCTTACTCATAGAATTACCTATGATCCCAGCCATCGGTTTGGATCTGATGGATGGCTCAGATTATCCCTCCCTCCCTCTCTCTTTCTCTCTCTCTTTCGATCGAGTAACCCCCCTACCAATCCCCCTCCCCGACCACCCTCCACCTCCGGCAGCCCCCTTCCCCTCTGCCTCCTCCGGCAACCCCATCCCGTCCGACGCTGATCGCAGACCCTCCCCCCCCCCGACCCGGCGCCGATCGCAGCCCCCTTCCGGTAGTCCCTTCCCCCGTCGGCCGGTGAATCGTACTCCCTTCGACTCCGGCAATCTCACATCCGACGGTGATTCAGTGACCAACGAGGGGGGATAGGGACTGCCGGAAGGAGCAACGACGATCGGCAGGAGGGAGTGCGATTCACTGACCGTCGAGGGGAAGGGACTGCCGGAAGGGGGCAGCGATCGACGTCGAGTCGGGGGGGGAGGGGTTGCGATCACCGCCGGATGGGAGGGGGTTGCCGAAGGTGGCGGAGGGGAAGGGGGCTGCCGGAGGTGGAGGGTGGTCGGGGAGGGGGATCGGTCGGGGGGGGGTTACTCGATCGAGGGAGAGAGAGAGAGAGAAAGAGGGAGGGATAATCTGAGCCATCCATCGGATCCGAACCGATGGCTGGGATCATAGATAATTCCATGAGTAAGACCTCATGAGTAAGAGTATCCCTCCCCATAAATATATATATATATGGGCATGCTATGCTGCGGCATGCGGTACGTGCGGCACCGTACCGCAACCGTCTGATGCACGCGCTGCGTGCATTGCATGCACGCAGTGGTGCATCAGACGGCATGCGATAGGTGCAGCACTTACCGCATGCCGCATTATAGCATCTCTCTCTCTCTCTCTCTCTCTCTCTCTCTATATATATATATATATATATATATATATATATATATATATATATATATATATATATATATATGTATATATATATATATATATATGTATATATATATATATATATATATGTAGTCCGAAGAACCATACAATTTGCTCGGCAGGACCTCTAGAATCATCTGGGATTTTTGTTGCAGATCAAATATGCCCAAAATCAGCCAATAAATGGTCGAAAACAAGAGTAGCGCTAGAATGGGTTTGCGGGTCTGAAACTGCAGGTTCCTAGGCATGCTATTTTACAGGTTTGTGAGCTGGTGGTTCTTGGATTGTCGGGTCATTAGCTAACAGGTAGGGATCCTCAACTTAAATCTAAAATCACAAGAGGATTGTCTGAGAGATAGAGATAAGAGCAAATAAAACACACTGCATCAAGCAGTGGTGAATAACGGTGTAGAAGTTAGGTGGCCGGGCTAGTGAAATGGTAATAGGAAGCATTTGGAGTAAATAATCCAAGACCAATGAAACAACCAGTAAACACATTTTCGGGTACTGTTAGAAATTAAAATGTAGTCAAAGACTCAAAATAGATGAGTAGAAATTGGCCAATGAAAGACCGAAGCACTTGAGTATTAAGGGCACATGAGTATTGAGGGCATTTGGTGAGTTGTTCAGACAAAATGGTATAACTAGCCACTCATTGAGAATGTCCTTTATTTTGAAAAGGTTTTCCATTTATCTCCTTTCTGAACTCGGAGTTGGTCAAATCAACTATGAAAATCTATTTTCGAAAATGTTTAGATATTTTCATCATATCTAACATGTTGTTAAGTATAGTGATAAGAAACCAATCCTTAACTGAGATTTTATTGATGGGCACAACTACCAACCATCCTCCAACCGCTATCCATTTTAGGGGTAATGTGGAAACAACACAACAGCTTGGGTTTTCACACAGAATCCTTTTGAAGTAACTCATTCACTTGTCGTTTAAGTCTTGTGTGATGTGCTGGGTTCATCCTATGTCCTGATAACTTCTGTAATGAGGATCGAGGAACAAGGTGGTATCTTGGATATGTCTTATACGTGGTAACTAGTAACTAATTAGGTACCTCGTTAGGTATAAGATTCTAACTCTTCTAACATTTATTTCACATGTTGAGATAATTCACCGGAGCCTTGCTTTGTGATCGTTAACCTCTTTTGCAGTCGAAGTATACATTTACTCATGTTCTTTGCTTTCAAAAATAAATCCTTTTTATTAAGCATGTGAAAGGGATTTTCATTTGTGTGGGATTTGGATGTGAAATTCTCCTTAAAGTATGTAGGTTTGGAAGCATTTAAACACTATCCTTCTATCATCGTGCTTAAAAACAAACATAAGTGTGTGACCTTCGATAATGTAATACGTCAAAATCGTACAACCAATCCTCACTAACAAAACATATAAACGTACCCATGGAAAGCAAGTCGCATTAAACTTGGTCTTTATACATGGCAAACTACAAGGAAATCACCAAGCCGACATGGTGGATTTGTCAACTTGGGCAATATTGTAAGGAGAGGATGTGGCTCAAATTTGAGTTTCATCCATTCTAATCAACTTCTAGAGACTATGTTCACAATATTACCTCAATTATAACTACCTTGTAATTCTTGTCTCAGTACGCTTCCAGTCCTCTTCAACCTTGTTAAGATTAGGACACATCTCATCGCATATAGTGGCTTCCTCAACCATGATCTTCCCATTATAGTCATCATTAACCTCTTTCTTCCCGTATATGGGCAACTCATTCGACATTATCTTTGGGTTCTTTTACACCTGTATGGAGGTTCAGTTTTCCACACTAATAAGCACGATGACCAAGTTTATAACACCAAAAATAATGAGTCGCCGCATTATCCCTCTTGTACGAAATTTCCCTTGTAGTCAAGAAACGGTTTTGGGAATCGCTACTCCAACGAGATGAATAGGGCTCTCAAGTCGTGGTCCTAGTTGGCATATTGGTATCGGGAACTTGATAGGAAGAAATTTCCTAGGATTGGGTATCAAACCTCCTAATAGCAAGCATCCATTGAGCATAAATGGTGAAGAATCGTATATTTCTTATGCCGGCCCTTAAAAAAGTAAGGAACTTTGAAAATGTATTTTCAGACTCCTATATAATATTTTTCCAGATCATCAAGCCATCAAACACTCTTAGAACTCAGATATGGCCATTGGGCTCATTTCAAGGATTATAAAATGGCCCCATCTATTGCATCTTGTAGGATGTTGGGACTTGGAAGATACTATGGAGATACTATACCTTTAAATTTTAAGTATTCTATATGATCATGATTGGTTCGGTGTAACCAGCGTTCAACACTTGTCCAGTGAAGCTTGGCTTGCACAGTAAGCTTAATCTTAGCAAATTGTACTCTCCTACTAGTCTAATACCATACTTGCCATACCACTCAAAATATTAGTCCATCTCATTCAACAGTTTCAAGAACATTTTTAGTCTATTTTATCATCCAACAAAACTTGAGGCTTCACTATCTATCACCCGACTGCCTCTGCATCCGCGTTTAGCACCACATGTCAGACGCCTCGATATGCTATCGTCAATCTATAACCTAGCCCCTCGCGTCCATAGTTACAAAGTTCGGCATTTTTCTGAAAAAAAACGTGTTTAAAACGCGACTTAATAGGCAGCCGATTTGTTATTGTTTTTTTTTAAATTTTTACCAAGGTTTGTAGTTTCGGTTTCGGTCCGCCCATCGAGATCGGTTTCGGTTGGTTTCAGAGTTTCGGTGGTTTCGGTTTCGTTTCTTAAATTTAAAATAATTACAAAATATAAAATAATTACATCGGTACTCACTTCATAGTGGTCTTGTTTTCAAAATAGCGTGGTTTTTGCTTTATCCCGATTTTTTGTGAAAACGTTGAAAAATCGTGATTCAGAATTTTGGCCAAGTCTGGAGGAAAAAAGAATTCTTGTAAAAGAATTTTTTTATAGATTCAAAATATTTTACCGGACTTTGGGTTTTTAAGTTGATCTTATACTTCTAGAATTCTGATATTTTTCCTGTCCAAAATACTGTGGTTTTTTTTCACCGAATTTTCCTTTTTAGCCAAAAGCTGTAAAGTCTAGTTTTGTATAGGAATTGAAAAATTACATTTTGATTCCTTTAAATTTTGATTGTTCTGATATTTTTATTAAATCCAAATGGGGGGATATTTACTTATTTACATAAAATAACTTAAAGTAAATAGAGAACATAAAGAACATTTACTTAAATATTTTTTATGTAAATATGCATGTCAAGCTGTCATGCTGAAATACACCTTATCCTGAACCCAGTCCTGCTTTTACTGAATGCTGAATTCTAAAACCCGAAACTGGAGGGTTTCGAGACCGGTTACGACTGAAACGGATCAATTTCGACCGAAACTCCAAACTTTGATTTTTACAGGATACCAAATTCACCGTTTTTTTGGCGTTTTTTATTTAAAATAAGTTTTAAAAACGCTTTTTTTTTTTGCCGTACTTTGTGACTGTATCGATGATGAGTCCATAACATTGAAATTCAACTTTCTTCCGATGATAAGTCCAATAACATTGAATTCATAGAGGATGAAGAGAATAAAGCAAGAGAGGATGATGCAAGTTTGGCATTGGATGCTCTCGACGACATAATGGATGCTTAGTTTATAATTTTTATTTTATTTTGATTAGTGACTATTGGACAATGGACATCTTAAGTTTTGTAATATTTTCCTTTGGGATGCCGTTATCAACTTATCATGATGTTCGTAACTTAGTATGTTACTTTATCAGGTTGTTGCTTTGTTTCTTACTTGCATTTGCATAGATGCATGATTAACTTAATTAATTTATTGTTGTTGGCCTATACCATCTTTATATGTCACGTTACAAATGTCTTAGTTGTTCAAATGTAAGCTAAAAACTTGACTTTTGAAGGCCCCAAACTTACTTATTTTTTTCAAATTTGACTCTCGCCAATTAAAACCATAACCCGTTTTTTCCTCCGACTTTTACCCGTTTTTTTTCCCGAACTTTTCGATTTTCGTCGAACTTTTCTGAGTTTTACCCTTGTTGATTTATTGCGAACCCAAACTTGGTGACTATGCTCGTGTCTCTCGCTCGGGCGCTCGCATGCTGCATACCTCTGTCTTGTCCATGGTTGGTAGTCTGCTACTCCAAGACAAATTGTCGATTGCCCATGCTCATCTTTGTCTATTGCCCGTGCCCGTTGGGCGTTGCTCCACAAGATTCAGCTCCCCGCATTCACGCTCAGAGCTTGAAGAGCTCGGGAGGCATGTAGCTCTCTCCCTCCCTCCCTCCCATATTTGAGAAAGACAAAATCACAACCTTAACATCAAATTAGATTAAAACTCCTAGCATGTCCAATTGTAGAATCAGATTTTGCCAAAAATAAGGCTACTAGGACTCTATTATTAATTACATCAAAAGATTGACCGGTGCCACCAAAGGAACAGCCATATAGCATACCTTTGTAGCTTACCAAATCAAAATCATATATCTGAGCATCTTTCAGGTAACAATCACAGCAAAAAACTTAAGAACATGAAATAACCAAATGAAGCATGAAAATAAGCATACAAACATATAATATTTATGAAAACCCCAAGTAAACATAAAAAAAAAAAAGCGCATTAGTTATTCAGGTCTTGTAGACTTTCATATAAGGGGCTTGAAATACTAATCCAGACCAAAGAACCTGCAAACTGAGAAACATATTAGTAAATAAATATGACTACATAGATAAATCAGGAGATAAACTCGTTGATGCTAAGCTTCCACGTGTTGACGATCCCATTTGTAATGAATTGAGCTGCATCACTGATCTCATCGGAACGAGGTAGAAAAATCATATGAACCATTTCTAGTTCTTGGATAAGTTCAGGAGCACCGAATGAAGTAAGATCCAACATAGAAGAACCCAAACGGATTAATAACACAAAAAAAAAATTTAAAAATTAAAAACGAACTCCAATAAAAATAAAAAAAACAAAATGGGTAGGCATCATAAGTCTACTTCAACTAAAGGCATCATAGGAGGAGGCCGGGATTGCAACAAGCAAATGCCAGATCTAAATTGTGAAGTTCTCTTCTCCACCCCAGGGTTGCTTCTTTATCTGTAACATCCTCAAAATAGAGTTAACAATGAAGCAGAAGGTCTAGAAGAACACATACCCGAGCACCCAACGTCCTTCCACTGCTTGCCATCCCTAGTGCCGCTTCAGCTTTCTCGTGATTCGATCGTAGGTGTCCATCTTGCCAGCCTTGTGAAAGGCGCTCTTCAGCTTCTCCATCGTGGACGAGCGCAGCTCAATCCCCGTGTCAAGCATATCCTCAGCATAACTCCTAACCTCATTCAACCTCCCGAGGTCCCGGAGGCCGATGAGCAGCTCATTGGCACACTCCTCGTTTGGGGTTACGAGATCCTCCACGACACAGTTCCACACCTCTTGTGCGGCCGACGGGTCATACTCGTCGAAGAACATCCTGATGGCAGCGGTGCAGTTCGAGGGGGATGGGCACTGATCGTTCTTCCGCATCTCTATGAGGAACTGTTCTGCCTCGCGGGCACGCTTGTTCTGGACAAGGCACTCAAAGATGGTGTTGTAGGTGAGGGAATCAGGGAAGGCACCGTGGAAAGGCATGGTGTCGAGGAAGCGGTAGGCAGAGTCGACTTCGCGATTGCTGCAGAGTAGGGCGATCATGGCGTTGTACATTATGAGGTTGGGGACGAGACCGCCATCACCGACCATGACATCCCAAAGAGCAAGGGTGTGGAGGGCGTCCCCATGCTTGATGAGGATGTCGAGGGCGTTGCTGAAGAACTTCATCCCGGGGAGGCAGCCCTTCACCTTCATGACACGGAGAAAGTTGAGGGCCTCGTCGGGCTTGGCACCACGGACAAGGGTGGTGAGGAAAGCATCGTGGGCCGACATGTGCTCGGGGCTCCATCCGACGCGGATGACCATCTCCCCGAAGGTGTTTTTGGCGCGGGCAACGTTGCCCTCCTTCTCCCAGCCCTCGAGGAGGATGGCGAAGGTGTCGACGTCAGGGGTGACACGGGCCTTGACGCGCTCGAAGAATTCGGCGGCCTCGGTGGTGCGACCTTCAAGGCGGCAGATGGCGGAGAGGAGGGAGTTGACGGAGACGACGTCCTGGGGGACACCGTAGCGTTCCATGACGTCGAAGCTCATGACAGCCTCCTTGATGCGGCCGGCGGCGCAGTAGGAGCCAAAGGCGGATGCGAAGGTGGCAGTGGAGAGGGCACCCTCCTGCTTCATGGAGCGGATGGCGTCCCACATGGCCTCGAAGAGCCCGTTCTTGCCGAGGATGTCCACCATCAGGTTCCAGGCGTAGGCGCTGTGCTTCAGGGATAGGCCGGCCCACCGGAAGAATTTGACGGCAGCGGCCGGGTGGGCGTAGCAGAGACGGAGGACCGCCTCCACTGTTTCCGGGAGGGGAGCGATGCCGCAGCGGGCGAGGGTGGCATCCACCTGCTCAGCCGGTACGCGCGACAGTATCTCGAAGAAGGGCCGCACCCGCGGGTCTGCCGACGGCGTGGCATCCATTTGCGGCATAGCTGCGGCGGGGTTAATGGCGGCGGTCGGAGGGTTTATATGGTTGTCCACCTTCGCCGCGGCCATCATTCCGATCTAGTGTTTGGATAGTCACAGGCGCAGACCGGGGAAACACAAACCCTAGGCGGAGGTGATGAGACGACGAGAGTAGCCAACCTTGTAAAAACTGCCTATCGAACACGTGCGATGCGCGTGACCGGGTGCATAGACGTAGCGACGTTTTCGTTTGGGGTAATTAGTCTGAGGTCCCTCACAGGGTTCGTTAGAGGGACCTCAGACTAAAAATAAAAACCAGTGTAGTTTGATCAACACCCGTCGACCTTTTGCATAGGGCATTAAGTCCCTCCGACATCTACCTTTTTTAAAAGTCATTTTATCCCTATAGTAATTTGTATAGTAAAATTTTTTTTTTCAACATGCATTGTATAGTGAAATCCCAATAGTAGACCCAAAACAATATAGATGCTACAGTGATTCCACTATAGCTGCTACATTGATTTTCACTGTAGCTGTAATTATTCTGAAGTATAAATTCAGCTACTATAGTGATTTCACTAAAGCAGCTCAGATGGAGCATAAATCCAAGTTAGGATATTATAAATTTAATTGCTACAGTAATTTCATTGTAGCGGCTTGAATGGAATATCAATTCGAGACAGCGGAGTATCAATTCGGTTGCTACAATGAAATCATTGTAGTAGCCATAGTGCAGCTACGGTGATTTGGGAGTAGCAACCGAATTAATACGTACTCTATTGTCCGAATTGAATCTCCATAATTGTTGTACCAGATTCTGGAGTATCAATTTGGGTTAGCTGAGTACAAATTTGGTTGCTACATAGGGGTAATGGAAGGGCCATTTTAGTCATTTGATAGGATTGAACATTGTGAGGGAAGATTATGGTCGTCGTACGGTCCCCTCCAACAATCGATTGAAGGGTAGAGTTTCGATGTGTGGTGCACTGTGGAGTGCTGAACTGTCATGTGTTGACTTGTCACGCTAACATTGTAGCGTAGAGAAAGAGAGAGGAAGAATTGACACAGGATGTGGTGACGAAGTTCGGCCGAAGTCTAAGTCTTCGTACGGTAAGACACAACCTTTGAATCCACTATCTCTAAAGAAGTAGATCTACTCTTGACAGACTGAGGAGTGCTTATACAAGTAGATAAAGGGTGAAGTAGGCTTTGACTAGAGTTTGATAACCAGAAGGCTTAGGGAGCTCTATAAAACAAAAAGTGGAATAATGAATTACCTCTGAAATTTTTGTTGAGTCTGTTATTTATAGAGGTTTGGGAATATCAAGGGTTTCGATAAATATCTGGGGGGATTTACAAGATCCTGAATAGTATGTATGGATCCCATGCGGGGCTGGCGGGTCCCACCGTCGATCCGTAAGCCCCAAGCAAGGCTACGGGTCCCACCGTCGATCCGTGGGCCCCAAGCAAGGCTACGGGTCCCACTATCATCTCCGTGGGTCCCAGGTAGGGCTACAGGTCCCACTGTCATTTCTGTAAGGCCCAGGCAAGGCTGTTGGTCACAATGTCATTTCCGTGGGCCCCAGGCAAGGCTGGCAGGTCCCACCGTCTTCTTCGTGGGCCCCAGGGAGGGCTAATAGGTCCCACCATCAGGCGTTAGTTAGATTTTGCACCCATAGTTACCCCCTCCCAGCTAGACAAATGCTAACCTAGCTGGATGGGATTCTATGGTGCGAAATTGGTTTGTCAAAATCGAGGCAGCTTAATAAGTGTTTGGAAAGAATCTGTCGACCCCCTGCCTAAGGCCAACCAAAGTTCTATAGGTGAAATTTTTATGCCATCTTGATCAGAGACCTCGCCCCACAATTCTTGATTGAATTGTATGGTTTGTAGAGTTAAAGAGATTTGGGAGTAGAGATAGAATGAAATGACACAAGAGGTTGTTGTTGAAGTTTGGTCTTGCGACCTACGTCTCCGGGCGAGAGGTGCCACCTGGTTTCCATTATAATGAATGATAGATAGAGTGAGCTTTCTCTCGACAGGCCGAGATAAGCTTCTTACAATGAGGTTGCACGGAGCAACTAGAAGATAGCTAGAAGAGAACTAGCAGAGAACTAGAAGAGAGCTCTGGATCTGAATCCTCTCTCCCCTCTTGATCAATTCTCCAACCCAACCAACCCTCTACTCTATAAGCCATAAGGGTCCTTTATAACTGAGGGAAGTGCTCGATATGGCAGCGATGACAAAGCGGTACTAACATGGCACTGGTTCTAGGCCTCCTTGTTGTGCCCTTATTGGGCCGTTGTTCGGGCCTAATAAAGGGGATGGATTGATCTGCGGGCCCTGTAGAGCAGGCCCATGAGCCTGGGCTTACCCACTTGGGCTGCTGCATGGGCTCATTCAGGTTTGGTCCGGTCCAATATAATTTTTGCACCCACAATTACCCTCTCCCAGTCGGGCCAGGGTTTTGTGGGTCGACTGGGATCTCCTGATGCAAAGAAGCTACTGTTGTGCGGTGTGACTCAAGTTCGGGCAGTAGGCGAGGTCGGTAGGCTCGAGCTGGCGAAGTTGTTAGTTCAGTCGCGGGTCGAGGCGGTAGGCTTTCCGGACTTAGTTTTTATGGTTGAATCCTAACATGCTCCGGTGTTACATGCTTCGGGATACGCGTTCCAGACTTAGCCTTTTCTGGCTGAATCCTAACATGCTCTGATATGCCATGCTTCGGGATGCGCATTCTAGACTTAGTTTTTCTGGCTGAATCCTAATATGCTTCGGTGTGCCATGCTTCGGGATGCGCATTCCAGACTTAGTTTTTTTTGGCTGAATCCTAACATGCTTCGGTGTGCCATCATTCGAGATACACATTCCAGACTTAGTTTTTCTTACTGAATCCTAACATGCTCTGGTGTGCCACGCTTCAGGATGCGTGTTTCAGAATAAGTTTTTTCTGCTAAATTCTAACATGCTCCGATGTACCACGCTTTGGGAAGCGTGTTCCATACTTAGTTCTTTCTACTGAATTCTAACATGCTCCGGCATGCCATGCTTCGGGATGCGTATTCCAGACTTAGTTTTTTCTGTCGAATTCTAACATGCTCTAGCGTGCCACACTTCGAGATGTGTGTTTCAGACTTAGTTTCTTTGGCTAAAGTCTATCATGCTCCGATGTACCACGCTTTGGGAAGCAAGGCCCACCTTCCAAGATGATCTACAAAGATTATGGAAACAACGGTGGACATAATTAACAAGCCTAGTTATGATAGAAGACAACAATGACCTGTCGTTCTTGAACCCCATCGTCTGGAATAGGACGGGCGCGTAGAACATGATGGCATTGATCCCTTACACTGCTGAAAGATTTGCAGCATGATCGCGATGACCAGCTGGGGGCGGCTCGATCGTTTCATGAGATTCCAAAACGGGTGCTTCACCTATTTTGCCATCTAGCACGCTCGCACAATTCCTTCATACTCCAAATGCACCTTCTTGATCGGTTCCTCTAATCTTTATCAGCATTCTTAAACCTTCATCCAATTTCTCACGCTCGATAAGGCTGGTAAGGGTCTCGGTGATCGCGAGCGAGCCCAAGCACAGGACGCTTGCCGGTACT
Organism: Chamaelirium japonicum; assembly: GCA_947650365.1. NCBI lineage: Eukaryota > Viridiplantae > Streptophyta > Magnoliopsida > Liliales > Melanthiaceae > Chamaelirium > Chamaelirium japonicum. Next base: position 61,639,122 of record OX393550.1, read on the forward strand.
CCGACGAGGCCGAGTGATAGTCTCCACCCCCAAGGGTGTAGATTGGATGCAAAGTAGTTCACAATGCTAGCCACAAAGATCCCAATGGCCACGTCTAGTTGGAAAAGGATATTGAGGACACCTCGAATCTGCACGATAGAGGAACGTCCTAGTTGGTAAAACCTACACACATGTCGAGAAGAATCCTCCCTACAATGAGCATGGTGAGGTCCTGTACCGCAACATTGAGGATGACGCAGACAAGGATGAACAAGGAAGTTGCATTCATCATCGGCCTCCGGCCGTATCTTGTGCACACCTTCGACACGATAAAACTTGCCGCAAGGGCGGCGAGGTAGAGAGAGGAGGTAAAGAGAAGGCCCAGGTTGTTGTACTTGCAGTAGTTGTCCTCCTTCGCTCGATGCTTTCTAGTGTACACCGAAGGGAAGAACTTCTCCAAGAAGTCATACATGGACGTCACACCCCCTGAGATCCCGATGTCATAGCCAAACATGAGGCCTCCGGTGGCGGCGATGATCCTGCAAATCATGACGTAGCTGGTGATCTTCTCCTCGAACTTGGTTGGAGAGGTGGCTGCGGATGGGAGGGATGGCTGGATGTAGATTTGGGGCGAGATCCATGCTGCGCGAAGTGAGATCTGGATCTAAGAGGCGAGGTCCGGTCGGTGCGAGATCAAACTTGACAAGTCCAAGATCAGATCTGAGAGGCCGAAGGAGAGACAAAATCAGCGACGCGAGATTAGATTCCTCTGGCAGGCCAAAGCAGATAGCAGATCTTCGACAAGATATGTGGGTATAGATATCTCCCTCTGTTCGTGTCGTCCGCACAATAAGGGGGCACACGGGGGGTGGGCCAGATGCGCGACAGAGTGAGTATACGAGGAGTCAGACCCCCGCCCCCCATCTCTACTCTGCTCGAGCTGGCTATGCGACGAGAGCGCACGCGGGGGGGGGGGTGGACCTCACTCCCTCTCTTTCCGTTGGTGTCGTCTGCACGATGAAGGGAGTACGTAGGGCGGTGAGCCAAATGCGCGACGGGGTGAGCATGTGAGGAGTCGGACCCCTGCCCCCCATATTTCCTATGCTCGAACCGGCTGCACGACAAGAGCGCACATGGGGGGTGGGTTGGACCCCGCTCCCTCCCTTTTCTGTTGGTGTTGTCCATGCGACGAGGGGAGTACGCAGGGTGTGGGTCGGACCCCACTTACTGTTGCGTGCTGCCGTTGGCTTAGGTAACGTCTGCACGTGGCTCTTCCACGCGAGCCCTAACTTGTAGGTAGCAGCCTTTCCTTCGAACCCACCCCCCCACCCCCACCCCTCTTCTCTGTATTTGGGTGGCTGCACGACGAGGGGAGTGAAGCGACTTTCGTTTCTATCCCGAGCGACAATGAGAGTGGTAGCATACGACTTTCGTTTCCATCCCGTACAAAGTCGTACAATACTAGGGTCTCTCTTCCCTATCTCGGTCGTCGTCTCTACGCGGGTACGCCCTCCCCTTCCTCTCTCTTCTTCGATCTTGCCTTGCTAAGGAGAACGCGTGGAGGGGGGGAGAGCGAGTCGGTTCGTCCGACCCTCCAGTGCCGAGGGCCGTTGGTGAGAGGACGAACGGAGATGTGGGTCGGACAGTCCGACCCTATTCTTCTATGATTATAGGCTAGCTGCTACCATGCAAAGAAGCTAGGTAGGGGGGAGTCGGATCCCTCCTCTCTTCGTCGCCCAAGTCGCCATCGGGTGGAGTGTGCACACATAGGGCATGAGTCCCCTTCACTTGTGTCACGTTAAGTTCTCCGTTTGAGGGGCATTTTATGAGCTAGGTTGAGGGTATATGGGTGACCATCACTGCCGTATGACTTCTATGATACTGGTCTTTGGAGAAAAAGGCCTCGAAAACCTTACATGTAACATCCACCCCAAACATACAAGATATTGTCCGCTTTGCCTGTGCTCGCACGAGAACTTCCCAGGGGGTCACCCATCCTAGTACTACTTTCGTTCGAGCATGCTTAACTATGGAGTTCTTACGAAATATGTAGCAGCGCACGGTTTTAAAACGTGTCTTCTATGTTTGGAAGGGGAAATTATATAAATAGCTTAGGATCTCCTTCTCTCCAAGCGATGTGGGGCTAACTCGTGGCCTTATACACCTTACCTCACCTCATCCATCTTGGCATCCCAGCCTAAGGAGTCTTGGCTCTTGACTCTTGACTATTGGATCTTGGTCGTCACAATCTACCCCCATTAGGGCTATACGTCCACTTGTAGGGTAAGACCCCTCCATTGCGAGGAGAACCAGCTCGGATACCATTTTGTAACATCCGCCCCAAACACACAAGATATTGTCTGCTTTGCCCGTACCCGCTTAAGAACTTTCCAGGGTGGTCACCCATCCTAGTACTACTCTCTCCCGAGCACGCTTAACTACGGAGTTCTTACGAAATATGTAGCGGCGCATGGTTTTAAAACGTCTGAACTGAGGGTCAGGTCCTGCCAATCTAACACGTGTGACAGGTCTGGCTCATACCTCCGAAGCATCGACACGTGAAAGACACCGTGGACGCTAGAGAGCTGCGGGGGCAGTGCCAGATGATACCATTTTGTAACATCCTAGTACTACTCTCGTCCGAGCACGCTTAACTACGGAGTTCTTATGAAATCCGTAGTGGCGCACGATTTTAAAACGTGTCTTCTATGTTTGGGAGGAGAAATTATATAAGTAGCTCAGGATCTCCTTCTCTTCAGGGGATGTGGGGCTAACTCGTGGCCTTGTGTACCTCACCTCACCTTATCTATCTTGGTATCCCAGCCTCAGGAGTTTTGGCTCTTGGCTTTTGGCCTATTGGATCTTGGTCGTCACAATCCACCCCCCTTAAGGCTACACGTCTTCATATAGGGTTAGACCCCTCCATCCCGAGGAGAACCGGCTCTGATACCATTTTGAAATATCCACCCCAAACACACAAGATATTGTCCGCTTTGCCCATGCCCGAATAAGAACTTCCCAGGGTGGTCACCCATCCTAGTACTGTCCTCGCCCGAGCACGCTTAACAACGGAGTTCTTACGAAATTCGTAGCGGTGCACGATTTTAAAACGCATCTTCTATATTTGGGAGGGAAAATTATATAAGTAGCTCAGGATCTCCTTCTCTCTAAGCGATGTGGGGCTAACTCGTGGCCTTGTACACCTCACCTCACCTCATCCATCTTGGCATCCCAGCCTTAGGAGTCTTGGCTCTTGGCTATTGGCCTATTGGATCTAGGTCGTCACAATCCACCCCCCTTAGGACTACACGTCCTCGTGTAGGGTTAGACCCCCCCATTGCGAGGAGAACCGGCTTTGATACCATTTTATAACATTCGCCCCAAACACACAATATTTTGTCTGCTTTGCCTGTGCCCGCACGAGGACTTCCCTGGATGGTCACCCATCCTGGTACTACTCTCGCCCGAGCACGCTTAACTACGGAGTTCTTACGAAATCCGTAGCGGCGCACGGTTTTAAAACACGTCTTCTATGTTTGGGAGGGAAAATTATATAAGTAACTCAGGATCTCCTTCTCTCCAGGCGATATGGGACTAACTCGTGGCCTTGTGTAGCTCACCTCACCTCATCCATCTTGGCATCCCAGCCTCAGGAGTCTTGGCTCTTGGCTTTTGGCCTATTGGATCTTGGTCGTCACATTACAACTATCGTAACTTTTCATACGTGTGTCGGATCAATGCGTATAAGGTGTCGTTGCATCGGCACCGAAAAACTAATCAAAGTGGACTTGAAATATCGCACACCTTGACGTCTAACATTTTCAATACCTATCTTTAGAGAAAAAAGCCTCGAAACCCTCCGACAATCGTAACTTTTTCTGCGTGCGTCGGATCAATGCGTATAAGGTGTCGTTACATCGATGCCGAAAAACCGGTAGTCAAAATGGATATGAAACATTGCACACTTTGATGTGTAGCGTTTTTTATGCCTATCTTTGGAGAAAAGGCCTCGAAATCCTTTGATAGCCGTAACTTTTCATACGCACGTCGAATCAATGTGTATAAGGTGTTGTTGTGTTGGCATTAAAAAATCAATCAAAGTGGACGTGAAACATCACACACCTTGACGTATAACACTTCTGATGCTTGTCTTCAGAAAAAAAAGGCTTTGAAAACTTTCGACAATCATAATTTTTCATCTACACTTCAGATGAATGCGTATAAGGTGTCGTTGCATCGGCGCCGAAAAATCGATCAAAGTGGATGTAAAACATCGCACACCTTGACGTTTAACCCTTCTGATGCATGTCTTTAGAGAAAAAGGCCTTGAAACCTTTCGACAACCGTAACTTTTTATACTTGTGTCGAATTAATGCATATAAGGTGTCGTTGCGTTGACGCTGAAAAACTGATCAAAATGGACGTGAAACATAGTGTACCTTGACGAGTTACTTTTCTGATGCTTGTCTTTGAAGATAAGGCCCTCGAAAACTTCTAGCAGACGTAACTTTTCATATACGAGTTAGATTAATGCGCATAAGGTGTCCTTGCGTCGGTGCCAAAAAACTGGTCAAGGTGGACGTGAAATATGAAGCACCTTGATGTGTGACTTTTTTGGTATTCTTCATAAGAAGATGAGTTTAAAAAACGTGTCGGCCGGGTTTCCGGCTCGCTTCTTAAAGAGGCATTGACACGCATTAACTCACGCGTCTCTGTCCGACACCTAACTGCACCTAATTACTGTGTTCACTAGGAACTACAAATGAGCCCCGGTGATGATGCGGTGGTTACCGTAGGCTCACCCCTAGATGAGAACGGGGATCTCCGTGCTTATGAAGTTTGTACAGCCAACTCAATAGGTTTGGATGAGATGCTGTTCAACCAATCCAATAGAAGATGGTGCGATGCCCTTTCCCCACGTGGTTCTAGCAACCAAGTTAGGTTAGGATTCCACTAGGTGATACCCGTTTCTAGTTGACGTTTGATGGTAGTATGAACTCATCACGATTTGGTTATGCCACCATTAGGTTGAGGTCCGACAGAGGTTGTCTGTAACATCCGCCCCAAACACATAAGATTTTGTCCGCTTTGCCCGTGCCCGCATGAGAACTTCCCAGGGTGGTCACCCATCCTAGTACTGCTCTCGCCCGAGCACGCTTAACTACGGAGTTCTTACGAAATCTGTAATTAAGTGTGCTCGGGCGAGAGCAGTATTAGGATGGGTGACCACCCTGGAAAGTTCTCGTACGGGCACGGGCAAAGCGGACAAAATCTTATATGTTTGAGGTGTATATTACAAAATGGTATCAAAGCCGGTTCTCCTCGCAATGGGGGGGTCTAACCCTACACGAGGACGTATAGCCCTAAGGGGGTGGATTGTGATGACCAAGATCCAATAGGCCAAGAGCTTAGACTCCTGAGGCTGTGATGCCAAGATGGATGAGATGAGGTGAGGTGTACAAGGCTATGAGTTAGCCCCACATCACCTGGAGAGAATAAGATCATGAGCTACTTATATAATTTCCTCTCCTAAACATAGAAGACATGTTTAAAACTGTGCGCTGTTACGAATTTTGTAAGAGCTCCACAGTTAAGCATGCTCGAGCGAGAGTAATACTAGGATGGGTGACCTCCTTGGGAAGTTTTCGTGCGGGCACGGGCAAAACGGATAATATTTTGTGTGTTTGGGGCAGATGTTACATTATCGGATGTCCCTATTTGACCAGCATCGAAACCTATAATGATATGAGGTCCACTATGACATCAGGCATCAAATTGTGAATGAGATGTCATTCTAGTGGGAGTCATTTCCATGTTGACCTTAGGGTAGGCTCCAGATCTTAGGATTATGAGCAAACTAGTGAAGTATTGAGATCCTTGGAATCTATGTAATGTGATTATTGCGAGAAAAGTGAAAGATGAGTATTCAAGGTAGGGACTATGATATTTTTCTAGGGTACTAATGTTTTACGGGAAGGTTTGTAATCCTAGTGGGAGCACGATAGACCAGGGTCTAGGTCTAGAAGGTTGTACCTTTCTAGACATGCATAAAACCTCATAAAGAAGGGATGTGTAAGAGGTTCCCTCCAAAGAGGAGCCTCTGGTCTCCATAATCAACCGGCTAAGGGTCTGGATGGGAGGTACATAGTTCGATATTTTGACCGGGTGAGCTGTGTTTCCTTCCATACTGGTTCGCCTAGTGGTTTCCTTCGGGACATAGAGAATGTTGGTGGTAGTAGGTGACAGTTTTTTCCTGCACCGCGAGAGCCTATGAACCCCCCTACCGACACCACCTAGATTTGTGGAAAGCATTCGGAAGCTTGCGTGAAGCCACTGTTATTGCGCAAGACGGGTCACATAAAGCTGGCTAAAAGGAGATTGGGAGGTCTTTCAGTTTACCCTAGATAATTCTAATAAAGAATGGGTCGTAAACACTCTGTTGGCAGAAGCGGTTGCATGCTCTTACTGAAATGATGTCTCCAATTCAAGGCCGATAGTCTCAGTGCTCGAGCCTAGGGAATTTTGATTCCTGGATGTCTCCACTGGAGATAGTGAATACATAGCAGCTACAGTAAACATTATTTATTTATAAATTTCATAAAATAGATTGTAGTAGATCCTAATTTTTTATTTTAAACCATTGTTTACAGAAAAATATGACCAAGCTCGACTCCCTTGCCTCCATCCTTAATGATAACAAACTTATGGGGCCAAACTATGAGGACTAGAAGCATAACCTGATGCTCGTCCTATGGGTTGGCAAACACTCGATTGCCCTAAGTGCCCCTCAACCGGCCATGTCGGGATCAAGTACTACTGAGGCCCAGTTGAAGGAATGGAAAGACTGGCTAGATGCTAATAAGATGTGCAAGTGCTATATCGTGGCATCCTTGCAGACCATCCTTCAGAAGCAATTCGAAGAGATGGCCTTTGCTTCACACATGATGATATATTTAAAGTAAATGTTCGAAGGTTGTAGTCGGGTAACTCGTTACTTGACCATCAAGAAATTGGTATCCACGAAGATGGCAGATGGGACTTTAGTTTGGGATCATATGCTGAAACTATTTGGCTATGTGAATGAACTTAGTTCCTTCGATATCATCTTGGATGTAGAGATCCAGACCGACATTTTCCTTGTGTCTCTGTCAGGAACGTTTGAGGGCTTCGTTACCAACTTTAACCTTAATCGGTTGGAGATGACTAACATAGAGCTCCTGGCGGCACTCCAGGCGGCAGAGAACGGGATGAAGGCAGTGCCCAATCCCTGAATATAGAGCAAAAGTCTTCTCTGAAAGCGAAAGGCAAGTTTCAGAAAAGAAATGTCTAAGAAGCCCGTAAAGGTGGGCCAGGTGTAGTTGCAGGTTCCTAAGCAGGATGGCCCGGCGAAGCCCAAAGAAAAATATTTCTAATGCGGTAAGAAGGGGTACTAGAAAGGTGACTATCGCGCGGCTCCTAAGAAGGCTGAGACAGGTATATCTCAAATCCATATAGTGAAAATCTTTGTAGCGTCCAGTTGTTCGCCAGTCTCATGGATTGTGGATTCTGGTTCCACTAACCATGCTTGTAATAATTTGGAAGGGTTCAAGGAGACAAGAAAACTGGGTAATAGGGAGATCATCCTGAGCATGGGAACTGGGGTCGTGGCAGAGGCTGAAGCAGTTGGAGATGTCGTCTTAAAGTTTTTTAATGGAAGAATTTTATTACTTAAATACATACTTTATGTACCCTCCTTGAGACGAAACGTAATTTTTGTTTCCTTATTGAATAATGAAGGTTTTTTAGTTTTTTGAACCTTCTGGTGTGTCAATTAAATTGAATAGTTCCTTTGTTTGTAAGGAAAAGACACAGAATGGTCTCTATGTAATTAACTCCACTCATAAGCAGGATAACATAACTGAAGACTGTATGATTAATTCATCTAAAATAAAAAATCCCTCAGATAATCCAACACTCCTTTGGTATCTAAAGATAGAACATATAGCCTCAGACAGGATTCACAGGTTGGTTAAGGCAGGACTTTTAAGTCCAGATGTTTTAGAAAGCCTACCAACATGTGAGTCTTGCTTGGAAGGCAAGAAGACCAAAAGAACTTTCCGAGCCAAAGGTAGCAGATTTCAAGAGGTATTGGAGTTAGTACACACTGATGTATGTGGGTGTATAAGTATTCATGCTATAAGAGGCTTCGAGTATTTCATCACCTTCACAGATGATCATTCGAGGTTTAGATATATAAACCTAATACGGGGGAAGTTTGAATCATTTGATAAGTTCAAAGAGTTCAGAGTTGAAGCAGAAAAGCAGACGGGTAAGAGTATCAAGTCTCTTCGATCGGATTGAGAAGTCGAATACCAATCGGATAAATTTATAGAGTACCTATGTGAGCATGGGATTGTATCCCAATTGACTGTACCAGGGGCACCACAACAAAACGACGTATCTAAAAGGAGAAACTAAACTTTGTTAAACATGGTTCGGATAATGATGAGTTATACAACATTGCCATCTAGTTTTTGGGGACATACCCTAGAGACAGCAACATATATCTTGAACTTTGTTCCATCAAAGTCAATACCTCTGACTCCTTGGGAGCTATGGTTGAAGCGAAAGCCAAGTCTGCAGCACATTAGGATTTAGGGTTGTCCAGCACATATACGGAAGGATAAGTGAGTAAGATGGAGTTAAAGACTAAAATATGTCTATTCGTTGAGTATCCAAAAGGGACGAAGGGTAGTTTATTTTATAATCATGAGGATAAAAAGGTTATCATCTCGATAAATGCCATATTCCTGGAGCAGGATTATTTAATAAACCATAAGCCCACCAGTAAAGTAGTTCTTGAAGAATTGCTTGGTACTGATGGGAGTACACAGACAGAAAATATAGTAGGAGCTGATACCATTAAAATTAACGACATTGTAGAATCGACTCCTATGGAACCATCATAGGCTCGTTACAGTGGGAGGACCACAAGAGCTCCTGATAAATATATTGAAGAAGCCTTCTTGGTGGATCCAGAGTTTTAGGAGGATGATCCTCTGAACTATGATGAAGCGATAGTATCCTCTGACCATGCAGCATAGCAGAAATCCATGGAGGTAGAAAGAATAAAGAAAGCCATGGAGGCGTTAGTATCCTCTAACTGACATCGATGTTCCAAAACTCAGTCTGGACACTTGTAATACCGCTTCATAATATTAAACCTGTTGGGTGTAAGTGCATGTACAAAAGAATAAAGAGGTCCGGATGGTACCGTTGAGACTTACAAAGCTATACTAGTCGCTAAGGGTTATACCCAACGAGAAGAGATTGACTATGATGAAACCTTTTCGCTAGTAGTTATGCTTAAGTCTATCCGGATCCTCTTGTCCATTGTAGCCCATTATGAATGGGAGATCTGGCAAATGGACGTCAAGACCGTATTCCTCAACGGGGATTTGGAAGGAGATATCTATATGTCTCAACCTTCAGGCTTTATCGCAAAAGGTCAGGAAAGTCTGGTGTACAAGTTGCAAAGGTCTATTTATGGACTGAAGCAAGAATTCAGAAGTTTAAACATGATTTTTGATCAGACAATCCAGTCTTATAGATTTGAATAGAACGTGGATGAACCATGTGTTTATAAAAGGAGTGATAAGACTGCAGTAGTTTTTCTAGTGCTTTACATAGACGATATCATGCACATTGGAAACGATGTTGGAACGTTGTCTATAGTAAAGGTGTGGTTGTCCTCTCAATTTGATATGAAAGACCTGGATGAAGCAAGTTATGTTCTAGGGATCAAGTTAACTTGAGATCGCCAGAACAATATTATCTCGCTGTCACAGTCAGCCTACATAGATACTATCTTGGTCAGATTTAGTATGCACAACTCCAAAAATGGACTAGTTCCATTCAGACATGGAATGAAATTGTCCAAGGATCAGGGTCCTAAGACTCCTAAGGAAAGGGCAGAGATGCAGAAGATACCTTATGCTTCTGCAGTAGAGAGTCTGATGTATGTTATGTAGTGCACAAGACTAGATATATGTTATGCAGTAGGTATAATGGGTAGGTATCAGTCAAATCCGAGTCCAGGGCACTGGACTACTATTAAAAGTATACTCAAGTATCTCCGTAGGACGAGAGATTATGAGTTAGTTTACTTTTCACATAAATTAATGTCGATTGGATACACGGATTCTGACTTTGCAGCAGATCCGGAATCCAGGAGATCGACGTCAGGGTTTGTGTTTTCATTAGGAGAAGGAGCTGTCAGTTGGAGGAGCGTGAAGTAGGAATGCATCGCGGATTCGATGACAAAGGCTGAGTACATTATGGCATGCAAAACAGCCAAGGAGGCGGTGTGGGTCAAGAAGTTCCTCACAGATTTAGGATGTGTACCGGGAGCTCAAGATCCTATTATCCTTTACTGCGACATTAGTGAAGCAGTAGCACAATCCAAGGAGCCAAGATATCACCAGAAGAGTAAGCATATTGAGACGAAATACTACATTATCCGGGACTTACATAAGTGAGGGGAGGTTGCAGTGACTCAGGTGACGTCTGCAGATAATATGGCGGACCATTTCACAAAGGCGTTACTGACCAAGGCTTTTGAGAAGCATGTGGATATCATTGGAGTTAAGACTGTTATTCCCTTCTAGGCCAAGTGAGAGATTGTTGTAGCTCGTATGTCCTGAGCGTGGATTTTCTATATTAACATTAATAAAGATAACTTTGGTTATTGCTTTAATTAGAATACTACTTTGGTGTATATTAATTCATATATATAATAAAGGACTCTAGGGAATACAGTATGCCACTGATGCGCATAGTGGATCCATTATTGGGAGACCCAGTGGATCGGTTCTACATAAACCGTGATCTAGTTCACAACTTTGGTGATACCGATCGCTTCACCGAGAATAAGCTATTGGCAGGTAGATGATGTGGTTAAGTATCCACCATGGGAACGTAGGATTTCCATTCACCTGACCAAGCACGATGATCGTGTTGAACAGGAACCAAGACGGTGCACTGTTCAGTAATTCAGACACTGGTGCATAAACTGTCTTACTACTATAAATAATCTGTCCTTAACCCTGAGGGACCATATACACTAAGCCAACTAGTTGAGTGGTGCTTTGATGTACCAATGTATGCAGACCTTCCATAGTCCAATACCACGGTATGTTGGGTTACCCGGCTGGCACTTGAGTTGCATGCAATCCCTATAGATTATCCGACGTCCAGTGTTGGAAGAGTGCGTTTTGATGAGTCAATCTATCCACACAATTAACCCAGACCTAGTGGTTGTCAGTATGACTAACGATGTTTCAGATGCTAGGCATAGCACCGGAAGGTGTGTGGTGTTATAGATGACAAGTCATCAAATCCTAGTCAGATGATCGATCGGGATCTGACGGTGCTCCCTACCGCCCGAGTCGAATCATGACACCAATAATATGAAGGACTAAGGATTATCAGAGTATAGTAGGGAATAGGGTTACGAGGGAGTAATATAAGTTTAGGAGTTCAACTCGCGTCGCACTCTGGGTAGTTATGCGGGTTAATTAGATTGGGGCTAATTAACGAAACTTTTGGTGTGTCACCGGAACAATTAATCAGGGATTCGGTTAGAGCTAGAGATCTTGAACCCTGAAGGTTCTACCCTATCATTGCATATAGGAATTGTTCCCTGACCTGGTTGGACACGTTGGATGCGAGTAGGGCGACAAAATGCAAGCCCGCGCTATAGGGGTATTTTGGTAAATACTAAAATATGGCTCAGAACATATTAAATATGGATTTTAAAATGAGCGGAATAAGTCTAGGAGCTCATAAACGCTAACGGAACTCGATTCCGAGTAGCACACCTCACTCAATCTTTCTTACAGTGTTTCACTTTTCGTGAGGGCGTTTTCGTCCAGGCTTCACGATAGATAAGGAGAAACCCTAAAAACCACCCCCTCTCATCCTTATCTTTATGGGGCCGACCCTAGCTGCGTAGAGCACTTGGGGGCCGACCCTGTATAAGGATTAGAGAGAGAGGGGCCGGCCCTAAGTGCTTCCCCTTTAAGAAAACCCGACCCCCCTTTCCTCTCTCCCTCATTGAGGTTTCGGCCAAGAAAGAAAAAGGAAGAAGAAGGAAGAAGAATGAGGAAGAAAGAAGAAGAAAGAAGAGAGAAAGAGATGGAGGAGATCTCGTGGCTCGCTATCGTCTTCGCAATGTATTCCTCTATCGGCTCGTAGTCCTTGCACTCAGAGATAGGACTTCGAAGATTCCTCCCTTTGCAAAGGATAAGGTGATATCTAACTGCTTCCCTTGCAATTCACGTGCAGTTCATCATCGTTCCGTTCTCTTCGGATCATAGATCCATAAGGTATGATGGTTCTAAACACCTAACTAGATGCATGCATGCCTTTCGTAGATTATAGTATGACTCTAGGGTGTCTGCACATATGCTAAGATTATAGATTTACATATAGGCTATTTTGTAGAATTAATTATAATAAAACATACACCGTGAGATCTTCAGATCTATCTTTTACTTTTGCTGCAACTCTGATAATAGGATTTAAAATCCAATACTGGGTTGTCAGGATCCTTTTCATCAGACTTTAGCCTCGAGAGGGCATAACTGAATTGCCTTCTAGCTTCTGACTTGAATGAGCAGAATCGAAGGTCTTTGGTTGACCTGGATTGCCAGGAGCCTTTTTATCGGACTTTAGTCTTATGAGGGTGTAGCCGAATTGCCTTCGACCTTCCAATTTGAATGGACGGAATCGAAGGTCTTTGGTTAACCTGGGTTGCCTAGAGCCTTTTTATCGGACTTTAGCCTTGATTGGGCATAGCCGAATTACCTTCAAGCTTCTGACTTGAACGGCGGAATCAAAGGTCTTTGGTTGACCTGGGTTACCTAGAGCCTTTTTTATAGGACTTTAGCCTTAAAAGGGCATAGCCGATGTTGATTCAAGCTTTCGACTTGAACTGGCGAAATCGAAGGCTTAGTTTGACTTGCGTTGCTAGAAGCCTTTTTATCGGATTTTTGCCTCGAGAGGGCATATCCGATGTTGCTTCGAGCTTCAGACTTGAACTGGTGGAATCGAAGGCTTGGTTTGACCTGGGTTGCCAGGAGCCTTTTTATCGGACTTAAGCCTTGAAAGGGCGTAGCCGGTGTTGCTTCGAGTTTCTTATTTGAATTGGCGAAATCAAAGGCTTGGTTTGATTTGGGTTGGTATGAGCCTTTTTATCAAACTTTAGCCTCGAGAAGGCGTAGCCGATGTTGCTTCGAGCTTCCGACTTGAACTGGCGGAATCGAAGGTTTAGTTTGACCTGGGTTGCCAGGAGCCTTTAGATATCTTGAACAGGTTGAATTAAACTTCAAAATATTTAAACTTGACAATCAACCTATAGGGACCTTTGCTGCCTCTATACTCTATGACGTATGGCCCCTCCCAAGCCGTAGCAAATTTACCATTGGCAACTTCGTTCGTATTTGGAAAAACAGCTCTGAGTACTATGTTTCTTTTGTTGAATTCTCATCTTTTGTTCCTTATGTCATATACCCTCTTGATTTTTGTTTGTAATTGGTCGCGTGTGCTGTTGCCCTTGAAAGGGCGTAACCAATTTTGCTTCGAGCTTCCGACTTGAACAGGTGGAATCGAAGTCTTTTGCTAACCTAGGTTGCCAAGAGCCTTTAGGTACCTTGAACAGGCGAAATAGAATTTCAAGAGAGTTCAACTTCAAGACAAAGGGTATTTTATTGATAAAGCAAAGCTACGGTTACATTTTTCAAAGTTCGCCCCAACGAACGTTGTGAACTCGCATTTTCAAGTGCTCAGCCTCTTTTCTAGTGGATGCTTGCCGATGTAGGTATCCGTGAATATCGTTTGCCTTCTACATCCATGTATCATATTTACTTTTTACCTCTACCACTGTTGTCGTTCCTTTGCTTTGCACTGGTTCCTTATTGGTGAGGTAGCCGTCTAGTCGTCCTTCTTGAACCAAGTCTTCGATGTGGTGCTTCAGCTGCCAGCAGGTTGACGTTGGGTGCTCATGGCTGCAATGGAATTCGTAGTAGATAGTGTCCTTGGTTTGCTCCAAATTTGGAGAAAGAGGTTGTGGCCACTTGCAAAACGGCTCGTTCAGTTGATAAATAAATATATCTTCAATCGAGGTGTTTAACTCGGTGAACACCCTCTGCTCCCTCGTAGCTCTTCTCTTCCCTGCTGGAGGAGCTTTCCGTTCTTTATTCTACCTTTTGGTCAGACGCGGCATTGGCATGCTTCTTGTAACGTGCATCCCTCCGAGCGTCGTCAGCCTTCAGGTTTCGGGAGTCGCGAGGTTCGCGTGGTTTGCACAACCTTTCGGTCCGCTGGTTGTCCACCGCATCTATTTCCCGCTGTACGCGTTTTAACATTGCCTCCAAGGAGCTCGGAGGATGTTGAATGAAAATCAGTGTAGGCGTGGAGCTCAGGCCAAATACCATTTTGTAACACTAGCATGATAGCCTCCTTATTTTGGGATCGGCCAGTGAGCTCAAAGTGCTCATTGTGAAACCTCGTTGTGAAGCTCCTCAGCGACTTGTCAGAGCCCATTTTTAGCCGGTACAGAGTATCTTGCTTCTTTTTCAGCTTCAAGTTCAGCCGGTAGTGGTCCATGACGAGCTCCACCAACTCTTCAAACGAGACTACTGCACCGATAGGTAGTATGTGGTACCAGTCGAGAGCAGGTCCCTTGAAGCTTCCCATAAATAGAGAATATTTTTCTCATACTCGTATGACATTAGGGTCTGTTTGAAGGCTAGGATGTGGAGATCATGGTCTCCTTTGATGCAATTGAACTTTGGCAGGCTCGGTGTTCGCCAACCCACGGGGAATGGGGTTGCGAGCACCTCGAGATGCAGAGGCCCCGCCAAGGTTATTAATAGCTTGCGATCTTGATGCCGACATCTCACATCGGTGGTTTGCCTTTATCGGTTGAGTAGCTCACGTGCATACGATATTCTCGCATGCGAGTGAATAATGTGTCTTGTAGACCCTGTTGATTCAGGCAACCTTTCTCAATAGAGGCTCGGCACGTCATCGATGTTGAGGCAATCCCATGCCATTTGCTTCTGTGCTTGTGTGGATACCTGACGCCTTTCGGTGCGATCCCTCATTGGTTCTTCGAGGTGATGACTTACAGCTGGGCGAGTTTTCAATAGGTCTTCATTTGCAGCGGGAGAGTTATGGATCACAACCCCCGCTTTTTCAGCCACCTTCTTCAAGAAATCTCTCTCTTGCTTGAGGGCTGCATTTTTTTTAGGAGATTTAGTAGCTGGAAGTCAGCAGTCGAGATCTCGTTTGTAGCCTGAGGCTCGCTTCCTTGAGTAACGTGCTTTTTGCCAGATCGATGCCTCAAGGACGACGGGTCCTTCCGATCGTTGTGCCCTTCTGGATTGCTGCCTTGCAGCCCCAGTCACTCCCGAACATTTCTTTGTTTGGTTGTAACCGAGACTTCTTGTTCTTTATTAATCAGTATATCATTTATTCATTCAGCACTCGGAGGATTGGTGCTAGCCTTCTCTATCGAGTGCGTTGATGTCGGCGTGATGAAAGCGTTGAGGTTAACTTGAAGGAGGACTTGTGGCTCGTCACCACAAGTTGAGGGAGCCGATAGAGGTGTGGGTAAGACCTCTAACGATATCCCATAGGCGGTGCCAAAGATTGTGAGGGAAATTTCCATGCCGTTTTGATCAAAGTCCTCGCCCCACAATTCTTGTTTGAATTGTACGGTTTGTAGAGTTAGAGAGATTAGGGAGTAGAGAGAGAATGAAATGACACAAGGGGTTGTTGTCGAAGTTCGCTCTTGCGACCTACGTCTCCGGGCAAGAGGTGCCACTTGTTTTTCACTATAATGAATGATAGATGGAGTGAGCGTTCTCTCGACAAGCCAAGAGCAGCTTCTTACAATGAGTTTGCACGGAGCAACTAGAAAAGAGCTAGAAGAGAACTAACAGAGAACTAGAAGAGAGCTCTAGCTCTAAATCCTTTCTTCCCACTTGACCAAGTTTCCAACCCAACCAATCCTCTACTCTGTAAGCCATAGGAGTCCTTTAATAACTGAGGCATGTGCTCCATATTGCAGCGGTGATGTGGCGGTACTGAGGTGGGGCTGGTTTTGAGCCTCCTTGATGGGCCTTTATTGGGCCGTTGTTCAGGCCCAATAAAGGGGAGGGCTTGATATGCGAGACCTGTTCGAGGGACCCATGAGCCTGGGCTTACCCACTTGGGTCGCTGCATGGGCCCATATGGGTCTGGTTTGGTCCGGTACAATTTTTGCACCCACAAGTTTTGTTTGCCAACTCGTTTTATGGGGATGACTACAGTGTCTGTCAATATCCAATCTTTGATGTGAGGTCCACCATGAGCTTGAGCTGAACTAGTTTCAAATCCATGGTCGTCGATGCCTATGTAACTTCGACGTGTGTTGAAGAGAATCTGTCGACCCCCTACCAAGGGTCAACTAGGATTTTGCCTGCCACTGTCCGGGGCCGACCGTTGTGTTTGCCGACCCCTTCTACGGGATGACCGGAAGGGTGCTTGAATCATGCCATCGATGGAGCAAACTAATGGAGTAAAGGACCGACAGAAGGGGCGACCGATCAATTGCCATCGATCGATCGGTCGGTCGATGTCGACCGGTCGCCAAAGTATGGGTCGGGCGCCAGAGGAATCCTGGCGCCCGATCCTGGCAGGATCGAGGCCGACCGAGCGATTGGTCGATCAAGCACGAATGGTTGGACGTCACCAACCGATCACCAAAGTGGGGGTTGGGCGCCAGAGGGGTCCTAACGCCAGACCCAGGCAGGATTGAAGCCGACCAAGCAATCGATTGGGCGCGGGAGACCGACCGATTAGCTGATGGGCTCGAATGATCGAGCGTCGCTAACCGGTCACTAAAGTGCGGGTCGGGCACTAGAGAGGTCCTGGCACCGGACTTAGGTAGGATCGAGGTTGACCGAGCGATCGGTCGAGTACGGGTGACCGATCGATTGGTCGGTCAGGCGCGAACAGTCGGGCGTCGCCAATTAGTCGCCAAAGTGGGGGGTCAGTACTAGAGGGCTCCTGGTGCCCGACCCAAGCAGGATCGAGGCTGATCGAGCGATCGGTTAAGCGGGAGCGACCGACCGATCGGTTGTTGGTGGTTAGGCACGGGTGACTGACCGATCGATCGATTGGTTGTAGATAATCGATCAATTACGGTACTGGGACTTGGTAATTTTTGGAAAAGATAGCCTAATGTTGATGTGGTGCTAGCATGGCCTAGTGCTGATGTGGCATCTTCTAGGATTTAAGGGGTCAGGTGTCACCCCCCAGCTCCCCAAGGTTTAACGAAAATTATATATATACATATATATATATATATATATATATATATATATGGTAATGATCCAATGAGATAATGAGATATATGAGATACCTTGCGAGAACCTATCTAGAGAGTTCAGAATTTGATGAAAATTCGTGGGCATGCTCTCTATGGCAAGTTGATCATCCTCACAAAAATTCATCAAATTCTAAAACCTTTAAGGGCATCAAATGTTAGAAGATTTATTGATCGTCCATTAAAACCAATAATTTGAATTATGTAGTTGATGCTTCTAGAGGTTTTAGAATTTGATGATTTTTTGTGAGGATGATAAACTTGCCATAAAGAGCATGCCCACCAATTTTCATCAAATTCTAAAACCTCTAGATAGGTTTCTCACAAGTATCTCATAGAAGAATTATCTCAGTATATATATATATATATATATAACAAAAGGGAGTAAAGAAACAAAATAACGGAGAAGCATTTATGTCAAATATGCGAATATGTTGGTTTGGTCCATACCATTTACTTGTGGCTTATTTTAGCTTGGTGAAAAAAAAAATTATATTATTCTAGCCTCTCACTTGCATTCTAACACTGTCATATCTGTACGGAAAATGAGTCTAAATATAAGGTACTAAGATATGGATGGGGAAATATGGCCCTGGGGGCTCCCCCTCTCGCACACACTCACGTCAACCATTCTTACACAAGTGTGTGTGTGTGTGTGTGTGTATATATATATATATATATATATATATATATATATATATATATATATATATATATATATATATATATATATATATATATATATATATATATATATATATATATATATATATATATATATATATATATATATATATATATATATATATATATATATATATATATATATATATATATATATATATATATATATATATATATATATATATAGGGGGCGGGGATGCTGGACCTGAGGTGCAGCAAGAACGCTGCACCTCAGGCATTGTTTTACCTACCTAGAAGTTTTGGAATTTGATGAAATTTGGTGAGGGTGTTGTCTAGGGTAAGGTGATCATCCTCACCAATTTTCATCAAATTCCAAAACTTCTAGGGGGGTCAAATGGTCGAAGCAAAATCAGCCGTCCGCAGTCACCGTTAAAATCTGAAGATTTTGCTTTGACAATTTGACCCCCCTAGATGTTTTGGAATTTGATGAAAATTTGTGAGGATGATCATATTACCCTAGACAACACCCTCACCAAATTTCATCAAATTCCAAAACTTCTAGGTAGGTAAACAAGCGAGAGGTGCAGCGTTCTTGCTGCACCTCGGGTGTAGGCTCCCCGCCCCCATATATATATATATATATATATATATATATATATATATATATATATATATATATATATATATATATAGAGAGAGAGAGAGAGAGAGAGAGAGAGAGAAATGATAAAATGCGGCGTGCGGTGTCGCACCACAGCCGTATGATGCACCCGTTGCGTGCGTACGATGCACGCAGCGATGCATCATACGGCTGCGGTGCGACACCGCACGCCGCATCCTAACACGCCCCATATATATATATATATATATATATATATATATATATATATATATATATATATATATATATATATATATATATATATATATATATATATATATATATATATATATATATATATATATATAGAGAGAGAGAGAGAGAGAGAGAGAGAGAGAGAGAGAGAGAGAGAGAGAAAACGGGATATAGGCTGGCAGCCCATTTTCAGTTTAGGCTGTCAGCCACATGGCATCGTTTGAACCGTCGGATGGTGGGATCAGCAGCCGATCGGGTCGGGCTTCATTAGATCGATCGCAGAGAGAGAGATCGGCCCGCGTCTTCAGATCGCAGAGAGAGAGAGAGATCGCACCCGCGTCCGGAGGGAGATATCGCGTCCGCCCCTCCCATCTCCGGCGGCGCCCTCGACCCGCGTCTTCAGATCGCATAGAGAGAGAGATCGGCCCGCGTCCGGAGGGAGATATCGCGTCCGCCCCTCCCGTCTCCGGCGGTGCTCCTCCCGTCTCCGGGGCTGCGATCTCCTCTCCCGTATCCGGTGGCGCTCCTCCCGTCTCCGGGGCTGCGATCTCCCCTCCTGTCTCAGGCGGCGCCCGATTTTCCCCTCCCGTCTCCGGGGCTGCGATCTCCCCTCCCATCTCAGGTGGCGCCCGATTCATCATCCTTAACCTTCAAGCGCTGGTGCAGATCGATCTTGACGTCCGGCAATTTCAAGTTGGTATATAACTCTTTTACTTTCCTTCGTCTCCGGGGCTGCGATCTCCCCTCCCGTCTCCCCTCCCGTCTCCGGGGCTGCGATCCTCCTCATCCTTAACCTTCAATCGCTGGTGCAGATCGATCTTGGCGCCCGATTCTCCCCTCCCGTCTCCGGGGCTGCGATCTCCCCTCCCGTCTCAGGCGGCGCCCGATTCATCATCCTTAACCTTCAATCGCTGGTGCAGATCGATCTTGACGTCCTGCAATTTCAAGTTGGTATATAATTCTTTTATTTTCCTTCGTTTTTAACTTTTTTGAACTTTTTACAGTTGATATACTGAAAATTTGAATCGACAAAAATCTTATTTTGCTAGAATTGGAATGTAATGGCTCTTGCTTTTCATCGGATGTATTGATAACAATTTTCACTTGTTGCTTAGGTAGCTCCATCAACAAATTCTGTGGTCAACCCACTCGGAGTACCAACAGGTCCTACAATAAAAGCTGCATCAGTTCTTCCTTCATTGCAATTCTTATTGCAGCAAAATGCTATGCAGAGGGTATGCCTGGTGTAATTCATTTTTTTCATTTATTAGCATTTAAAGTTTAAACTTAACTTTCCCAGCCTTGTGGTTTATTTTTTTTCCCTGTTTGATACAGGTTGTCAGGAAGAGCCTTCGGATGTAGGCACTACTGACTTGAGACAGGTATGGGTTGTCTACTTTGAAGTTTGAACAGTATTACTATAGTGATTTTCTGCAAAATTATCCAGTTTCAGTAAAAAAAAAAAATCATTTATACCCTGTTACGGAAAAACCTCTAATTACTTCTTTTCTTTTGTAGTTGTTTATATTTATCTAATGCATAAACTTTAATTCCAATTATCGGAAATTCATTTTTATTTTAGAATCTATTGTTTCCTTGTAATTCTATTTAACTGCTTTGATTATTTTGACAAATGAAAACGTATCAAGCTTCTGTCATCCAATAAATTTGGTGGCAAGTGGACTTTTTTGTTCTTGCCCATTTTAACTCTCTGAAATGAGGCTTTGTTTTTATATATACTCTCTTTCTCACGAGGGAAAATGGTGATAAAGGGCGAACGAGGGAATCATGGGAAAAAATGGCATGATCAGCTATTGAGCAATTTATAGATGCACAGTAGCTGACTCTCACTGTCGCCAGTTGACTGCGACCACGATGATGACCACTAATACCAAAAACTCTTATTTTTAATTTAATAAGTTGTGATTAAAAGAGATGGACCTTTCGATTTTGCATCCGGATTTTCTTTTTTTCTTTTCCTCTACTGAATCGGCAGCTGAAGGGCAGCAAAGGGCAACAATGCTGCAAGCTGCCAGTGATCTCCCTACCACCGGCTGCCATGATCTCCCGACAACCGCTGCGATCTCACAGAGCTCTCTACCACTGGCTGCAAGCGAGATCACACCGGCTGACAGCAATCTCCCCTCTCTCTCTCTCAAAGTTTGTGTTAATATGCAGACAATAGCGAGTGGGAGTTCCAGAAATATGGTCACTAGAAGCTGGTGGCACAAGTTTGGAGAACGCTACGACTGGTTTATGGAAAATTAAAGCAACCTGGGGGTGTTGCCTCTTTAAATCTGTATGACATGGTTGTAAAAGAATTTTAATCCTCATATTATTAGGCCTTTGCCTGAGTAAGCGGAGTTGCATCAGCTCCAAAAAATCTTTATCCTTTTGGTTTATCAGGTCTTGGATGCGGTTTGCTTCCTCATCGTTAGTCTACATTCCTCTCTCTCTCTCTCTCTCTCTCTCTCTCTCTCTCTCTGCAAGAATTTATTTAGCAGCATCTCACATAGTGAGCGACATGGCCTGAATCCTCATATGCAGCTACATGAAGGGGCAATATGCGGCTGTTGGTTTCTGATGAGAATTATTATGCAGCGATGTTTATGGAATTCACGTGATACGCACAAGAGGAAGTGGTAGGGGTGCTCTCTGCCCCTACTACCCCTGTTATTCTTGTGTTTCTTCCTCGGTCCTTTTCTTTCATCCCACCATCATCCTCTTGAGTTTGCTGAACCTTCATTTTCTTTCATTCCACCACAGGAGTGAGCACTGCGAGCGAGAGAAATGCCTCTGATTTTTAATAACACCACAGGCCGTAAAGGCTTGCCACTAGGACGAGAGAGACATGCCACCACAGAGTAATTGGTCAGTCGGTCTGTCGAGCGGTAGCCTAACACCTTTGGGCAGAGGGCAAGATAAAGTATGAATTAAATATGAATAGATAACTCAAACAATTCATAAGCTTACATCGTAATATTAGTTTTCAAATGAAGAAAACATCTCAAAATTTGGGTTGGGCACCCCACCCAACAGTACAAGTGTATATACAAAGGGGCAACAGGAATGCAGGGGGTGGGCGGACCGCAGGGGGGTGCGGCGGTTTCACATCGGTCCTGTGAATTCATGCAAATCAACCTCATCCTCGCGCCTCCTTTTCCTTAGGTTTCATCCTCTCGTTCGACAAGGTGTTAACTTGGCGTTCCAGCTGCCAAAGAGGATCAAGAAAGCAAGAAATGGATCTTAAAGTACAGATTCCAAAAAGGGAGCATACAAACACAACTTGCCACCTTGATTTGAGATGCCACCATATTGGAATGTGCCTGATTTGAAATCATCCTCACCAAAAACCAGCAACACCCGAAACCTCTATTGTATATTCATAGAGGTACAATAGAGTCAAAACAAATGAGTGAAAACTGGACATCTACCTGAGAATTTTTAAACTTCAACCTCTCCAGCTCTTCAGTAACTTTGCCGATGTTGCAATCAAGAGAATTTTCAGTTCCATGTCCAACAGGGTCAACGTGAGGTATTGGAAGGGATCAGTACCTTTGCTCAATAGCTGATCATGCCATTTTTTCTCATGATTCCCTCGTTCGCCCTTTATCACCATTTTCCCTCGCGAGAAAGAGAGTATATATAAAAACAAAGCCTCATTTCAGAGAGTTAAAATGGGCAAGAACAAAAAAGTCCACTTGCCACCAAATTTATTGGATGACAGAAGCTTGATACGTTTTCATTTGTCAAAATAATCAAAGCAGTTAAATAGAATTACAAGGAAACAATAGATTCTAAAATAAAAATGAATTTCCGATAATTGGAATTAAAGTTTATGCATTAGATAAATATAAACAACTACAAAAGAAAAGAAGTAATTAGAGGTTTTTCCGTAACAGGGTATAAATGATTTTTTTTTTTTACTGAAACTGGATAATTTTGCAGAAAATCACTATAGTAATACTGTTCAAACTTCAAAGTAGACAACCCATACCTGTCTCAAG
The DNA here is from genome assembly GCA_947650365.1 of Chamaelirium japonicum. Taxonomy (NCBI): domain Eukaryota; kingdom Viridiplantae; phylum Streptophyta; class Magnoliopsida; order Liliales; family Melanthiaceae; genus Chamaelirium; species Chamaelirium japonicum. The sequence goes on from OX393550.1 coordinate 61,662,022, forward strand.
TCAGTAGTGCCTACATCCGAAGGCTCTTCCTGACAACCTGTATCAAACAGGGGAAAAAAATAAACCACAAGGCTGGGAAAGTTAAGTTTAAACTTTAAATGCTAATAAATGAAAAAAAGGAATTACACCAGGCATACCCTCTGCATAGCATTTTGCTGCAATAAGAATTGCAATGAAGGAAGAACTGATGCAGCTTTTATTGTAGGACCTGTTGGTACTCCGAGTGGGTTGACCACAGAATTTGTTGATGGAGCTACCTAAGCAACAAGTGAAAATTGTTATCAATACATCCGATGAAAAGCAAGAGCCATTACATTCCAATTCTAGCAAAATAAGATTTTCGTCGATTCAAATTTTCAGTATATCAACTGTAAAAAGTTCAAAAAAGTTAAAAACGAAGGAAAATAAAAGAATTATATACCAACTTGAAATTGCAGGACATCAAGATCGATCTGCACCAGCGATTGAAGGTTAAGGATGATGAAATCAATGCTTTGGCCGGGGTTGAGAATCGGGCGCCGCCGAAGACGGGAGGGGAGATCGCAGCCCCGGAGACGGGAGGGGCACCGCCGGAGACGGGAGGGGAGATCGCATCACAGAGATGAAGCTGATACTAACCTGAAATTGGCAACTGAAGTTTTGTTGTCTGAGAATGCTGAGTTGTTGTCCATGAATAAAAATCTGAACCGTAGGTTGGAAGTTGCTGATCAACAAGGAGCTGATCTGATCCAGAAATTGGCGACTGCGGAAGAAGAGAACATTGCTTTGAAGTCAGAAATTATAAGGTCGTTGAGTCAGAATCAAGAGACCGAGGAAACCATCAAAGCTCTGACATCTGATCTCGAGCTGCTGAGAGATGATAACTTGAAATTGCAGGACGTCAAGATCGATCTGCACCAGCGATTGAAGGTTAAGGATGATGAATCGGGCGCCGCCTGAGACGGGAGGGGAGATCGCAGCCCCGGAGACGGGAGGGGAGATCGCAGCCCCGGAGACGGGAGGGGAGAATCGGGCGCCGCCTGATACGGGAGGGGAGATCGCAGCCCCGGAGACGGGAGGAGCGCCGCCGGATACGGGAGGGGAGATCGCAGCCCCGGAGACGGGAGGAGCACCGCCGGAGACGGGAGGGGCGGACGCGATATCTCCCTCCGGACGCGGGCCGATCTCTCTCTCTATGCGATCTGAAGACGCGGGTCGAGGGCGCCGCCGGAGATGGGAGGGGCGGACGCGATATCTCCCTCCGGACGCGGGTGCGATCTCTCTCTCTCTGCGATCTGAAGACGCGGGCCGATCTCTCTCTCTGCGATCGATCTAATGAAGCCCGACCCGATCGACTGCTGATCCCACCATCCGACGGTTCAAACGATGCCATGTGGCTGACAGCCTAAACTGAAAATGGGCTGCCAGCCTATATCCCGTTTTCTCTCTCTCTCTCTCTCTCTCTCTCTCTCTCTCTATATATATATATATATATATATATATATATATATATATATATATATATATATATATATATATATATATATATATATATATATATATATATATATATATATATATATATATATATATATATATATATATATATATATATATATATATATATATATATATATATATATAGAGAGAGAGAGAGAGAGAGAGAGAAAGAGAGAGGAATGATAAAATGCGGCGTGCGGTGCATGCGGTGTCACACCGCAGCCGTCTGATGCACCCGCTGACGGCTGCGGTGCGAGACCACACGCACCGCATACCGTATCGTAACACGCCCCTATATATATATATATATATATATATATATATATATATATATAGAGAGAGAGAGAGAAATGCTAGAATGCGGCATGCGGTAAGTGCGGCACCTACCGCATGCCGTCTGATGCACCGCTGCGTGCATGCGATGCACGCAGCGCGTGCATCAGACGGCTGCGGTGCTGTGCCGCACGTACCACATGCCGCAGCATAGCATGCCCCATATATATATATATATATATATATATATATATATATATATATATATATATATATATATATATATATATATATATATATATATATATATATATATATATATATATATATATATATATATATATATATATATATACACACACTATAACATGGGAGGGTTGTTGATAGTTTGAGGAGATAGGTTACAGCCTGGATTGATTTGGAGGGAGGGATAAACAAGCTAAAGGCTTGGATTCATTCTCCCTTCCCTGTCCCTTTCAAACTTGAATTCAAACACACCAAAAATTTTAATTCGAACACCCCAATCACAATAATGAAAGCTCTCTTTGTCCCCTCTCAAATTTGAATTCGAGCACCCCCCCCCCCCCCCCCCCCGCCCTCCATCACAGTCCTGTGTTGAAAGACCCCTATCAAACCCAGCCATCAATGCAACAGCCTGCCATCCTATCAGCAGTAGCTGTCATCCCTCATCCCCTCTATCTAAAACCCATACCTCCCCCTTCTCCTCCTTCCCTACAGATTCCAGAGAGAGATGGAAAGAGAGAGAGAGAGAGAGAGAGAGGAGATGCAAAAGAGAGAGAGAGAGAGAGAGAGAGAGAGAGGAGGAGGAGGAGGTGGCTCACTTCGCAACCCCACGTTGTTGAAGACCACCCGTGCTGCATCCTGTCAAGACGCTAGCCAAACCCCTTATCCTCCCTCCCCATAGATTCCAGAGAGAGAGAGAGAAAAGGGAGAGAGCGGGAGGAGGAGGTGGTGGCTCCCTTTATGACCCCACGTTGCTGAGACCACCCATGCTGCCTCCTCTCTAGACGCTGCCAAACTCCGCGCATCTACTCCAGCCACCTCTCAACCGACCGCCCGCACTCCCGGTCACTCGACGACCCAACTCATCACCGGCTGAAACAGGGAAGATGAAAGGGGGTTTCTAATCGGCTTGACCTCACTGGATCCACGCCTCCCGACACCCGACAGCGCCGCTCGAAGCCGTAGTGCGACAGCCCAACTGCTGCCCTACTGCAGTATAAAGACCTGATTTTCCCAGTAATAAAGTAATATGAATATATTATTTTCCTTTTATGGAATGTTAGTGGAATGTCATGTGTCATTTGCAAGACTATCCTGAGGCACTTATGGGAACATAAGTGCACAGGGGTTAAGTCCGAGAGATGGTGCGCAAAAACTGCGCACGGGAAAATACAAACTTTTCGTCCGATCGAGGCTATTAGGCCCTAACTCCGGAAGTCAGATAATTCTTCCGAGAACACTTTAGCATCGCCTCGAGGGTAACAAACATTCTCCCCGGGTGCATTTATACTTTGTCTGGGATCTGGACTCACGTACAGAGAAACTGAGCCCCTTTAGCACTCGAAGGGTAAAATCATTATTTTTGAAAAATAGATTTTTTTACAAAATTATCGAAACTAAGTTTTGGACCAAAATATAATGAAAAATGGATACTTTGGGTATTATGTATATTTTTATAGGTTTTTAGTGATAAACCCTAATCCTGAGTTAACTAGCCCTAATTCGGATTGCTAAACGGGATTAGTTTGCTTTAATCACGTTTAGCACTAACCTAACCCTAAAGGAACTACAAGACAAACCTTGTGAGGTTCTCATGACATCATCTTACATTATCCATGTGCTTGTCATGATGAGAGGATTAGTGAAATCCAAATTGGGATTAACCTAAACTAGGGGTTAAATTAAGTTGGATTTAAGCCCTAAACTAGCCTAATTTACACCCTAGAAATCTAACCTAACATAACCTAAACTTAATTAGAACCATATGGAAGCAAGGTGGGGCCCACATGGACGATCTTCTCACCAAGTGTCGCACTCAAGAGAATCATCTCTCTGATCTTGTCGAAACATTCCAAGTCCTCAGAAGATACCACATGAAACTGAATCCGGCCAAGTGTGCCTTCAGAGTTCAATCAGGTAAATTCCTAGGTCATCTAGTGACTAGGAGGGGCATTGAAGCAAATCTTGATCAAATTCGAGCGATCCTTAATATGTCATTACCTTTCAATCGAAAGGAGGTTCAATATCTCACAGGAAGATTGGCGGCCCTCAACTGATTCATCTTTAAATCTTCTGATAAGTGCAAGCCTCTCACCAATAAGCTACGAAAAGCGGACACTTCGGGGTGGAACTCAACTTACGAGCAAGCTTTCCAAAGTATCAAATTCTATCTTGCACGAGCTCCTATCCTGACGGCTCCACTGTTGAAAGAATATCTTTGGCTTTATCTTGCTATCATTGATCAAGCCATTAGCTTAGTCTTAGTCAGTAGAAAAGAAGGCATTGAACGCCCCATCTACTACATCAGTCATTCTCTTCTGCCAGTATAGACTCATATTTAAAGATCGAGAGAGTTATCCTGGCCCTACTAACAGCATCGCGTCGACTCTGACCCTACTTCGTTTCACACTTGTTTATGATCGTCTCGGAACATTCACACAAAAACATCCTCGATAAGGCAAGTCGAGCTGGTCGAATGACAAAGTGGGTGATCGATATGAGCTCCCTCGGTATTCAATTCGAACCTCATATCTCTGTCAAAGGGCAAGGTATTGCTGATTTCCTTGCCGACTTTCCTGTGGAAGACCCCATCATCTTAGAGGATGACCCTGATATGCATCTCAACGACAGCGATGAACCTTATCTCAATCCAGGTCCTGAGACCTTCAATCCGAGCCCTGAGACTCCCTATACTTCAGCTGCTCGATGAAAGCTCTATGCTGATAAGGCTTCAAGCACGATTGGTTCAAAAATTGGGATTGTTTTGATATCCCTCGAACTTGACCATCTTCAAAGGCAATTCTCCTCGGATTCAACGCTACCAATAACAAAGCTAAGTATGAAGTGCTTATTTCTGGGTTAGAGATTGCTTAGGCCTTGGGGGTAGATCATCTCACTGTCTATAATGGTTCCCAATTGGTGATCAGGCAGATCAACGAAGATTATAAAGCATGAGGGAAGATGATGCAACACTATCTAGTTCTAGTACAACACCACCGATAATGATTCTCTGATATCGAATTCGTTTAAATTCTAAGGAAAAAAAATCGAGAAGCCGATGCTCTAGCCAACACTGCTTCAGTACTCGGAGATCCTATCAAACAACATCAAATTCAGATCGACTATCAAGAGTCGCCCAAAGCTACCATCAGGCAATAACTCGTTGCCACGAAGAAAAGCTATGGGGGTTTGAGACAGCCAACCTTCACCTTTGCCCTAGCTAATGGACAATCAGATTGGAGACAACCAATCCTTGACTTCTTCAAACAAGGCAGACAGCTTGAAGATCTAATTTAACCCAAAAAGGCTCATAAGAAAGTTTTCATTCTATAGCCTCCTAGAAGAGGATCTTTACTTCAAATCACATGGTGGAATACTTCTCGAATGTGTTGGACCTGGACAGGAAGAAATGATCTTAGCTGATATCCATTATGGAGCTTGCGGCAACCATTCTGGCGAAAGATCCCTCGAAGTCAAAACCAAACTTCAAAGCTACTATTGGGTAACCATGGCAAATGACGCTTGTCAATTCGTTCAAAGATGAGAGACATGTCAACGACACGCTCGGGCTATCCATCTCCCAGCAGATGAACTTTATCTTCTGACGAGTCTTTGACCTTTCCATCAATAGGGGTTGGACTTCCTAGGCCCGTTCCCTCTATCACCAAGCAAAAAGAAGTACGTTGCTACTAGCCACCGACTACTTCACTAAGTGGGTCGAGGCTGTGCCATTCTTCTAAGCAACCGACGACGAAGTTATTAAATTTATCAGACATAACATCTTCACAAGGTTTAGCACTCCTTAAGTACTTATCGCCGACAACGGAGCTCAATTCGACAAATTCTGAGAGTTTTGCTAAAACCATGGGATCAAACTCTTCTACTCTACACTGAGGTATCCGCAGTGCAACGGTCAAGCTGAAGCCTCTAACAGAGCCATCCTTGGCCTACTCAAAAAGAAGTTAGGTGACAAGAAAGAATTATGGAAGAACGTTCTGCCGAAAGTCTTGTAGGGTTATCAGACCACTTCTCGACGATCGACTGGCTTTGTACCTTTTCGCCTAACCTATGGATCAAAAGCAATTCTTCCAACTGAGGCTACTTTTCCAACTCTTAAGACTATCGCGATCAAGGAAGGGATCAACAATGAACTTCGGATCAATGATCTCGATTTTTCAGAAGAGTTGCGCGATCAAGCAATAATCCGTATTGCCAACTATCAATAGAAGATTAAGCAAACATATGATCAAAAGGTTAGCAAAAGATAATTTCATACTGAAGACCTTGTTCTCAGGGTAGTCTTTTCCAATACAAGAGAATATGGTAGTGGGAAGATAGCTTCCAACTGGGAAGGACCCTATATCATCGAATCAGTGGGAGGCAAAGGATCCTATAGTCTAATCTCACCAGAAAGAGATAGACTGCCAAGGTCTTGGAATGTCAGACATCTCAATATGTTTTATCCCTGATGTAAATCCTGTAATGAATAATGTTTATTCCAATTTCAATTTTGTCTATATAAATTCTACACATTCAAATGACTAAATAAATAGTTTTGATATTGTGATATGACACAACTCTTAACTGGCAAATCAACAAATAGTTTGGGTGTTTGTGTTGCGATACAACCCCTAACAGTCATAAATAAATAGTTTGGATGTTGTGATGCGGCGCAACTCCTAACTGGCAGATCAACAAATAGTTTGGGTATTTGTGTTACGACACAACACCTAATAGGCAGAAATAAATAGTTTGGATATTGTGTTACGACGCAACTCCTAACTAGCAGATTAATAAAATAGTTCGGGTGTTTGTGTTGTGACACAACCCCTAGCTGGCAGAAACATTCACTCATCTATTCAATACAAGACATCAACCATTCAATATAGAACATTCATTCATCAAAGAGACATTTTCATTCTAAACATTCAAAAAATTATTATGTTGTTCAAAATACAAGTGCAAAAAATTAAGTACATCAGTGCTTAGTAACACTTGGCGTCCTAGACTTTTCTCCGTTAGAGCCACCGCAGGTCTTGCTCACTACAGAGACTTTAGAAGACTGAGTGCCGCCACCATGAGCTAGCCTGAGCGCTTCCACAGCTTTCTCTGCTATAATTTATAGCTCACCAGGTCGACGTTCAACTGCTCAATCTCGAGCGCGTAATGTTAGGATTGATGTGCTCTAAGCTTGTAAAACTTTAAGTTTTGGTCTAATAAAGATTGATAGTTATTAATATATATGAGATGCATATAGGTGCGTAACATAGTTACGTGTTCTTTAGAGAACAGAGAGCCATGGTTATATGGTAGTCACTGAGTTGAAGACTAAGTGGATTGGTCCCGTATAACCTAAATATGTTCGCAGCTATGATCAGGTTGGTCGCCTCATCATGATAAGCTGTTGGTGATGACAGTTCATGGGATGTCTTCACCATGGTCATCACCAGGCACAGTGTCTGTGGCTGAACGGAACTAACACGGTGTACAGATCAGTGAGTAGACACTGGTACACTATGCCGTGTTTCTGCTTAGGGTAAAACGGTCCTAAACCCTGAGGAACCACGACTGATGGACTAACCAGTTGCGTGGTGCTTTGGCGCACCAATGTGTGAGGGTCCATATGCAGTGATCCAAAACCACAGTGTACTGGGTTACCCGGCTGGCGTTGCATTAGCGTGTCACTCCTGCAGGCCATCCACACCCCTGATGGGAGGTGCGTTCCTTGGTGTGACTTACACTGTACCAAACCCAGGCCTGGTGGTCATCAGTTTGACTGTTGACCGGGTTCGATTACTCGACGGGGTAATCAGAGGTACGATGTATAGGTCAACCTGGAAGGAACCAAGTCATATGATCATTCGAGTCTGACGGTAGTCTTCACCGCTCGAAGTGAATCATGGCATCAAGTGGAGGGACAGCGGGTTTACCACTACTAAGCGGAGAGCAGGGGTATGATGGAGAACATAGTAAGTCTGGGTGAATTGGAGTGCAGCCTGCGTCGCACTCTGGGTGGCTACGCAGGTTAACTCGAGCTCAGAGGATCGATGGTACACTCGGGTAATGTGTCGATCGAGCTTGAGTTGGAAGCCATGAACCCCGGTCCCTGATGGTTCCACCTTATCAACATTATGTACGGTTCTTGAACCGTCTCCTCGGAACACCATAAGCATTAGGAGCAAGAAAGAAGTATACGCTCTGTGTGTGCTTGGCACTAGAGCACGGTAGATGCGTAACTACATACGAGTACTAAGGGTTGAGCCCGAGACTAGTGCAGAGTCGCATGTAGTAATCCCTAGCCATAAGTGAACTTCGCTGCATAGGTGCGATGCACCGGGGTATGTTGCGAGTTGACTAGTTGACTTTGCTAGAGGCACCCTCCGGTGGCCTCAGTTAATAGTAGGTAACTAGTAAAGATCACTTAGGAAGTGGCCGCTAGGTATCGCACGCTAGAAATGGTCAAAATGAGGCGTCGGGGTGTTTTGGTAAAAACCTCACTCTGCCGGACCTCACTGTTGGCCGACCCTAGTAGTGAGGCACCTTGCTAGGGCCGGCCCTATGATATAGGGATAAGAATCCCTCATCTATAGGGCCGTCCATATGGATAGGGATATGGTGATAAAACGGTTAAGATCGAGCCCTAAAAAGTGGGAAAACGGATAAATACGCAGAGAGATAAAAAGGAGATAATGGAGAGATAATGAGAGGGGGTCATTATCCCCTTGGATAAGGATCCAAGGGGGTTGGCCGGCCCTATAAAAGGACCTATGGACGCTGGCCCCATGTACCAGAAAAACCGAACCCCCTCCTCTCTCATCTCTCTAGTTCTCTCCCTAATCTCTCTCCGTTTCCCGCTTGCTACTTCGTCTTCCTCGCGTGGAGTTCTGAAGAAGGAGAAGGGTCGTTCTTCGGAGGCACTCAGAGATCCGAGAGCGACGTTCCGTGCATCGTGTGAGATCGGGTGAACAAGAAAGGTAACATCTCCATTCGTACCATCGGCATCTTCGCGAACGATCTTCCGTCTCCATCGACAAAGAAGACAATTCTCCGCGGTTAAAAGATCCGTACGAAAGGTATGTGTAATCTAACATGTAGATCTAGCGAGCATTATGATTTGCATGCATGCTAGTTAATCATTACGCTAGATTGCCGTTAGGGGTTTTCGATTCTCGTGCATACACATGCACACATGTAGATTAGTTTCTATAAAAATTAAATAGTGTAACGTGCACCATGAACGGTCTTTCGACCGCCAAATCGCTTCCGCTGTGAGCCTCTGACCCGGATTAAATTCCAACACGTAAGCCTTTTCTCTTTCAGCAGCAGCAGTCTTTAATTGTTTGATCTCCTCGTTGCGCTTGGAGGCGAGCTCCTCTATCTTGAAAAATTGGTTCTTCAGGCTTTGAAGATCCTTGTTCGCTGCTACAAACTAGATCAGCCTCCATCTTCTTCTTTATGTGCGCCTCGTGACAGGCTGAGTGCTGACTCGAAGATAGCTCCGACATTAGCTTCATCTTCTTATCATCAGCCTCTTGTAATAGGGCATTTAATCTTATAATCTCAGCAGCGGACTCCCTCTCACCAGCCTTCTTGAAGAGCATGCTGTTCAACTTTAGCAAGGCGGACATCTACAAACCAACAAAGATGAATCAGACAGAGCGGTATTGAAGTCAAAACAAGACTACTTACCATCACTTCAAGCCTGTTTGACGATTCTTCAATAGTCGTATCAGGCAGGTTGCACAGCTTTCGCAGCGACCCTGTGGGATGATTAATATTCACTTCACCCAAGTTCCGCAGCATAGGTTGTGGACTACTAGGCGCACCTACATACAAACCATTCAACATGTTCAGATATATTCAACATTCAACTCAATTCAAATGCTGTGAGAGGTTGGAATTCACCTTTGCCGCTAGAGCCTCCCAGCGAGGGTTGAGTAGACCCTTTCCCTCGATCCAGTCCTTTCCCCTTGGGATCGGGAGTCTTCCTTTCCATGACCAAAATCAGACTGGGCCCTTCTTGTTCCGGATCCTCCTTCCCGGGTACTTGGACTGGATCGGGCAGATCCCTGTCTCCCTGGCCTTCGTCCCCCTTCGGATCGGTGGGGGTAACATCGAGGGGCATCGAAGCCCCTCCTTCAACTTGCATTTCGCCTGCCCCCTCAAAGAGGGCAAACATCAAAGTTGTAGCCTCAGCAGTAACTTTGGCTGCATCGCTTCGAAGAGCCAACTTAGGCTTATCAACCTCTGGGCCTCCGCCACTTTCCTTTACCGACGCCTGGCCCAACGATGCCTCTCTCTGGCAGTAGCCTTCGGGTGCCACCTGAGAGATCGATGTGAGGTTGAGCACGACATCACTACTAGAGTATTTCACTCTTATCCTGGTAGGGTGCTTCAAAGTATCAAAATGATAAACGATTGGCACTTTCTTGCCATCATCTATCGTATCCAGTTCGTCCTCCAACTGACGAGCTTTGACCTCATCAATCGGAGGCACTTGCCCCATGCTGGGTGGAGTAGGAGGCACATCGCCTTGGCCCCTTGTCTCCTCCTCCTGCTCTTCTTCTTCCTTATCTTCATCTTCATCCTCCTCATCCTCTCTTTTCCCTTCTTCTTGCTCTTCCTCATCCTCCTCTTCCCCTTCACCTCCTTTCTCCTCCTCTTGATTCCTTTCTTCCTCTTCTCTTTCGCCCCCTTTCTCATGTTTTTCTTTATCTCCCTTCTCTTCCTCTCCCTCATCATTCCTCTTTGACTTCTTCCTCCTCTTTACCAGCCCCCGCTTGGTTATAACGAGTTTTTCTTCGCCTAGCCCTGAGCGTCTCCTTTTTACATAGGCCTTCTTCTTGGCCTGACATACCAAACCATCCTGCCCGACTCAAGATCTTTCTCGTAATCGGAGTACAGAGTATCATTATTTTCATACCTCCTAGATAGCCGATGCATCAGGTTGGCATTTCCATGACGAATGAGGCAGTGCGCAAACTGCTTCCACGATCTAGTCCAGCAAGTCAACTCCAGAAACAGGTTATCGATCGATCCAACCTGCTCAGACGACCAGCAAAGATCGCCTCCTGGCCCGTACTGTTCAACTTCTTTGTGAACGTTATTGCGAGGAGTCTTCGGCGTGGACAGAGGAGTCCACACCCCAGAGATAGAGATTGGCCAATCGGTGTAGAGCTTATATGAGGGAACAGTGTCCGTGACGGGACAGAGAGCCAAGACGCCGTACAAATTGAAGAACGGGCTATCCTTCCTAGATACCCATTGATAATGGTAAAAGAAATAACCTAATTCTATCCTAGCCTGCTCACCCTCAGGGATATTGGAGTAGCAGGCCCTCAACTTATCCTGGTAATCGGTATTTGCCCTGTAAAAGGCATAGATGATTCTCCAGGCGTTTCCAGTTAGCTGTCCGGGACAAAGTCCAGAGGTGTTCAACAATCTAGTAGCAAAAGGAAGCAGCGGCAGACGAAGCCCGTAGTTGAGCTACCCGATCGTGACGATGGTTCCCATAATTTTCTCCTTGCTGGCTATTTCAGTGTATACGGCTCGCTTGTCTATCCCAAAGCCAGCTTGTACACCGGTGAGCACAGGACGATGGGCACCTTCAGTAAAGATAACAACCTTTCCCATTTCTCTCGCTTCGCATTAGTGGCCTTCCGTCCATTTCCATATTTGAAGACCGGCTCCTCAGATAGAGGCTTCAACGGGCTTAGTACAAAAAAAGACTTCGGGATATGCTCAGGCTTAGTAGGAGCAGTTGCAAATCCAACGCCTATGTGCCTCTTGCGGAGGCTACCCTTCGCCTTGCCTTTCCCAACAATCTTTGGTGATGAAGGCTCAGCAGCAGCTTTCCTCTTCTTAGACCCATCCTGCTAGGAAGGCTTCACCTTCGAAGGGACGATGTTCCTGGTGCAGCTAGCAGATGTCATCACGATCAATCGAGCAACGATGCAGAAAGTAGAATGCAAAGAAGGCGAGAATTCTTCTGACAGTGTGGAGAGAAATGAACTCCAAGGCAAGGTTTATATACCCAAAAAAGTTTGGCGGGAAACCCCGTATGACACATGGCAACACTGGATTGCCAAGCGACCAAGCGACACTACAGAAAACGAAGTGTTTTTGGACTCTGAAGTGACAGGCAAGACGAAGTGACAAATCAACTTCACCCAATCAACGGGTAGACGATCGGGTAAAATTCCAAAGGATCGGGCCAAAAATATTATTTTTTACCCAATCGCCCAAAGTCCCACCGGTTTAAAAACACCCGATCGGTCAACTTTGATCAATCGACAATAGGCACCTGATCGGTCAACTTTGACTGATCAGTAGAATGCACCCAATTGGTTGACTTTGACTCATCGGTCGAAGACTTCGCCCGATCAACAGGCAGGTGATCAAGTGAAATTCCAAAAGGTTGGGCAAAAAACGTTATTTTTTACCCAATCGCCCAAAGGTCCACCGGTTGAAAGCACTCGATCGATCAACTTTCATCGATCAGTAGAAAACACTCAATCGGTCAACTTTGACCGATCGGTTGAAGACTTCACCCGATCGACAAGCAGGTGATTGGGTGAAATTCCAAAGGATCGGGCAAAAAACATTGTTTTTTACCCTATCGCCCAAAGGTCCACCGGTTGAAAACACCCGATCGGTCAACTTTGACTGATCAGTCGAAGACTTCACCCAATTGACAGACAGATGATCGGGTGAAATTCCAAAGGATCGGGCCAAAAATATTGTTTTTACCCGATCGCCTAAAGTTCCATCAATTGAAAACACCCGATCGGTCAACCTTGACCGATCAGCACAAAACACCCGATCGATCAACTTTGATCGATCAGTCGAAGACTTCACCCAATCGACTGGCAGACGATCGGGTGAAATTCCAAAAGATCGGGCCAAAAACATTGTTTTTTACCTGATCGTCCAAAGTTCCACCGGTTGAAAACACCCGATCGGTCAACTTTGACCGATCGGTCAAAGACTTCACCCGATCGATAGATAGCCGATCGGGTGAATTTCCAAAGGATCGGGCCAAAAACGTTGTTTTTTACTCGATCGCCCAAAGGTCCACCGGTTGAAAACACCTGATCGATCAACTTTGACTGATCGGTCGAAGACTTCCCCCGATCGACTTGCAGACAATCGAGTCAACTTCCAAAGGATTGGTTCAAAAACCTTATTTTTTACCTGATCGCCCAAAGTCCCACCGGCTGAAATCGCCCGATCTGTCAATTTTGACCGATCGGTAGCAATTACCCGATCGATCAATTTTGATCGATCGGTTACCAACACCCGATCGATCTATCTTGTTTGATCGGTTGTCCACTCCCGATCGGCCGACTTGAGCTAATCGATCGCCAATATCCTATCAACCAACGATGCTTGATAAGAAGTTCAACGACATCGAACCTTGGCAGAGGGTTTGAATCCCGCACTTGGATTCCAAGTCAGCCAGATAGGCCTCTAGCTAACTTGGAGGGGGTAACGATGCGTGCAAAGTTTGACCAACACTTGACGATGGGACCCACTAGCTCTGCTAGGGGTCCACAAAGATGACGATGGGAGCCATAAACCCTGCTTGGGGTCCACAGAGATGGTGATGGGACCCACTAGCCTTGCCTAGGGGTCCATAGAGACAACGCGGGATCCACCAGTCCCACTTGTATCAAGGCGATAGCTATAGAAACTGCCCCATACCCTGGTTTTATTCCAAGAACCTCTATAAATAGCAGACTCGACGAGTGTAATCGATCAGATATCTAATTTCTGAATCGGACTTTCGAAAAACCAGAGCTCTGATATCCCAACCTTTCGATCTCTTTTCGAAGAGAGACAAGTGACACTTGGTCTGTTGAGGTCACTTCAGCTCAAGTGTTAGTGAATTCAGGTTGCTCTTTATAGCACAGAGACGTAGGCTTCGGCCGAACTCCAAAATCACATTTGTGTCAACTCTCATTTGATCTTTCTCTGTTTCTTCTAAACCCAAGTCCACAACCTTTCGACTACTCCGAAGCTCAAGTCAAAGACACTAGTGTTCGACAACCAATGACTCAGACAAACGTTCGATCAGACTTTCGACTCGACTCGATTGACTGGTTGGGCGGAATCTTTGGGACACCACGGAGATCATCCCCCACAGCCGCAATTACCCCAGTCATGTCTTGACAGCTGCCATGACCTTGCTCAACCTCCCGCGCGTCGCCATGCTGCAGCCCGACAAGCTTGCTCCCCTCCTGTCGTAGCCCCATATCATCTTCCGGTCGTCCCATGCCCGAGTACTGAAGTCTAACCACTGTGCTCCCATTTGTGCCTTGGTGTGAAAAATTGGGAGTCTTGCCCTTCCCTTTCTCTTTAATGCTTTGTAGTTACAGACTTTAATATCCTGTACCCCCTTCTTCTCTATATCATGGTCTACCCAAATAGTAAAGCCAATGTTGTTTGTTTATAAAGATAAATTACACTTTACCTCTGAAGTTTGTCCCCAAATCACTTAACCCTCTATAGTTTATTTTGTTCCAAATTGACCCCTATAGTTTTGATAATGTTATCAAATAAAAGCTGTATTGAAGGGGCAAAATATAGTTTATAAACTACATATGGTTGGATCTCTCCTCGCCAGCAATTCATACAAATGTTGAATGGTAATGGATCAATATGGAATTGTTTTTCTTTGTTTAGTATTTAGTATCATCATATTCAAGAATCTATCCATAATATAAAGCAGAGGTCTATAACGTGGCATCCTCTCCCTTACAGATAACTCCCTCACAAAACTACTTTGGGTTTTTCGAGGTTATGAATTTGAGAAGTAATCATTTTTTTGAAGATGATTTGATTTAAATTTAATAGTAATGATTGCCGAACGTGATCGCCACGGTGAAAATGGCTGCGACTGATGAATAGGGCTGCAATCGTTCGATGGGCTGTTAACAAATGTGGCCACCGACAATCAGTAGTGACAACCACATTCGTCAGCCGAGGCCATTTTTGATGAGTGCAGTCGTCGCAGAATGTGACCGCCTTATTAAAAATATTTTGTCGCTCTATTAAAAATGTTTTGCCACCGACGGTGGCTGTTGCATGTCGTCGAAGGCAACTGCGGTGACCGTCGAAGAATGCATGTTCCTATTAAAATGCCGAAATATCAAAGAGCTAGGTCCACCGTCAAAAATAGGTCCTACGATTGAATGTGGGTGCTTCCAAACTAATTTTGCCACCCTGTCTAAAGTGTTTCTACTGAATGAGATAGTCGTGTTCGAATGTGGGTGCTGCAAAATGAATGTTGACGCCATCGCCGAATATGGACGCCCTAGCTGAAAGTGTTTGGCCGCCGAAGGCAGCCGTCCAAGTGCCGATAGGCACGGGCTTTACTATGCCAAAATCAGGATTATGGCGTTACAAATATTTGTAACACTTTTTGTAACAACCGTTACTAATTGACCTTTACAAATTATCTTTTTTGGCATAGTAGAACTAGCATGGAGGAAACACAACTCTTCCCTAATGGAAATATCAAACTTTGTACCTCCTACCCAGACCCTTAGCCCGTTGATTGTGGAGACCAGGGGCTCCCCTTTGGAGGGAATCTCTTACATATCCATTCTTTATGAGGTTTTATGTATATCTAGAAAGGTCACTACCTTTTAGACCTAGACCCTGGTCAACCGTGCTCCCACTAGGATTATAAACATTCCTGTAAAGTATTAGTACGCTTGGAAAATATCATAGTCCATACCTTGAATACTCAGCTTTTGCCTTTCTCGTAAGGATCACAGTACATAGATTCTAAGGATCCCGATACTGCACTAGTCTACTTACAATTATAAGATCTGGAGCCTAGCCTAAGGTCAATGTGGTAATAACTTCCATTAACATGACACCTCGTTTACAGGTTTCAATGCTGGCCAAATAAGGACATCCGACAACCTTCGTCAGACCTCAACCTAATTATGGCATAACCAAATCGAGATGAGTTCTTATTACCATCAAATATTAGATAAGAACGAGTATCACTTAATAGAATTCTAACCTAACTTGGTCGTTAGGACCATATGGGGAAAGGGCATCCCACTAGGGTTATCATACTTTTTATAGGATTATTAGTCACTTCTTAATAATTCAAGCACTACGTCTATCCTTGGTGCACAGTACTTGGTTACCTGAACTACCATGGGGGCGGTTACCACCTTTCCTTTTAGATAGCCACTAATTTCACACGTGTTAGAAACGTATAGAGAAATCGATGATCACATAAACTAAGTATTGACCCTAAGCATAATCTAGAGACTAACTTTCAAGCAAGACCGATAAAACAAATTGTCATCAGGGTTCTCTAAACATAAAGTAAAGAATATAACAGAAAAATATCCAATTAAACTGAATCAAGTCTAGGGTCCGACCCCTGAACCTGAATAGCACAGCCAAGATTTCCTGTTCTCCCATTCTGTATGATCTCCCGACGACGATCCCGATTATCGCCAACATGCATATTTTTACTGGGTCTTTGTACTCTATAGTACCGCTTGTCCGAATAGTGGATGTAGCATCTTGGATCGCTTATTTCCTTCTTTCTATGACCGAAAAACTAATACTCTCCAAGTAAGTGCTCGTTCGTGTATAATTTCCCTAGAAAGAAAAAGATACAATCCTATAAACATGGCCAGGAAACCGAGGGTGGCCAACCTTCACCCCTGCTCATCTAGAGTCTTATAATCCATAAACACAATAATAGCCAATGTATAAAATAAACCCGGGGTCTGACTTCTGGAGGCATGCAATCACATATTATTATTTAGCATGGTACCTATAAGAAGACAATACATAGCACAATCCACATACATGATTTACGCTAAACCCCAACGAAAACATATGCTATCATATATCGTATGATGTTTTTATGAATTCATGCATGAAATATACATCGAAGCATGCTCTGATAACAATTGTTGAAATTAAATCCTTTTATCAGAGTCGCAGTGGAAGCAAAAGATAGATCCGAGGTTCTCATGATGTAGGTTTTATTATAATTAATTCTATAAAATGTAATCTACATACAAATCTATGAACTTAGTATATGTGCGGACACCCTAGAGGTATACTACGATCTACGAAAGATATGCATGTATCTAGTTAGGTGTTTATAATCATCATACCTAATGGATCTTAGATCCGAAGAGAACGGAACCATGGTTGATGATTAACCATACATAAATTAAGAGGAAAGTTGTAAGATAGCACCTTGACCTTTGCGAAGGGAGGAATTCACGGTGTTCTATCTCTGAGTGCAAGGACGACGCGACGACGGATGATTGCACATTGTGAAGACGATAGTGAGCCATGAGATCTCCTCCTTTTCTTTCTCTCTTCTTTCTTTTCCTTCTTTACTCTTTCTTCTTCTTTCTTCTTCATCTTTCTTTCTTGGCCGAAACCACAAAGAGGGGAAAGGGAGAGGGGATCGGATTTTATGGAGAGGAGAGAGGCTTGGGCCGGCCTCCTTTCTTCTTTTTTCTCTTATAAGGCTAACCCCTTACTCGCTTACGCAAGCTAGGGTCGGCCCCTTAAGAATTGGGATAGGGGGGTTTAGGGTTTCCCCTTGCCTCTTCGGACGAAAACACCATTTTATCGGGATACCGCTGATAGAGAGTAGAGTGAGGTACACTAGTCAAAATCGATTATCGTTAGTGCCTATAAGCTCCTGGAATAATTTTGCTCATTTTAAGATATATATTCAATATATTCTGAGCCATATTTTACTATATACCAAAATACCCCTATGGCTCTTTAATACATGTAAATTAGGTTCTTAGTCTTCGGACTTGTGCTCCATCACGATACTTCACATCTAACGTATCCAATCAGATAGGAGAATAATTCCAATATACAACAACAGGGTGAAACATTCAGGGTTCAGGATCTCTAGCTTTAATCAGATCCCTTATTAACTGTTCCAATGACACACTAAAAGTTCCGCTAATCAGTGTTACCACCTAGAGTGCGACGCGAGTTAAACTCTAATGATCGTAAACTTATGTTACTTTCTCATAACCCTATTCTCTACTATACTCTGATAATCTTTAGTCCCTTCTATTATTGGTGCCATGATTCGACTCGGGTGGTGGGGAACATCGTCAGACCCAATCAATCATCTGACTAGGATTTGATGACTTATCATCTATAATACGACACACTTTCCGGTACTATTCCTAGCATCTGGAACGTCGCCAGTTACACTGACAACCACCATGCCTGGACTAATCGTGTGGATAGATTGACTCATCAAAACACACACATTCATCACTGGAAGCCAGATAACCTGTAGGGGTTGTATACCATTCCAGTGCCAGTCGGGTAACCCAATGTACCATGGTATTGGACTATGAAAAGTCCACACACATTGGTATATTAAAACACCACTCAGTCAATTGGCTCAGTATACATGGACCCTCAGGGTTGAGGATATATTATCTATAGTAGTAAGACGGTTTATGCACCAGGATCTGATACACTGATCCATGCACCGTTTTGATTCTTGTTCAACAAGATCATCGTGCTTGGTCAGCTAAATAGAAATCCCATGTTTTTGTGGTGGAGACTTCACCACATTCTCTACCTGCCAACAACTTATTCTCGGTGAAGCGACCGACATCACCAAAGCCGTAAATTAGTTTTAGGTTTACACGGAACCGATCTACTGGGTCTCCCAAATATTGATCCACCATGCGTCTTAGTTGGCAACTATATTCCCTAGGGTCCTTTATTACATATGAATTAACATATACCAAAGCAGTATTCTAATTAAAACAATAACTAAAGCCATCTTTATTAATATTAATACAGAAAATCCACTTTCAGAACATAAGAGCTACAACATTAACTTAACATGAAATCCTCTAACTTATTATTTTGATGTTATAGTCGTTCGGTTTGATCCGGATAGCAATAAAGAGCACCCGCCTAAAGTAGTAGGCCGAGACTGATATCGTCACGAAACTCCTGTTTGAAAAGACAACACAGTTAACAGTGGCACAGGTTGAGGCTACTAAGGTACGAGTTATCATGGACTCGCTTTAAGAGCGCTTAGACGTGCGTTGCTTGAAGCTGGAGGCGGCCCGGGCTTCTATCGTGGATCTGAAGATGCTCCAGAAGGACCTTGATGAGGAGAGCAAGAAGCTACTAAGTGCCGAGGTCGCTTCCCATGCTGTATTGGAGATGAGAATCAAGCAGCTCGAGGTGGACAATGGCAGCTTGATGAAGACCGCGAGTGAAGTTGTGGCCTTTGCATTGAAGTGCTTCGGCCCTCAGTCTCCGAAGGAGTCTGGCGTTGAGAAGTCTTGGGGTCGTTTATATCTTTTCTTTATTTTTGAGTCTATAATCGAGTCATGTATCCCTTTGATTTGATAATAAAGTGCATCCTTTCGGGTTACATGACTTGTATCTGGAATGTCTTGAATGTCAGTTGAATGCTGTGGTTGAATGTTGTCTGAAAATATCTTGGAATGTCTTAGAGTGTCTTCGAGTGCCTAGGGCATGGCCTTGGACTTGTGAATGTGCCGAAGCATTGGACACTTTGGAGTTTCTTCAAGTTACAAGGGTTGGGCATTGGGCTTGTTAAACATGCTGAAGCATTGAGAGCTTCAGACTTTCTTCATGTGCTAAGGGGAGGGCTTTGGACTTGTTCAACGTGCAGAAGCATTGAGTGCTTCGAACTTTCATCAAGTGCCAAGGGAAGGGCCTTGGACTTTTTTAATGTGCTGAAGCGTTGGGAGCTTTGGACTTTCTTCGAGTGCCAAGGGCTGGGCCTTGGGCTTGTTGAATGTGCCAAAGCGTTGGGCACTTCGGTCTTTCTTCGAGTTCCAAGGGCTAGGCCTTGGGCTTGTTGAAAGTGTCGAAGCGTTGGGCGCTTCAGACTTTCTTCGAGTGCCAAGGGCTGGGCCTTGGGCTTATTGAATGTGCCAAAGCGTTAGGCGCTTTGAACTTTCTTTGAGTGCCAAGAGCAGGGCCTTGGGCTTGTTGAATATACCTAAGTGTTGGGCGCTTTGGACTTTCGTAGAGTGACAAAGGCTGGGCCTTAGACCTTTTGTTCGATAGGAGTTAGAATTCGCAGTACTCATCGTGACGCCTTAATGTCGGTCGACTTAGGTGTAGCGTCGTTTTGGTCGAATCGACGTCGAGACACGTAGTATTGTACTATTATTGGTCAGTCGGTTGTATTGCAACCTGAACCATACTAACTATGGCGAGGCATGGGAGCGTGTGTCCTGACATGACAACGGGAGCATGAGCAATGCCAATCATTCAAAGTACTTAGCATAATGCCTTTGTATCAGTTGGACCTAGGCGTAGAGCCATTTTAGTCGAACCTACGTCTGGGGCACATACTTTGTACTGTTGCAGGTTAGTCGGCCGTGTTGCAATTTGAACATAATTAACAGTGGCGAGAAACATAAGCATATGTTCTTACGTGACAACGACAACATGTGCAATGCCAATAATTCGGAGTACTTACCATGGTGCCTTTGTATCAGTTGGACTTAGGCATAGTGTCGTTTCAGTCGAACCTACGTCTGGGGCACATAGCTTTGTACTATTGCAGGTTAGTTGGCATGTCACAACTCGAACCGAACTAGCTATCGCTTTGAATAGAATTTGAGATAAAACTTGATATGATTTTTGATAGAACTTGAAACAACTACCATTTTATTAATAGTCCGAGGATAGTTACATTTACTGATAGAACCTTTTTAGGTGTGATGCATTCCACGCTCTCGGAAGTCATTGTCCTTCTAGCGAGATGAGCTGGTATGAACCTTTCCTACCTGCTGACTCGACGATGTACGGTTCTTCCCAGTTTGGAGTGAATTTGCCACTGTCATTCTCTTTTATGTTTAGGAAGACCTCTTTGAGGACCAAATCGACGATGTTGGATTGTCTTATATTGACCTTGAGATCGTATACTGACTTGATCTTCTACTGATATTTAGCGAAGCAGAGCTGCTTGATCACGAAGCTCGTCTGCGTGGTCGAGGTTGTAAATGTCAAGTTTCTCATTGATTCCTCGCTCGATTGAAAAGGTCTTGAGAGTTGGGTAGACGACTTCTGTTGGTAGAACCGCCTTCGACTCGTAAATCAGACGAAAGGATGAGAACCCAGTTGATCGACGAGGCATGGTCCGATAACCCCACAAGACCTCAAGAAGGACCTTCCCCTATAGTCCCTTCTTATGGTCTAACTTCTTCTTGAGCGGGCCGAGGATGGCTCTGTTAAAGGCTTGGGATTGACCGTTGCATTGAGGATACTATGAGGTAGAGTAGAAGAGCTTAATCCCGTAGCTTTGGCAGAACTCCCGGAATTTGTCTGAATTGAACTGAGCTCTATTGTTGGCAACAAGCACTTGCGGTGTATCGAACCTTGAGAAGATGTTCTGCCTTATGAACTTGATGACTTCATTGTCAGTTTATCGAAAGATAGGCATATTTTTGACCCATTTTGTGAAGTAGTCCGTTGCTAGCAACAAATACTTCGTTTTGCTTGGAGACGGAGGGAATGGACCCAGGAAGTCCAACCCCCATTGGTGGAAGGGCCAAGGACTTATCAAAGAATGAAGATCATCTGCAGGGAGATGGATTGTCTGAGTGTGCCATTGATATGGCTTGCATTTCTGGATGAACTGGCATGTGTCCTTAGCCATGGTAGGCTAGTAGTTCCCTTGAAGTTTGACTTTTCCCTCGAGAGATCTATTGCCGGAGTGGTTATCGCAGACTCCGACATGGATGTTAGCCAAGATCGTTTTTGCTTGATCAGGGCTGACATATTTAAGAAGTATTCCATCATGAGACTGGAAGTAGAGGTCCTCCCCTTGAAGGCGGTAGTGAGGAAGCTTCCTCTATAGTCGTCTGGATTTAATAGGGGGGTCTTCAAGCATCTGTTATGCTTGAAGAAGTTGAGGATTGGTTGTCTCCAATCCAATTGACCGTTAGCCAGGGCGAAAGTGAGGGTTGGCTATCTCCAACCTTTGTTGCCTTTTACTGTGGCGACTAGGTGATGCTCGAGACTAGCCTTGGGTAGCTCTTGGTAGTCAATTTGAATTTGACACTTATCAGTAGGATCTCCGAGTATCGAAGTAGCGTTGACAAGGTTATCAGCTTTACGGTTCTCTGCTTTCGGTATTTGAACGAATTTGACGTTAGAGAACTACTGGTTGAGATATAATCCCCATGCTACGTAATCCCTATTGATCTGCCTAATTACTATTTAGAAATCACTGTAGATGGTGATGTGATCTACCCTAAGGACTTAAGCAATCTTCAGTCCCGAGGTGATCGAGCTCGGGGGATATTAGAACTATCCAAATTCCCGAGCCGATAGAACTAGAAGCACCATCGATGTAGAGCTCTCATCGCGTAGCTGTTGTTGAAGGAGCCTCAAGGCTCAGATTGAAGCAGTGATCATCGTTGTCATCGAGATGCATCTTCGGATCTTCTTTGAGAGCGATAGGATCCTTTATGGGGAATTCGACAAGGAAGTTGGAGATGGCTTGCCCTTTGATAGAGATTTGAAGCTCGAATTGAATACCAATTGAACTCATCTCAATTACCAACATGGTCATCTGACCAACTTGACCAGCCTTATCGAGGATGTCTTTAAGAGGATGCTCAGAGGTGACGGTGATCAAGTGTGAGATGAAGTAGGGACGAAGTCATTGGGAGGCTGTTAGCAGAGCCAAGGCGACCTTCTCTATCATTAAGTAGCGAGTCTCGGCCAACAGAAGAGTATGACTGATGTAGTAGACTGGACGTTCGATGATATCTCTTTTGTTGACCAGGACCGCGCTACTGGCTTGATCGGTGATGGCGAGATAAACCCCGAAGGGCTCTCCCGATGTCGGTACGATTAGAATAGGAGCTAGAGCGAGGTAGAACTTGATTCTTTGGAAGGCTTGCTTGCAGGCTAAGTCCAGCCTAAGGAGTAGCCTTGTGGAGTTTATCGAAGAAGGGCTTGTATTTGTCTGAGGACTTGGAGATGAATAAGTTGAGCGCTGTCAGTCTTCCCATGAGGCGTTGAACCTCCTTTGGGTTAGAAGGCGATAACATTTCAAGGATTGCTCGAATTTGATCTAGATTTGCTTCGATGCCCCTCCTGGTCACAAGGTGACCCAGGAATTTTTCCGATTGCCCTCCGAAGGTGCACTTAGCTAGATTTAGTTTCATACAGTACTTCCTCGGAACTTGAAAGGTCTCAGCGAGGTTGGAGAGGTGATCCGCGAGCAGGTTATCGATATAAACTTTGACGTTGCGGACGATCTGTTCCTTGAATATCTTCATGACTAGCCTTTGGTAGGTTGACCCTGTGTTCTTGAGACTGAAGGGCATGAATTTGTAGCAGTAGAGGCCTCTGTCTGTCACGAAGCATATATTCTATTAATCATTCCGATGCAGAGGAATTTGATTGTAGCCTGAGTAACCATCCATAAAAGATAGTAACTCGTGTCCGGCGGTGACGTCGATGAGTCTATCTATCCTTGGTATGGGGAACAAATCTTTGGGATAGGCTTCGTTGAGGTTGGTGAAGTCCATAAAGACTCTGATCTTCCTATTCTTCTTCGGGACGATGACGATATTTAAGATTCAAGTTGGGTACTCTACTTCACGAATAAAGCCTACCGCGAGTAACTTGTTGATTTCTTCCCGAACTGCGATCAACCATTCCGATCTGATGGTTCGAGGCTTTTACTTGACTGCGTTCGTTGCTTCCTTGATTGTGAGCCGATGAAATGAATCATTTGGACTGATCCCGGGCATGTATTTGAAGCTCTAGGTGAATATGTCGATGTTGGACTTGAGAAGTGACATCATGTCTTGCGTTTCTGTGCCGCTAAGATCGATACCAATGAATATCTCTCAAGGAAGATCTATATTGTCGATGTCTACTCAGACGATCTCCTCGACTAAAAGATAGAGCCTCCCACTCTGTTGGTATAGGCTCGGAAGTAGATGTTCAACTGATTGCTACTTGGTTGAGGGACCAACTTCGTCGGCCAAACACTTTGCCGGTATAGCGTTAGGCGTTGGTCGAATCTGCACAGTCGTGGCGTCACACAATCTTAACTACCTTTTATACATCTGATGCCCTCCCCAATTGGAAACTTGAGGAGTTGGTGATAAGAGGAGAGGACGACACTGATATGATGGAGGAAGGGCTTGCCAAGGATGGCCTTGTAGTTTGATATCCCCTCAACCATGGTGAATCCAACCTACACTCGTATCTCCTGCCCAAGATCAAGCATGAACCTTGTCTCTCCCATTGTCATGCTCTGCTCACCGTTAAATCCAGTGATGATAGTGGAGACTATATTAAGACTTTCATACTTGTGACTGAGGTGCTTGAAGCAGTCAGAGAATATGATATCGATGGAGCTACCAGTATCGACGAGGATTCGATTGGCGAAATTGCCATCGATGATGAAGCGGAGGGCCAGGGGGTCTCGGTATGGAGTGAAAACTCTATTGAGGTCTTGATCAGTTAAGATAATCGCTGGCCAAGGGATGTCTTTGATGGGCCTCTCGATCCAAGATTCCTCGACTTGAGCCACGGTGGGCACATGATGAACATGTCGCACCTAGCGCTTGAATTCCATCTGAGTCGCAGTTTGGTTATGGAGATTACCATGAATATTGTAGATCTCTGCTCGAAAGATGAGGGGGTCAGTTGATATATGACCGAACAGATCCAACACATCTCCTCCTATCTCTGAGAAGGGGGAGGAAGAGGAAGTGAATCGTTTGCTAGGTCGATATCGGCCTTGAACTCCTGGAGGTGGCCTTCCTGCAAAACATCCTCCAAGTGATACTTCAGGCGGTAGCACCGGATAGTGGGGTGGCCGTGACACTGGTGGAAGTCGCAGTAGACCGACTTGTCCTTCGTCTGCTTGGTGCCTGACTAGGGAGAGCCAGGCCTCCTGAGGTAGTCCTCGTGATGAATCTGCTCGATAATGATGTCTATTGGCAGATTCTAGCTGGTAAAGTCAGTCATCTGAGGCTTAGCGAGTCTATCACTTGCCCGCTTTGACCTCTTGGAGGACCTGTCTCCTTGGGCCTGACCGTTGTGAGCTCGGGTCATTGGTCTTGTCGGTTTCTTCTCATAAAGGTATTTTTTGATATCGCATCCGTTACGAGCGACTTGATCATCCTCTACCTCAATCTTCTGCTGGATCTCATCGAAGAGAGCACCGAAGAAGGCAGTAGGATTACAGATGAGGTCATTGTAGATATGGAGGTCGTAGCACAGGGCATTCTGGAACACCAACACAATTGCTTTATCATCAAGGTGACGTCCAGAGAGTGCATCGTGCTTGTTCTAGAACCTCCAAGTGAACTCTCAGAGGGTTTTATCCAATCCTATCCTGAGCCGGTAGAGGGAGTCTAGCTTCTTCTCTGGCTTGAGGTTCAGCCTATAGTGCTGGACGAAGAGGTCGGCGAGATCCTTAAACCAACTTACCGAGCCCGTCGGGAGGTGGTGATACCAGTCGAGCGACAAGTCATCTAAGCTGCCTGCAAAGGTATGACACAAAACCTGGTTGTCATAGTCGTGCGGCGTCAACGCCTGCTTGAAAGCGAGGACGTGTAGCGTTGGGTCTCCTTTAATGCAATTGAATTTAGGGAGCACTGGAGTTCTCCAACTCCGAGGTAAAGAAGCTCGAAGAATTTGTTGATGGAGAGGTCCTTTGGAGGTGTGGTTGCTCCGACGATCACCTTGCTGCCTAAAGAGGTGTCTCAGAGGAAGGGAGTCAGTGAGGGTGCTGAAGGACCCCTCACCATGCGATGCTTTGCCAGAGCTCGGTCGTTGTTGCAATGTTGCCGAACTCTAGAGCGGTGACTATCATTCCTAGTATCCCTCACGATGTAGGGATCAAAGGATGACTTAGAACTGAGTTGCTCGGGGAGACGAGCAGACTCATCTAATTACTCCCAGACTGTAGGTCTAGGAGGAATGGGCAAGGGTCCTCTCGAGAGGGGGTCAAGGGACCATTGCGGGGCGTTAGCAATAGACTGTTTGGAAGGAGCGGGAGAGGGGTCGATCGACCGATAGATGTCTACTCTATTGTTAATGCCAGTTCCTAACTTCAGAAGATTGGTTCCTGCTTCGATGGTGACTTGTCGGAGACAGTCTCGCTCAACCATGAGAGCAGTATTCCGCTTTATAAGAGTAAGGAGTTAGAAATCCTCCGCCATGATTTGGTACGTCGCCTCAGGGTCAGTGATGGGTGAGACGTACGCTTTCCCCAGGCATTAAGGGTTGTGTCGGCATATTGAGAATATTGTCGAGGTTGAGTCAGAGTGGCACGGTCAACTGACCAATGACTCATCGAATCCACAGCAGGTTGCTGTTCAGGGCGTTGGTTTGTCATAAACCTTTGATTTATTGAACGGGTCATTGGATACTGGATATATGGTTGAACGCTGTTTCCCTCCGGCTAGTCAACAGGTCGTGTCTTCGCCATTTTGGTATAAAACGATGGAGATAAATGGATTGCTCATGCAATTGGTGGTTGCTGCTTAACCAAAGGAGTTGGAAAGTCTAGAGGTCATAAGTTGATAGGGTAGGATCCCACAGACAATGCCAAATTATGGAGGAAAATTATGATCGTCGTACGGTCCCCCTCCAACAGTCGATTGAAGGGTAGAGCTTCGATGTGTGCTGTATTGTGGAGTGCTGAGCTATCATGCTAACACTGTAGAGTAAAGAAAGAGTGAGAGAGAGGAAGAGTTGACAAAGGATGTGGTGACGAAGTTCGATCGAAGCCTATATGTCCATGATGTAAGACGCTACATTTGAATCCACTATCTTTAAAGAAGTAGAGCTACTCTCAACAGGCCGAGGAGTGCTTATACAAGTAGACAGAGGGTGAAGTAGGCTTGATAGGAATCTGATAACCAGAAGGCTTAGAGAGCTTTGAAAAATAGAAAGTGGAAAGTGGAATAATGAATTCCCTCTTAAATAGTTGTCGGGTCTGCTATGTATAGAGGTTTGGAAATATCGACGGATTTGGTAAATATCCGTGGGGATTTACCAGATCCTAAACAGTATGTGTAGGCCCTAGGCAGGGCTAGCAAGTCCCATCATCGTCTCCATGGGCCCTAGGCAGGGCTGCGGTGAAAATATTAATAAACTAACAAAGCTTGGCTAGCTAATCATCGTGTATTAAGAGACCAACTAGAAGGAGCTAGTTGGCGTGCCCCACAACGAGCAGATGCAAGCATAAGTTTTAGAACGCACAATCTATAGAATAGCAGAAGTTATAAACACAGTGATCACGATATATAACGCAAAAGAGCACACAAGTTATTTATAGGTGGAAACCCTTAACATGGATAAAAATCACCCTCTGGTCGAAATCGGGCCTAGACCTTTCACACAGAGTAGTTTAGCTTCCCTTAGAAGATTGGAATAAGGTTACAAGCAAACTACAACATGACTACATAGAGATTACCCCCTAGCCCCCTAGGTCCGCGACCCACGCCTTCGGTGAAGTGGAGGCAACACTCTCACTTCATAGGTACTGAACTGAGTTGACTCTTGCACCTCCGTCATTGTTCCTTTTCTGCGCTTATCCTTCTCCCCAAAAAGGCCTCCCAAAGTGAGCAGCGTCGCTAAGGGTGCTCGACATGAACCGCGTCACGGAGCGCTCTCGTAAGAGCCTTCCATACGACGGTAGGAACACACTCAGTTCGGTGTGTGCAAAGTGAAGTGGGGAGAAACAAAATGGAAAGACAAGAATACTTAGACCTAAGAAGTAACTAAGGTAGAAGGTGACATAGATCTCTTTCAAGACCTTAGATACATACTTCTAAGCCTAGTATACCTCAAAGACTCAAGCTACAAAACCCCCCAAGGAGTAGATCAAGATCTAAGTGTTGGATGACACCTTAGATCCTTCATTAAACTTTGACCTCTCTTAATTGTATGATCACAAGGAGTTAGAAGACTCAAGTGACCATGCAAGTAATGAGTCCAACCTCCATAGTTTTGAACTATGATAGAAGGTTGAAGAGAGGAGGATAAGGGGAAGAAGAGAGAAGATAGAGTTCAAGGGTGAACTCACTAAAACCTTAAAACTCTCTTCTAATTCTTTACCTAAACCAAAAGACTTATTAGTAGCTGAAGGGTGTAGGGGTGGGCTATTTATATCCTAAGGAGCCATTAGGTGGATAGCTATGACCAAAAAAAGAAGCCCTTATTTATAAGGGTCTGTCGCAGCCAAGTCGTGCGCACGACCAACATATGACACATTTGGATTGGTGGAGTGGACCGACTTAACCTTTTCATAATGTTCTATGTCAAGTCGTGCACACGAATTTAAAGTCGTGCTCATGATTGACCAAATATTGGCATGTCATGGGACCATTCCATGTAGGGCTAAGGTGGACATCAAATGATGTGTGGCCAATTAGGATCGTGTGCACGACTTTAGCCTGATAGAACACCATTATGAGCAAATTAAACTAAGCCAAAGTAATATGCACGACTTTAGTCTAACAGAGAGAACCTTAAGCCCACCTCAGACTAAGGCACGTCATGCGCACAACTAGCCTACTATACACACAGTAAGTATAGGGCATCAATCCTTGTTCCGAACAAGGTAAAACGTTGAAGTCTAACATGCCCATGTGGTCATTTCTTGTCTAAAATAGATGCCCATACATCTTTAACATTTAAACTAAAATGAACATGCATGTAAGTACTAAAACAATAAAAAATATCGAAGGGAGCTAAATGATGTATGTGTTAGCTAGTCATGTACCCAAATCCTAAACACCAAAGCAAAAAGTCTTATCCCGAAGAGTTAGATACATACCTTTCATGTCTAAGCATGTGGGAAAAGATGGTAGTAGTGGTTTTGACTGGAAAGACACATCTTTATCACAACAGAGCCAAACCTAACTCTACCCTTCCGACTTTTGGTTGCAGCTACTCACTACACCGGTAAAGTAGGGGTTTATCTAAGTTGCTAAAAACTAATGGCAATATAAGGAGACCTAACAATCTCTTCCTTTGTTATAGTTTTTAGTGACAAAATAAATACCTCATTACACAAACCACTATAGGGGATCTTTTTATACATTCAATTCTATTAAGCTCAGCCTCAGAGTGTCTCAGTGTAAAACCCTAGACTCTAAATAGAGAAAGATAAAATAATAGAAACCTATAAATCTTGAAAGAGATTAAACACACAGGTTAATTCACTTTTATTCCTGCAAAACCGATGTCAGTCCAAAAGATCATATGTGATATCATTTATGCAACAGTAAGTAAAGTAAGCAAATCATAAATGAATATGTATAATTCCAAAAGGGACCGACAAAATATCTAATTAGGTCTAGTCAAAGGCAAACTTCCCCTAAGGGGATAACCATAGTCTTGTGGAATGAATCCACAAGGAACAATCTTATGAACCGAAATTCATAAGGAACAATCTTATAAATCGAAGTCCATAAGAAATTTATGGAATGAATCCACAAGTTTTGCGGAGTAAATCCATAAAGATTTCCTCTCCCTTTTTATCACAAAATATATGACAAATGGAAGAAGAAATTTGCTTCTCAAAAAAGAGCACAAAAATATCCCATAAACGATAAACCCGTCAAAGCACGGAGGGGACCCTAGCGACCCTAGCAGATGTATGCAAAGTGCATAATAGGGTGCTAGTAAAAACTCCCCCTCAAGCATATCTTGAGGTAGGACACCTTCCAACCTCCCTTTGAGGATGCAACCCTAAAGAGAAGGGCACCACTAAAAAAAAAACACCCTCTTAAGCTCAAGGCTTAAGGTAGGTCACTACCCAACAACCGCATATGTCATATACATATGCCAACTAGTGGCATATATAATATGGCATACGGGTTCACCAAAAGATGTAGAATTAAAGCATCGGTGACCCAACTACTAGAAACACACAAAGACAATATAATAGAGGGGAGGGGTGAGGCCTTACGGAGTTCATACTAGACATGCAAGACAAATACAACAGGCAAAACACATGCTAGTGTGGATCCGAGACTATAAGATCAGCGATTACTAAATAATGAGCGTATATATTTTTAAGATAATCTAATTGCAGTTCTAACTATCCCGGAGATATACAAATCACAACTCAAAAGTAATAAAAGATAATGCAGATATGTATATAAAACTGAGTCCCCTGGCGGTACAAGACATATGCATCACTGCCACCAGAAAAAAAAATATACATAAACACACAACAAAAAGAAAAACTATAGATTCAGCATCTCAGTGTGCTGCTAACTAAAAAAAGACCTAAGCCAGCTACTCATGGTCCACTACTCACTCCTTGGAGTAGGAGTTATTGTCCTACTGTCCTGGCACCAAAGCAGCGATGAGTGCCCTCACTCTCTGGTACTGCCTTCTCGATCTCCGGTCCAGCCTCTCAAGTATCTCGTGCTGGGCGAGCTACTCGTCATAGAAGTGTTCGAGGTCCGGTTGGTAGGACTGGTGAGACTCCTACTGGTAGGCCGACATCTGGGCCATCTGTGCAGAGAGAGCCTTAAGACTCGGGAGTACCTCCTAGCTGTGGAGATGTGGCGGCCTAGTCCTCGTCCTCATCGTCCTCATCCACCTCGTCCTCATCCACCTCGTCAGAAATAAGATCGACACTTACTCGCTGGGCCCGAGAGACCCGCAGAAGAGACTCAGCCCGTATGGGCTGCAAAGGACGAGCAACCTCTAAGTCAAGAGGGAAGAGCACTAAGAAGAACTGAAGGATCCTTGTGATATGACTAGGAAAAGGTAGCACAGGTGCTCTATAATCAGCACAGGGTGTCAAAACTGAGGAACATATGGTAAATGATATAATCGCATAAGTCAAAGGAAGACAGAACACCCCTACTGATCTTAAACATAAGCTGGACCGTCTCCCAGAGGATGACATCCTTGCTCTCTTTGGCAGGCCGCAAGTTGGACTGAACAAACTTGCAAAGAATGCCATGCAGGGGAGTAAGGATGGTCATCGAAAAACTCGAGTGACTCGCATCAATGTAATCGGTGTGACGGGGTCCGGCTAGAGCTGCAGCCAATGGAGTCACATCTTGGTAGTCATCTAGGAAGGGGAAAGACGTAAAGGTCAGGCATGATGCTGAATCCCTAGGATCTGAGCGAGTATGCTCAAGGTGATGGTCATGGAGACCCCCTGAACATATATGGAGAAGGACTGACTCTGTCCAGGTATCATGACTGTCGAGTGCATGTTGACATAGAAATACCGAGTAAGGAGTAGATAGGCTGGGAAGAGATCTTGATAGAGGTGATTCCAGCTAGGTTGGGAAAGAGAGGAGTCATCAAGGGCAGCCCAAAGAGGCGGATTGCAAGAGATAGAGTCAATTTGCCGCTCGCAAATGACATTGAAAGTGACAAAATGGGAGTGGAAATTCTGAAAAGCCTCCCATGTGCCCTCGGCTCTCCCACGTGCCCTCGAGTGGGATTCTTCCTCCTCGACATGATGATCGAGAGAATCCCATTAAAAAATCTCAATAAAAAAAACCTAGAGGAAGAAAATCCCCAAATTCGGAAAAAACCCAAATTAGAGAAGATCGAGAGTGAAAAAAATCAGACTTTTGTGAAGAATTTAGAGGGGAAACGGCCCTTACTTAGGATGGAAAGGAAGGAGAACCCGGAGGAGAGGAAGGAGCCTCGGAGAGGAAGAGAAGAAGTTAGTGGTTGGTGTGCACGTACGCCACATATCAAGCTATAAAACCTCTGAAATTCATGCGCAGTCATGCACAAGAGTTTAATTTTTGTACTAACAGTCGTGCGCAAGAGTTTATACCATATTAAACTCGTGTGCACGACCTTGTTGAAATTTTAGATTTCAAAGCAAGATCATGCCACTATCGCAACCCCGATCGACTCCTAACCAATTGACATACATCGAGGGTTCCATGGGATCGTGTGAGCAGTGGTGGCACGCAAAACCAATAGTTGGAATGATCCGTGCACGGTGGCCGCGCACAAATCTAAAAAATGCAAATAGAGGCAAAATAGTAAATTACTGATGTCAATTACCTCGAATCATCTAAACTCAAAGAATACACCTAAGAGTAGCAATTAGAACAAGCAAACACTTCAGATCAATAATACTATATCAAATTGGACTACAACACGAATAAGCATAATTTAAAAAGACTAAATTGTAAATATACAGAAGTGTGACCTCAAAGTAATAAAGAACAAGCATATAATTGCATTTCATATCATTTGTATTAAACTAACATAAATTATACTTAGCATAGTATCAGCAATCCAAATAAAGACACTCTTTTTTTAGTTGAAATTCGATAACGAACATATTTGGTCAATTTTGGCTCTTTTTCCAAGTTTTCTCGTTTATTTTTTCTTAGATATACTTAATGCAATCTATCTCATGTAAAGACTATAGGTTGACATCCCCTCCCCAGTTGACCAGGGGTGTCGAGCTTCAAGCCCCTACGAACGATTTTACTGAAGCGAGTTGCAAGAAGTCTAAGGAACCATATGAAGAGTCCCATGTAACGAGAAAATGACTGGCAACTCCAAGCTAGTTGGCTTTGGGTAGCACATTGCTCCACGGGTCATATTCTCAAGATTTCCACACACACACACACACACACACACACACACATATATATATATATATATATATATATATATTTATAGGAAAGGGTAAGTTTGTATGCCCATGCATTAAAGGCTTAAATGTATACTCAACTCGTAACCCTGGGATATAGATCTAAGGGTATTAAATGGGCTTTTGACTTCCAAAAGAGATAAGGACTTGTACAATTAATGCTGGATGGGACACTAGAGTTGACAAAGTCATATGTGACACTAGAGTTCAAAAGCCCATTTGATACCCTTAGATCTGTATCGAAGGGTTATGAGTCGAGCATACATTTAAGCCCTTAATGCATGGGCATACAAACTTACCCTTCCCATTATATATATATATATATATATATATATATATATATATATATATATATATATATATATATATATATAAAATACGGCGTGTGGTGTCACACCGCAGCCTTCTAATGAACCCGCTGCGTGTGTGTGATGCTCGCAGCGGTGCATCAGATGACTGCGGTGCACACACACACACACACACACACACACACACACACACACACACACACACATATATATATATATATATATATATATATATATATATATATATATATATATATATATATATATATATATGTGTGTGTGTGTGTGTGTGTGTGTGTGTGTGTGTGTGTGTGTGTGTGTGTGTGTGTGTGTGTGTTTTCAAGAAAGAATCTCAATTAACAGAGGCAATAGAATGTACTTTAAGTATAAACTTAGATTACTTGAGCGAAAATGAATCTATCATCAAGACTAATGCTAAAAGTTTATTTCGAACAGTCACACTTTAGCATATCATAATTCAGGCAAATTTATCAAACTCTATGGCATGACAGAAAGACCTTTTAATATAATATAAGATAACCTAAGTGAATTATAAGCCATAAAAACTACCATGGTCATTTGAACCTTAAAAGATGACAAGTGGTAGAATGCAACCCTAAAAGTCAGCAAAAGGCAAAAACATTTCCCCCTGTCACTGCATGCCACTTAGTTCTAAAAAGATTTACAATGAATTCAAATGCAACCTAAAAGAAACAAACCTAAGCAAACCCTAATTTAGAAAAACATGAAAACAAAAACATACAAAACTACACACTAGCCTAAAGAATAGAGACATGCCAGACAGGCAGGCTAGTGTGATGTGGTCATGGGTTGGGAGCAAAGGATATAGAGATATCATAAATAAGTGGATCCCACCCAAATACCGACCAGACTAGTGAACAGAAGTATGACTATCTCCTGAAAGCCCCTAAACAATGAAGCTCTGATTAGGATTCTCAACACTTTTTGGACCCCACTCCTGCGTACCTTTTGAAATACAAAATAAAAAACTAGAGGGTGAAAGAGTGCAAGGAACACTTTGCCTTACATGCGAACCAAGACCCCGGGATGGGTCTGAGAGAGAAGAACCTTTGCCAAAAGAGTCAGTTGAAGACACATGAGTAGGAAGAATGCTAGAAGAAAGAGGTACACTAGCACCTTTAAAGTGGCAAGGACAGGTGTGCCTCTTCTTTTTCGAAGGAAAAATTGGGACATAAATCCCAAAGGTAGTGGGGACAGAGTCCATAGAAGTAGCACTAAGCTCTTTATCAAATGGACTTCCCTTGACGAAACAAGGCACCTGGCTAGTGGTGCTTGTTTTGTCAAAGCCTATCCCCTTAAGAAACTAACTCTTCCTTGCCTGATCACATATATGGATCAAGGAACGAGTGCTAGTATATTGCTTTAAGAGCAAACTTTTGGACTTGGCAGATTTACCACGAAGGTCCTCAAGCTCAAATTTGAGCTTGTCCAAGTCCGTACGAAGAGAAGAAATGATGTTTGAACTCTCAGAAGCCTCCAGTCGAAGTCCCTCAATCTTACTATCTTTCTCCTTAATGGTCTCTCCTAACAACACACACCTAGTGGAGAGGATCTTGTAGACCGCAACAAAATCAAACTCCGGTTAACAGCCTTGACCAGATGTCTCGAGTATGCTAGAAACATCACTCTCAAAGGAGCGAACGGAGGAAATGAAAGCAACAATAGCTGATTTGCTCGCCTTCTCCTCAAGGTCGGAGTCCGACTCATCCTACGATGCACTCAGAGATTGAGCTCGAGAAATAGGCATCTTGGTGGGGCATTCTCTTGCAAAATGAGCTAAGCCTTTGCAATTGAAACAACGATGAAGATTGCCGTATATTTTTCCCTCAACTGCTAGGCTCCTTTGAAAGAGCCTCTCCTTTGTATTTCTCTAGAAAAAAGGTCTACCCTTGTCACCCCGAAATGGCCTCACAAGACCTCGGGGTGCATCTTTGGCCCTACCATAATGTCCCATATTTTACTTCAAGAAGTTTTTGAATTGGGAAGAAATCATGGCATCTACTCTCTCAAGGTCCAAACCGGACCCCTTACTATCCGGAGTACTGCAAGCATTTATAGAAGATTTAAAGGCAAGACCCTTGCCTTTATAGGTGGGCTTCCTAAAAGTACTCTCGTAGGTCCGGAGGTTCCCGACAAGCTTTCCAGGGATGAGCTTCCCGATCTCTTTGATCTTTTTAATTGCCATGACTTTCGGCATGAATCTATTGAGAAGAGACCTAATGATCTGACAACATATCTTCTTGTTAGATACCCATTTCCCCAACGCAAAGGAGGAGTTAACTACGTCATTTAACTTGGCGTATAACTCGTCAAAAGACTCCTCCTCCATTGTCAAAGCTTCAAAATGAGAAGATAGTTGTTAAAGCTTGGCATCCTTTATGGAGGTCATTCTTTTGTGGGTGACCAAGAGGATATCCCAAGCCTCTTTCGAGGGTTGGGTGATGGAAATCCATCGAAATTCACTCTCATTTACACCAGAGTGAATTACACTAAGACCACGCTGATTGGCGGTGCAAAAGTATTTTTTCGTGATCATCCCACAAGTCAAAGGATTTGAGACTCGTATTTACCTCCTCACCCTCCATCACCGAAAGGATCGGTGAAGCCTAACCATCCCTAACACAAATATACACTTCTTCGCTCAAATCGTGAAGAAATGCTTGCATTTTGCACTTCCAGTGTGCATAGTTTGTGCCATTGAATAAGAGAGGTTTGTTAATAGCACTTCCCTCTCTTCATGAACCCATCATGACAAGGAAGTGTTAAAACAAACTGTTGAGTTGCCAAAAAAAAAGGCAAAGAGCTAAACAAGTTCTAAAAATACGGACTAAAGCTGAACAAAGCAAAGAGCCCTAAAGAGGGTCCCACAAGCACACACCACAAAATTTATGAACAGAACACGTGATCATGTATGATAAATTGACAATCTAAAAAGGATCCTACTCCAGGAGTGTTAGCTCTAACAAGAGAGACCCGCTATGATACCAATTGAAAATAATAAACTAGCCAAACTTAGCTAACTAATCACCCTGTATTAAGAGACCAGCTAGACGAAACTAGTTGGCATGCCCTACAACGGGCGGATGCAAGTACGGGTTTTAGATTGCACAATGTATAAAATAGCTGAAGTTATACATACAGTGATCACGAGATATAACGTAAAAGAACACACAAGTTATTTATAGGTGGAAATCCTTAACAAAGATGAAAACCACCCTCCAGTCGAAATCGGGCCTAGACCCTTCACACAGAGGGGTCTAGCTTCCCTTAAAAGATCAGATCAAGGTTACAAGTAAACTACGACGTGACTATATAGAGATTACCCCTTAGCTCTCTAGGTTTGCGATCTGTGCCTTTGGTGAAGTGGAGGCGACGCTCTCACTTCATAGGTACTGAACTGAGCTGACTCTTGCACCTCCATCGTTGTTCATCTTCTCCGCTTGTCCTTCTTTCCAAAGAGACCTCCCAAAGCGAGCGATGCCACTTAGGGTGCTCAATGTGAATGGCGTCATGGAGCACTCTCGCAAGAGCCTTCCACATGACAGTGGGAACACACTCGGTGTGTGCAAAGTGAAGTGGGGAGAAACAAAATAGAAAGAAAAGAACACTTGGACCTAAGAAGTAACTAAAGTAGAAGGTGATCTAGATTTCTTTCAAGACCTTAGATGTATGTTTCTAAGCCTAGTATGCCTCAAAGATTCAAGTTACAAAAAACCCCAAAGAGTAGATCAAGATCAAGGTATTGGATGACACCTTAAATCCTTCACTAAACTTTGACCTCTCTTACTTATATGATCACAAGGAGTTAGAAGACTCTCAAGTAACCTTGTAAGTAGTGAGGCCAATCTCCATAGTTTTGAACTAGGCTAGAAGGTTGAAGAGAGGAGGAAAAGAGGAAGAATAAAGGAGATGGAGTTCAAGGGTGAACACACTTAAACCTTAAAACCGTCTTCTAATTATTCTCCTAAACCAAAAGACTCATTAGTAGCTGAATGGTGTAGGGGTGGGCTATTTATATCCCAAGGGAGCCCTTAAGTGGATGTCTAAGACCAAAAAGAGAAGCCTTTATCTATAAGGGCCTGTCTCAGCCAAGTCATGCACACGAACCTATAGTCGTACGCACGACCAACACGTGGACATGGCATATGTGGATTGGTGGAGTCGACCGATTTAACCTTTCCAGAATATTCTAAGTCAAGTCATGCGCATGACCGACCATGTGTCGACGTGCCATAGGATCGTCCCATGTGGGGCTAAGGTGGACATCAAATGGTGTGTGGCCGACTAAAATCGTGCGCACGACTTTAACCTGATAGAACACCATTATAAGCAAAATAAACTAAGGCAAAGTTGTGCGCACGACTGAGTAGTCGTGCGCACGACTTTAGTCTAATAAAGAGAAATCTTATGCCCACCTCAGACTAAGGCACAGTTGTGTGCACAACTAGCCTATAATATACACACTAAGTGTAGGGCATCGGCCCTTGTTCCGAGCGAGGTAAAACATTGAAGTCTAACATGCATATGTGGTCATTTCTTGTCTAAAATAGATGCCCATACATTTTTAACATTTAAACCAAAATGAACATACATATAAGTACTAAAACGATAAAAAAGTTCGAACACAACTAAGTGATGTGTGTATTAGCTTGTCATGCACCCAAACCCTAAACACCAAAACAAAAAGTCTTATTTCGAAGAGTTAGATACGTGCCTTCCATGCCTAAACATGTGAGAAATGATGATAGTAGTGATTTTGACTGCAACAATACATCTTTATCACAACAGAGCCAAACCTAACTCCACCCTCCTGACTTTAGCTTGCAGCTACTCACTACACCGGTAAAAGTAGGTTTGTTTAAGTCGCTAAAAACTAATGGCAACATAATAAGACCTAACATGCGGGTCCCACTGTCATCTTAGTGGGCCCTAGGCTGGGCTGTGGGTTCTACTGTCGTCTCTGTAGGGCCCAGGCAGGACTGCGGGTCCACCGTCATTTCTATGGGCCCCAGGCACGGCTTGCAGGTCCCACCGTCATCTTCGCGGTCCCCAGGGAGGGCTAGCGGATCCCACCATCAGGCCTTAGCCAGATTTTGCACCCACAAACATGTCAACAAGGGTTTAATATAAAAGTGTGTTTTTTGGGATGTGTTTGAGCTCAAACCAAAACATTGTCTGGACTGGAGCTTAAAAGTATATTATGATAAGGGTTTTTTACCAAGTCACTTTTTTTTTTTTTTTTTTGCGTTTGGAGCCTTCCAAGTTTTGAACTCTAGAGTTGACCCCATTTTGTGGGAATAATAACTCAATGATGATGATGATGAATTTTTCTTCTGTGTAGAAGTCCATTTCTTTGATCCATTAATGCTGAGAAACAGATAGCTAATAATTACTTTTAGAAATATGATAATTCATTTCAATCAGTGGTTCATCACAAAAGTAACACAAAGGGAAAATAAGAGGCTCTTAAGGCAATCCAAGAATTTTAGGATTAGATTCAAATCCATGAAATCATATGATTATTTGACATAGATGTTAGCTGATTAAAACATAGTAACATATGGGTTAATATTTGGCAATAATTGAGGTGGAATTGGGGCCACTCTAATTTGAGTGTGTATGATTTTTGATACTAACTACAATATAGTATAAACGTTTAGATAAAAGGAAGTTTTTTTAAGATTAATTAAAAAATAAAGATTTAATTCAATAACAGTAGGCAAGAAATATTTATCAGACTAGGGCTCTGACAACCATGTGTCCTGACGTCATTAGAAAGTGTGAGACACGTCAGTTGCTCTCTCTCTCTCTCATATATCCGATAAACCAGGTGTACAAAATGATTGATTTAAACTTGGCATTCGGAATGCCAGGTTTAATAGAAAATCCGTTTCAAAAAAAGCTAAGCTTGATCTTAATTTTAATACAAAATATAGTTTCTACTAAACCTTTGCATCTGGAATGCAGGGTTTAAACACCCAGCATTCAGAACACAAGTTTTACCAGGGCATATGAAAAAATAAAGAACAACCGATATGGCAGGGAGCTTTTCGTCTCTAACCTACCACGTGGCTGTTAGAGCGCTGGTATGATACATATTTTATAGTAAACAGTTGTTGAATTATATATATATATATATATATATATATATATATATATATATATATATATATATATATATATATATATATATATATATATATAATATTTTGAAAAAAAACCCCTAGAAGAAATTATTTTATTTAAAAAAATGATATTGGGTTGGGATTTTTTCAAAATAATAGTCAATAGTGGTTGAACAGAAATATTTAGTAGACTAGCACTCTGACAGCCACGTGGAAGGTTGGTACCCAGAAGTACTCGTCGTGTTGAGTTTTTTTTTTCCATTTGCAATAAACCCTGCATTTGGGATGCCGCGTTTAATAGAAGCATAATTTCGTTAAAAAAGTGCCAAGTATTGGAACACCCTATTCAATTCAAAATGTGTTGTAGACCTGATATTCCGGATGCAGGGTTTAAACCCGACATCTCAGATGTCGGTTTTATCGCAGATGGGGTATAAAATATAAATTTCGATGTGTTGAGCGCTTTTCAGTGTTGACATACCACGTGACTGTTAGAGTGCTAGTCTACTAAATTTTTATGATCAATTGCAAGGGCTTTTTTTCAAAATATTATTAAAAAATAAAATATTGAAAGAAACAACGACTGATCGAAACTATTTACCAACCTAGCGCTCTGACAGCCACATGGCATGCTAGCGCCGTAAAGCGAAAGCGTGGTTTTTTTTTATTTTATTGTTTTAAGTAGAATCTGATATTTGGAATGCCGGGTTTAAACCCGGTATTGTGGATACCGGGTTTACCCAAAATCCAGAGAGAAAACGGCTGAAATCTAGAAAGAAAACGACTAAGGATGGAAAGTTCATACAAGGGGCTTCAGTTAAACTCGGTATTCTGATTACCGGTTTTAAAACCGGTAATCCAAATATCGGGTTTTACTTCCAAAAAAAAAAAAATCGCGCTGACGTGGATGTCAGAGCGCTAGGTTGGTAAATAGTTTTGGTCCGCGGTTATTTCTTTCAATATTTTATTTTTTAATAATATTTTTTTAAAAAACCCAATTATAATTGAATTAAATATTTTATTTTAAATATTATTTTGAAAAAATGGTTATGGGGTTTTGAACCGGATCTAGGTAAAGATCCTAGCAACCAGATAAAAGGGCAATCTATCTATCATCCGGGTACGGTACCGAAGTAGTAACCATAGAATTTTGGGAAAGAAAACAGCGGCACAGAGAGGAACCGAAACAGAGAGCCGTTGAGGCGAGAGACAGAAAATCCGAAGAGCCGGAATTCGTGCTCTTAGCCATCACCATCTCTCTCTCTCTCTCTCTCTCTCTCTCTCTCTCTCTCTCTCTCTCTCCAGTTCTTCCCTGCTTCCTCTCTACTTGGGGATTGAATGGGTCGGCCGCCACACGGCGGAGGCCCCGCCTTCCGCTTCACTCAAAACGAGGTAACTTGATTGTAACCCTACCTCTCTTCTTCTCCTCCTCCCCAGACTCCAATGGTCCATCATTGAGTGCTGTGTTGTTGCATCGCTTATCTCTTCCTGAATCCGTCTTTTGTAGAATTAGGGATTTTCATTTAAATATTTTTCTTTGCGTGATCAACGTATATTGAGTTATCTGGCTGTGCGTGTCTTTCAATTTACGGTTTTAGTCCACTCTCCGTTTTGGTTTTGGATGGGCTTCAGTTGGGGGAACGATATTACGTTGAAAGCTATGGGATGGAGGCGAGGAAGTGGAGTAGCATGCAGCGTGGATCTAAAATGTTTATCTCCTCTACTTGAGTTTTGCTTGTGCTTCTTCCTAAAATGCTTAAGATTTGGTCATGGCAGGCATTGGTATGTTACGGGGTGTTTCACATGAGGAACAACTGTTCTGCGTAAACCTCATCCGGAAGAGGGTAATCCCGTCAATTACTATTTCCAATGTAATTCGATGCTTCAGTGTTCCGGTTAGCATAGAAACAGACGGAATGATAAATTATTGTTCCCAAGTCATTCATTCCACCGAAACAAATAGTATCAGTTGATTTTGAAACATGGAACTGTTGAATCTGTTGATAGAAATGGATGGGTCCGGAACGATACCAAACACCCCCTTACTTGACAGACCCATTCTCCCTACAATGGTTATTTTTTGTTACTTGTAATAAGAGAATCATGGGATTTAAAATTACTTAATTGTTCAGCATCACATAGAATGTCTTTAAGGGGAGTAAATCTATTGAAATATCGAAAATGAATCTGTTGCTCTAGGGATTCTAGTATAGGGACTATGGATTGGTCCAAAGTCCAAACCAAAGTTTTTAGAAGCAAAGGCGTAAGACGAGTGTTTTTCTTTCTATGAGGTGGGGCATAAGCCCCAAGACATAGGGTGTAAATCCCACGGATTTTTAAATTTTAAATATATATAAACTACTAGAAGTAGTATAAAATTAGAGAATAATAGATTATATTGGAAAAAAATGAATATAAGAGCACTAGGCCTTGGAACATTATTGATAATTTTAAAATAATAAGTAAAGAAAATAATTAGGAACAAACTTGTCATCGTCCTTCATGATTTATCTATGATTTAACCAAAATCCAAAGTATATAGAGTATCCAATATCCATAATACCCAACATCAGGTAAGTTAAGTAAAAAAAAACCCTTCCTCTACAGCACTAACATATCACATGATCAATCAACTCATCCTCATCAATATCATTTTTATCCCATGGGTCTATGTCACACCCCCCCCCCCCCCCCCCCTTCCCTCCCTCCTATACACACACACACACACACACTTGATGTCCACATCTTCCTCGATAGGGGTCAATCTATTTTTGTCTCATCAATATCATCTTCGTTTGCCTTACCTTTTTCTCTATTTTAACCTATACATAGATAAAAGTTGAGATTTAGAATTAGAAAACAAATTGATGATAAAAAGGCACGATATGTATAAGTTTTGACGGTTAAGTTTGTTACCTTTAGAAAGTTGTAGTTTATTATATGTATAATATTGATTTAAGCTACTCAATTTGGGCGTACACCCAACCAATTGGGGCGCAAAATGCGAGCCCTAGGCTCCCGGGGTGTATGACCGACAAACTTAGGTGTACTCGAAGATGGAGTCTTGCCTCGGATTGTGTGTCCTAGGGTGTTTTTGGTGTGCCTTGCCCCGGGGCGAGCCCCGAGCGTGCACCGGGACAGGTTTTTTAAAACTCTGGTACGAGCTAAAAATCTAATTGGTTTAAGAAATTTATAGCATATAAATCATGGCGTATTTGCACTTGCTGCATGTGCTTGCATAGATGAATTTGTGTTTTGCACTGATTTTGTATCCTAAAAATTTCATCTACATGCAACGAAAAAGAGGGTGTGTCCTGTACTTTTGCTCCGATCCTTGGTGTACAAAGGATTGGTTATTATGGTCAATTCTTTTTTTGAATTGCGCTTCACCCTCTTCTTAAAGTAGTCAATGGTCTCTTTAATTAGTCATCCACCCTCTTCGTGAAGCTCCAATGCCTTACGTATCATCTTTAGATTCTTTTGGAGTTCTTCCACAGCCTTCTAGAGAGCTTTGACACGTTTCTTTGTTGCATAAAGCAAGAAAAATTATGGGAGAGGATAAAAGAAAGTAAATAAGTGAAATGTATGGAAGGAAATAATGAGAATGGTGGATCTATTTTCTGTTATACCAAATTTGAGCGAAGCCTATTGATTAGGGTTCATCGATATGAGGAAATGGGATAATGTTTGATGCCTGAAGATTATATCGCTGTAAATAGGAAAACTAACACAATGTTCAGAATTATATGTAAAGAGGTCAATTCGAACAGAATAACAACATAGTTTGTGTTCAATGCCAAGGGATTAGAAAATCGACATTTATTCTGCATCATATAGCAAGAACATCAAGCAAACTAATATCAATTTCTGTTATGGGCAATAATCTTGTGCAATTATTAGAGTTCACACAAATCTGGATGGTAGTATGTCAGACCACGAAAACAATGTTGTGATGTGATTGGAGTGTTTGGATGACAGGGGGTTGGGTGGGTTGGGGGGGTGTGTTCATCGTCAAACCCAGGGATCCAGTTCACCAAGGTCAAACTCTTCTTTCTAGGTACTTTTTTCCTTGGTCCAAGAGTTAGACTATTGGTAGCCTGTGACTTAATGATCCTTCCAGAGCCGTCTTTTAAATATTTTCTTTTAATCATATTAGCAATTGGGCTTTTGACTGCCGCTTGACTCACATTTGATTTTCGTGATGCTGTATTGGTAACTTATAATGAAATAGCGACCCTAGATGGTGAGAGTCCAGTAGCCTAAAGCATCACTAGCTTATGTTCTGACCCGAGTAATATGCTCTCCTCAATGCCTACGAGGTAGGTGGCTTCCGTTCTCCTGGACCTTCTGATCAGCGTCATCTCCTTTGGTCCCCCTTCGTGTTGGAAACATTGCTCCCTTCTGCTCGCCTTTTATAGGCTTGTTTAGTAAACAACACTTGTACCTTATTCAGGGTGGGCTCAGATGGTCTAGGTCGGATTTCAGTTTATAATGCATCATTTGTTTGTAAATAAAGCTGGAGCGGCTTATAATAATACAAATTATGTTAATTTACAGAAGCTGATACAAGTACATATATGTCAGTTCTGAGCCATAATCAGATACCAAATGCCTGTAGCATTCATCAAGAGGGTAAATTTATTCGATAAGGCTAAATAAACTAGCATAAAGACAATACTTGATCAATGGAACAACATATATATTTGAAGGAAAGTAGAAAGAGGAAAGGAAGGAAGAAGATATTGAAAGAGAAAATAATAGAGCACACCTCACAATGTGATTATTTCCACTTCAAGTATAAGTTTTGTTTACATCATTCCCGAAAATATATAAATACTCCAGACCAACTTATGAAAAACCTTAAAATCGAATACAGCTCAGAGTCTATGAGAACTATCACACAATCCCCATCTCTCTCTAACTCGCACTAGGGACAATTTAATCCTACAAGCGAGCATATTTAACTAGTGAGGTGGCAAGTGAACTTAAAACATATGCCATCAGAGCTCGCCGTTACTACTAGTGATCTTTTATTCCTCACTTGTCAAATAAAAATGATAAAAAACCA
The DNA here is from genome assembly GCA_947650365.1 of Chamaelirium japonicum. Taxonomy (NCBI): domain Eukaryota; kingdom Viridiplantae; phylum Streptophyta; class Magnoliopsida; order Liliales; family Melanthiaceae; genus Chamaelirium; species Chamaelirium japonicum. Next base: position 61,706,239 of record OX393550.1, read on the forward strand.
ATAAAAATGACTCTAAATTAGATAAAACACATCCTTATAAAGAATAAACAATCGACCCATCAACCCTCCATTACTCCTACACTGCTATGACTATTGATACTATCATCTCTCTACCCTAGATTACAAAAACAACCCAAACTCCAACTACTTGGGATCATGGCTCTTGATTATTCTCCACCATAGAAAATCTACATCCATTGTTAATTCAAGTATACCAAAATCCTTCTCCATCACCTCTATCCAAGCCATCTTTGACCTACCCACTATTTTTGGTTAGGCACCTAAATATGTTAACTACAATTTCTAGTTTCATGGAACCCTTCGAGTTAACAAATTAAGTGTGTTTTCAATATACCACATATAATTCAACAAAGAGTAGAATAAAGATTTGCCCTAGATCTAACAAGATATGCAAACAATATTATGTGCAAATTAGCAATTAAAAATGTAATCCTACCGCATAAACTAAATTTATGCATAAAACAAGAAAGAACAACACCAGCACCATGACCAAAATCAAGTCATGTCCCATCTACTTGGTATCGACTAGAAAGTAGAAAGAGGACATCAACGGATTATATATATATATATATATATATATATATATGGGTCAGGATCCGTGGACATGTAATTTTGACATGTCGTTTTGACATGTCATCAAGTAAACCTATATAAAGGTTTTAGAATTGGCTGAATTTTTGCGACAATGCTCACCTTATTATAGATAGGTTATCCACAAAAAATCAAGTGATTTTGAAACCTTTAGATGTGTAAAATGTGCAGAGGTTTATTGACCGTCTGTTTTAACCGTTGATTTGAAGAACACATTTGACACACCTAGAGGTTTCAGAATCGGTTGATTTTTTGTAGATATGCCATCTATGATGAGTTAAACATCCTCACAAAAATTCAATGAATTCTGAAACCTCCATGTAGGTTTCTTGATGACATGTCAAAACGATATGTCAAAAATACATGTCCACGGATCCTGACCCTATATATATATATATATATATATATATATATATATATATATATATATATATATATATATATATATATATATATATAGTAGTGATACATTGCGGCGGGTAACATGCGGGCTTAACGTGCGGCACCCCCTTCGGGGGTATTTTCGGATTTTTTTTTTGGGGATTGATCACCCACCCTTGGATTGGACACACAAAAAATTTCAGCCCGATCCAAGACCTCTAGGCCGTCCAAATGTGTTGATCAAAATGGCAAAAAAAATGAATGACCGATAAAAGATCAACACATTTGGACGGTCTACAAGTCTTGGATCGGGCTGAAATTTTTTGTGTGTCCAATCCAAGGGTGGGTGATCAATCCCCCAAAAAAAAAAAATTCCGAAAATACCCCCGAAGGGGGTGGCCGTACGTTAAGCCCGCATGTTACCCGCCGCAATGTATCACTACTATATATATATATATATATATATATATATATATATATATATATTGCAGCAGAAAATGTTATAGAAAAGAAGCAAAATAGGACTCTGCAAAGACATCCAACGGTCTTCGGCCAATGGATGACATTCTTGGCACTTGGCATTAACCAATGATCAATGAAAGGTTTGGACAATGATAAAGTGGGGAAATAAAAGGATATTTTGGGTGGGTGTGGGGGGAGGGGTTGCGAGATGTGGGTGGTATCAACTCGAGCGATAGCAAAACAATGTATGAATTTCAATGGTTTAGGGTGCAGATGCTAATGTGGAGTGGGAGATGGGGTGCGTGGTGGCAGTGATTATGATAGGAATAGGTGAAGGTGTAGATAATATTGAAATATCCTAAAAAAGAAGTGAAAAATAAGAAAGAAGATATCCTGGATGAACACCGCCACATATTCACAGAAACAATCATTCTCACGGAGCAAGGCCGATTATCAAGATGCTCCAGATCCTTCGGGCTCTCAAAGCCAAGGTCTTCTCGAGTCGAAGTCGAGGACGATGATGACATATGGGGGCATAAGCCTCTCCCAATGAAGGTTCTTCTCATGAGTTATTAGATCTGATTTCAAATTGTGTTTCATCCCTTCTATTTGATTAGGGCATGCGATTCAAGGGTGAAGTTCCTATAGCATCAAGCAAACGAAGGTCCGAATGGAGTATTAAGAGGACATAAGAGAAAAAAAGAGGGAAGGGAGAGAGAGAGCGAGGATGACTTGGGGGAGAGAGAGAAGGTAAGCACACAAACCGAGGAAGCTCTACTGGGTGTGCACAACATGTTGGAGAGAGAAATAGCGGATGATGTGGAGGGGTTTATCTCTTCCCGTGACCTTGTGGATATCTCAAAAGCCCATTAGTTTGGCCCATTTACTTCCCACATCATCAATGACTTAACTCATGCTTATCCCACCTTCAGGCTTCATATCGAGTCTAATCTCGACTGTCGGTGCCCTGTAGAAATCCGTTAGCCTATTTTATTAAATTAAATGCTGATCATACATCCGAATTAGCCCAGAATGATCCAAAAAAACCTAAGCACGATCGTGGACATCCTTCAGTACTTAGGCATGTTTTACTGCTGAAAGCATAGATAAAATGTCCTAAAAACAGCAAATACAGTCCAAGTAGGCAAGTACACTAGGTATCCAAGTAAGGGCATAAAAATTAATTTGCCGCTAGGCTCGGCCTACATCATATTTTCTCTCCTACTCGTTGCAGGGACCCTCTAAGTGCCTCCTAATACATTCTTTATACATGTCTAAGATATGAAGTTGTATGACAACTTTATGCGCTAGAAGTGTAACTTTAACTTCTTGGATTTCTTCATTTCTAACATTATTTCATCCTAGTTTTATTACACGTTTAACTTAACATTCTACTCTTCACAACATTTATCCTTCATGTATGCACGTTATTCATTCTCAACACTCTAGTCATAGTTGGCCTAATAGGACTCGAAGAAATCCTTTGAAATTTTTTGGTGTGTAGCTATTGCATTACACCTGGTGATGCGCTTCCACTTCAACTGGCCTTTTGTAAGATTATTTGGAGTATCTAGACTAGACCATTCTTTATTTGTTTGTATAATAGAATCAACGTAACATAAAGTGTGACTGTAGGCACTGAAATTCCTTAAATCAAGAGGGGAATTTCTAAGCTCAAGGACCCCAAGAAAGGCACAACATATGGACAAAACCTGACCCTAAACAACTCTGAAAACATGGCACATTGCCGCCACCTACGGAACAGGACCCACTGGCCCCAGTACTAGGGCCAACAGGCCCCACTAGCAAGCAGAGCCCACCGACCCCTACATTAGGGCTGTATGGGCCACGACCCCTATGCTGGGCAAAATCGGCCAGGGATAATAAAAAAAAGAAAAGAAAAAGAAAAAGAGAAGAAAATAAAAGAAAATGAGTTAGTAGTGCGGATGTGTACTAAACGTGGATCCGTGCCGATCCTAACGATCCAAGGGTAAAAATACTAGACCGAATCATCATTGACCAAGTGCAAAAATGGTTCAAGCTATAAAAGGATAAACCCAAATTAAATCTAAGGTCATAATCACCCGAGATAAAGATAAGGAAGCAAATCTCGGTGGTTATGAGGAGTTTAAGGGAAAAGATATTGGGATAGCAATAAATATCCTACCGTATCTTCCCTCCCTACCTCTCCCTCGTCTATTTATAAAGGGGCAGGGGGAAGAAACAAAAGGTTCCCACATGAAGGGAAGAAGCTTTACCTAGAAGAAGGCGACTTCCAACACTTGGGAGGACCAAAGGCTTCAGGAGGTTTGGCCAAGCATATCCCCCCAGGGGGAATTTGTGCTTGAACCTATAAACCTTCCGCCTTGAAGCAAGCATTTGAAGATTGATAAAGCTCCGCTCTGTCCACGAAGAAGAAAGCTCGGAGAAGGAAACCAAAGCCGACGCCACACCCGTCGCCATCGAGAAGATCGATAAAGCTTTAGTCCGTCCACGAAGAAGAAAGCCCAGAAAAGAAAGTCAAAGCCGACGCTGCACCCGTCGTCATTACAAGCCAAAAAAAGCTTCACTTCGTCCACGAAGAAGAAAAGCCCTGAGAAGGAAGCAAAAGATGACGCTACACCTGTTGCCATCAAGAAGGTTCATAAACCCAAAACCAATGGCCAAATTCCAGAGAGGAGGAGGCTCTGCAAAGAAGAAGGCAATGCTCTAACACTCGAAGACGAAGGCTTCGTGAGGCTCGGGTAAGCATATCCTTCAGGGGAATTTCTGCTTAGTCCTATCAGAGTCCTCTATCTTGAAGCAACACACTTGAAGATCGATAAAGTTCCGCTTTGTCCACAAAGAAGAAGGCCTAGAGAAGGAAGCTGCAAACGTCGATGCTACACCCGTCGCCATCAAAAGCTTCACTCTGTCTACGAAGAAGAAAGTTCGGAGAAGAATATCCCCCATTGCCATTAAAGCCAAGATCAAGATTAAGCCGAAGCCAAAACAAAAGCAAAAGCGAAGCAAAGCCAAAGTAGCGCAAGTGCCAAAGCTGAGGAACTACGAAGACGACGAGCAAAGCAACGCACATCCTAGCCGATAACACGCGAAGCTCGGAAGGATCAAAGCACCGCAAGTCTATCGTCTTCCATGTTCAAGCACCAAAGCCAAAGCGAAGCCATAGCCGATGCAAAGCCAAAGTGAAGCGCAAACACGAAAGGGCCAAAGTAAGGCAAAACTCCCCTATCTCTGTAAAACCCTGAAACTCTTATAAAACCTCTGATTTGGGAAATCTATCCGAAGTCTCAATTCTCAAAGAAAATCCGAGGAGACCGAGGATCAGAGGACCACCTAAGATCTTTCCCGCAATCTTCTGATACATCTTTTCTACTCAGCTTCACCACCCCGAGCCCCGGACGTGGTTGTAATCTCTTACGGTTCTAGCAATAAGACAACCCATATTTTTGCTAATTTAGTGACATTTGCTTACTAATTGTTTTTCAATATTGATATGCTCCTCGTTTTGAGTTGCTCTATCCACAAAATTATGATCCAAATAATCGTTTCTTGTACAACTGCTTGCCACTCATCCATGCAATCTAACCTGGTTTTGTCCCTTTAGTCACATCTATGGCTATTGTCAAGTAAGGTAGTTAGTGGTGTAGAAATTTGATATCGCCAATAGACATAATTTTCATTTTTTGCAAGGTATGTTGATACTAACTTGCAAGCCTTATCCCATCCTTTTGGGGTCGGCCTAATGGATCAAAGTGTGATTTGACAAGATATCTTTTCAGAGTGATCCTCAACTTGATATCAACCCTTTGTGATTCTGTGTTAAAATATGGTCATGGAACTGGACAAGGGAGTGATATGCCTTGAAAGCTATGAGACCATCTAGCATGTAGGGAAAATTTTATTTCTTGAAAGATGTTCTAGTAATAAGAGTAGATTTGTTGGATATGTACTATTGTTGCTTCTTGCTAGAAAAATTTGCAGATATGATAAATGCTGTTACCTTATTGATGCAGACGAGCCCTACGTGCAGATTTTCACAGCTGATGGCGTATTTTTATTCCCTACGAAGATCCAGGAAGTCGATCGCCAATCCGTCTGCATCAGTGGAGAGCTATTTCGATTACCTATGACTTTGGTTTTTTACTTTCTGTCGATCCGACTGACGGATCTTGAGTTATTTATGCTTTTATTCCTGGTTTGGGTAGGTGCGAGCCATGTTCGCATCCGGTTCGAGCCACAGATGCCGAACTGACTAATTTCTATGTTTGGTTTTTAGCCGTAGGATCTTAAGTCGATTTAGATCTCAATGGATGAGATTCAGAGGGAGACAAGACACCCTAAAACCCTAGCCGAACCCCCCCTCACCCGTCCGTCTCTCTCTTCCCGCGGCAAGACCCGCACGGGCATGCCTCGGGAAGCGTGCTCGCGCCCCTTCTCCCTCTTTTCCCGTGCGGATGCGCCTATCTCTCTTTCTTTCCTTTTTTTTATTGTTGTTTCCCTCTCTATAAAGCCTACAAACCCTAAATTGAAGAGGACGATTGATGATGAATTGAAACCCTAGAACGGAGAAGCGGGATTGCTTGTTCGGCACCTTATTCGACGAATCCTCTGGCTTCTAGTCTTCTTCTTCCCTCCGCAAGCTTCTTCCTCGTTGCCACGCCTTCGTCTACGACTTTGCGGAAGATCGACGCGGAGATCATCTCGTCTACAAGATCAAATCGTCTCGGCTTCTTCATGCTTTTCTTCCGGACCACGTCCCCTGTTCCGCCCCTTCATCTGCAACAACGGAGCCTTGATCGCGACCGGCATTGACCAAAGCACGGTTTGAATCGTCCCTCGATATTTTCATGTGATAAATTTTCCCTTTCAATCCGGCCTATTGCTGAATTTAAATTAGGGTTTCCAAGTAATTGACTTCTGAAGAATCTCATCCATTAGGTTTTATCGCTTAGATCTATGTTTGTTCTTTGAGACTTTGGCTTTAATATTTGAGATTGTGTTAGCCTTTATTGCTGGAATTTGTTTATTAAATTTGGAATTAATCATTCTCATGTCAGTTTTATTGCTTCGTTAAATTAAACTTGTTTGGGCATGATTGGATGATGATTAGGGTTCTTAGTCTTTGCTGAAATTTGAATCAAGACGCGCAGAATTCTATCTTTGATTGTTTAAAATTCAGCACTTGAGTTCTTTTAAGCATCTGCATCCATCACTTATTAATTGAATGAGGCATGATGTCACAAACCAGTAGGGGTGTGCATCGGTTCGAAACCGACCTATTTAGGCAAAACCCAAACCGATCCAACCTTGGTCGGTTTTGAGGATTTTCAATCCGATCCAAACCGAACTAAGATTGGAATCCAATCCAATCCAATCCAATTAAAGTCGGTTTGGATTGGATTGGATGGTCGGTTTAGGCTTTGGACCATCTTCTTATTGGGTTTTTCCCCCCCTTCTACTAGGACCTAGTTCAACCTTAAAAAATAATAATTGTCATCAAATCATTAGGCCTAAATAAGATTTTTAACTGATTTTGAGTCATCCTACAATATTGCAAAGGTTGTTGGTAGCAAGGATATATGAGGACATATGGTATATTTAATAAAATATTATATGTATATACATATGTTGGTTCGGTTCGGTTTAGGTCGGTTTTAAATTTACAAATCCGTCAACCGATCCAATCATGTCGGTTTTTTAAAAACTCAATCCGATCCGATCCATTGAGGGTGTCGAAACCGATCAAAATTGGTCGGTTTGGTTTGGTTTGGTCGGTTTGATCGGTTTGGATTGGATCCTGTACACCCCTACAAACCAGTGCAACTTCCATTTTACAACATGATGACCCAGCGAGTATATGTGATTACTCTTTGAGATCCTTTAGGTGTTACCATAAATATACCTATCTGAGCCTTATGAATCTTTTTTCACCATTCATTTGTATCAAGGGTTGTCTTTGATGTCAATGAAGCTTTTTCAAGATTCTTTAGATGTTGTAAAACTAAATAGAGAGTAGATCTTGAATGACAAGGCTGTAAGCAGCTAAGATTAGGCGTGCAAGTGGTTGATTAGATTTCAATCTGACTTGTGCTCAACCCCATACCCATAATCCTAACCAGTGGGTCGGGCATAGGTCCCGAAATGGACTTGTCAATGGGTTGAGTATGATTCTAGTAATATTGAACCTAATATGGCCAAACTCCATAAAATTAGTTCAATAATTTACTTCTGCTAGGGCTGCAACTCAGGCGAGTTAGGTGTGTTGAGGGGTCAACCCAAACCCCCCCGAGGGGTTGAACCCTCTTCCCAAGCGCAAACCAACCCGAGGTCGGTTGAAGTTCACTAGCACAAGACCAACCCGAGTTTGGGTTTGTCGGATTTGGCGGGCAGGTTGGCCGATTTCAACAAATAGGTACTAGTAACAATTACCAAGCATCCATGATAACTTGAGCCCAACCCGAGTTGGCAAGTTCAATGTCAGTATTAATATGATAGAGGTAAGATATGCATAATCAAAAGATCATCTCATTAATTCATTCATCAAAGTCAAAAAACAAACTATTTGAGAATTATACAAAAACACACAAGATTTTTTTGAAAGGCACAACAACAAAGCAAGAAGCATACTAGTTGGGTTACAGGTTGAATCGGGTTACCAAATGGGTGGTTACGGCCCTTACGGGTTGGGTCGGGTTGCCCGAAGTCTCTGTTCAAGCCCAACCAAAGTTGAGGACCTGAGGTTGGGATTTTACAATCCAAGCCCAACCCATACATGTAAAACCCCTACCCAAGCCCGCCCAAGTTGCAGCTCTACTTCTGGCCCATACAACTTAGACCCGGCCATATTGAAGATGGAATTTCCCCAGGACCCCAACTTGATTCGGCTCATAGAGTGAATAGGTTGGATATATCCTATATCTATAGCCAAGGTACATCGGGTTTTGTTAATATTGGACCTGCACTTGATCCGACTGATTTTGAAGATCTACCTAATTACCTTGCGTTCATTGGTAGTGATTACCCGTGCACTCACTAATATTGATGCTTTAGTGCTGTAAATAATCTATGTGAGAGGAGTTTTTTGTTAGAGAAAAGTTTGAATACTTATGTAAGACTAAAAGAAAAGTGAGTACATGGCCCACAAACCCACTTGCTATCTCAGTTTCGGGTGTATGCAAAAAATATGTTATGCATTATAGTTTTACATTCTTTATGTATGACATATTTAGGAAAATAGATTACATTTAACTTCTGAGTGCATATTGATTGAAATTTCTGATATCTATGTTATATTATACTTCCTAGGTGGTGGAGATGGAAGCATGTTTGCAAGACTTGAATAACACCATACCTCCTCGTGAGACCATGTACTGTCTTGCAGAAAAGTTCAGGTATTCAATATGATTTAGTTTCTTCTTGGAACCTTCAACACAATCAATTTCTTAGGACTTCCATGACGTATTGTTAAGAGAAGTAATAAATTATTATCTTCTTATAGTGCTTCGGCCGACCGAGCAGGAAAGATTGTTGTACAACCGAAGCAGGTTACAAGTTCTCTGATCACTTGTTTGACCCCCATATATATATGAATACATATGTATAGGTCTTTAGCAAATTCTATTAATTTGGACAATTGCTACAGGTGTGGAATTGGTTCCAGAATAGGAGGCATGCCCAAAGGTCAAAATTGGCTAAGAAACCTGGAAAGCTGAGCATCTCCCCTATGCCTCTGGATGATTCACTTCCATTCAGAAATGTGGGCCATTTTATTTCTGCTCCTTCAGGTAGTTTCGTCAAGGTCTTCTACCTAACATGCATGTTCTTGATCGTCATTTTTTAAGTTATACTAAAAAGTGATTTCGTTCATTGCCACTCAGCAACCCCTACTTGTAGTTTCAAAATTTCAGTTCAATTTGATGGTGGTGGTGTTTTAACAATCCAAAAATCCTTCATGTAATCTGCGGTCTAGCATAATTATTATGGTACTAGTGATTTGGATTAAAAACCTGAAATTGTTAATATGGATTTCATATTGGCATTGCACCCTCTTTGGACTTTTCATGTTAATTGTAAATTGAATCACATCCAAGATTAATCAAGATCTGTGGTGTGCTCCACAGAATCCATATAATCAGTTGCTATGTTTAGCGTGTATAATTTAGACGATTTGACACGATTGGATCAAAATCTGCTTTATTACTGCTGTCCGTTTGACTAACGGTTCTCGACTTCTTTTACTCAGATAAGTTGAGACACTATGCACATCTTTTTTTTTTTTTGAGCAATTCCTCTCCAAGCGGGAGAGGATGGGGTTAAGCCATACCCCAAACTATATTATTAGAAATAAGTAAAACTTATAGAATACAAAGCCAAGAGCTTATCTCCTTGGAATGTTTGGGAGAAAACCCGGCAGACCAGCTTAGTGCAAGTGATACAATGTTTCTCCACACCACCTCAACTGATGAGTTCTTGCCAGAGAACTATGCACATCAACTTACTGTCTAGTAAATCTAACAGTTTAAAGAGTAGTCGAGTTATATTTGAGTTCTGGTGTTTCAAATTGGCTTTGGGTTCTATCTTATCGAAACGGGATCTTCTTTTTTCTTTCGTTTTTACATTACAAGGTTTAATCACATTTTTTCCTATCAAAGATCAACATTTACTGCAGCTACCTCCATCTATGATGTTAGCATCTTCCTATTTTAACTGTTGACAATATACATAGGAAGTCTTTTCTTATGCTGACATCCTTCTATTTTGGTCCTGATTATGTGTGTTCTTACTCATTGGAAGATATGAACTAATGGCAAAGTTGCAGTGTAGAGTCTATCTCTTTCATATGTTTTTGTCTAGAGTTTGAATTAGTGTCTGATTGGTATAAGTCATCAAATTTTCGGTTACATGTTTGATAGATAATCTGATGCCTTTCGCCTTGTTTCTTAAACTAGAATGCATGACCCTTTTCTACCAAACTATGTTAGCTTCATCACTTTCAGAATTTCTGGCAGTCGCACTATACCCTCTACTGTAAGGGACGATTAAATATCTAATTGACGAATACTGTCTGCCGCACAAAAATATTCTTATTTACATTATAAAATTTCATCATAAAACTATTCTGCTACAACGCTGGCTAGGATTCCATGGTAAGTGCAATGACCAATTAAAAGAGAATACTATTGACACACATAAATTAGTACGGAGCTGTACATGAAACAGGCCAAAGTAAATAAATGACTTATGCAACTCTCCATAGTGAGACAATCAAATAATTTGTTTCGAGTGTGATATATGAGCTGGCCACTAGTGGAATCGTGGATCATTATAACTTACAAGTGTCACACTTGATTGCTTCGCTATTAAAGTGTGCTACAACTATTGTTACTCTATATATGCACTTATGTAAAGTGCATGCTTGCATTGCTCTTGGCAGCACTCCAATGATTAAAAGCAATTGTGGGTACTTTGTTTGGTAATGGATGCGACTTCTCTCCACCATGCAGTGACAAAAGCAATTTTGGATGGCACATCGCAAGAAACATTGATTCAAAATGCTTGCTAATAGACATCCTAAACACATTGGAGAAGTTATACAAATTAGAAACCTTTGTCAATGTATCATCACCCCTAATACAGAACAAAGTTAACTAAATTATTCATGAATTTAGAGTAAAACATGCATCAATGCGTGATGCACAGCTGGATTTGGGCATGCATATTGCCAAAGCTTATTCGTGCCATGGATATCAAGGTACAAAATATACATTTCATATATTTTTTATTTAATTTCAGGTTTGGTTTAGTCCCTTGGGATTTATTTGTCATTGTGTCAAATGCTTAGGATACTCTTGTCCAAGAGCCAGAGTAGGTCAGTATTAAGAGTCATAGTCAAGTGAAATTAGAAGTCCTAGTTTCATTTATGTTTGATTTCTAAGTTTATTGTAATTTTCGGATTAATTTTCTAGTTATTATTTAAAGTGTGTTTAGGAATTCATATTTATTAGGACAATGTTTAAAACAGTCCTACTTTACTAGCATATTGGGTTAGGAAAGTTTTAGTCCTATCTAGAAGTGTGAATAGTATGTAGTGAGACTCCTTGGAAATCAAACCAGTAGAAGCAGTGTTAAGGTGTGATGTGGAATACCGATGCTATCATTGCCTACATACTTGAATAAATTGTCCCGTACCATGCTCGTTTCGTTCAGTATCTAGCACAGGTACCATAGAATAATATGCCAGCATAAGGCATGCATTGGAATGAAACAATATGCGAGATTAATGACTACACATGAGGTGCATGAGATATGCTAGGCCATTCTATTTTTCTTTGACATTTACGCTACTAGTTGCTTTTAAGTAATTTTAATACACGTGAGCTATTAAGCATATTGTTTAATTCACATATACAAACCATTATTTTCGTTTAAATGTTTTATAAAATATCATGTACAAAAATATCTTTATTTACATCTTGGGTAGGGGTGTGCGGATCCAAACCAAACAGACTAAACTGACCAAACCAAGCTGACCGATTTCGATCGGTTTCAACACACTCAATGGATCGGATTGGATTGGGTTTTTTAAAAACCGACATGATTGGATCGGTTGACGGATTTGTAAATCTAAAATTGACCTAAACCGAACCGACATATGCATATACATATAGTATTTTATTAAGTATACCATATGTCCTTATATACCCTTGCTACCAACAACCTTTGCAATATTGTAGGATAACTCAAAATCAGTTAAAAATCTTATTTAGGCTTAATGATTTGATAATAATAATTATTTTTTAAGTTGAAAGTTGAAACAGTCCTAATAGAAGGAGAAAAAATAGCCCAATAAGAATATGGGCCAAAGCCTAAACCGACCATCCAATCCAATCCAAACTGACTTTAATTGGATTGGATCGGATTGGATTCCAACCTCAGTTCGGTTTGGATCGGATTGAAAATCCTCAAAACCGACCAAGGTTGGATCAGTTTGGGTTTTGCCTAAATAGGTTGGTTTCGAACCGATGCACACCTCTAATCTTGAGCCTTTTTTTTCTCCTTATTTTTATTTATATTAATATTGATAGTTTACACTTCTAGGATGTTTAGAAGGGTTTTATTTTGTAATGGTGAAAGATGATTTTGGAATTGGGGGAATAAAAGTGGGGGTTGGTTGGGGTGGGGGATGGGTTGGGGTCTCTGCTTCAGACATTTAACAAATCAAGATATCAAGACAACATGTATTAATGCAATTAGGGGCCTTCAACTAACTTATTCTTGATTACCTCAATGCAGAAAACATGTGGGAACATTGGTTCAAAATCCACCGATCTCTCCATTTAAAGGCCATTGGACTCTTGATGTTCTAAGTGGGAATGATTTCATAATACAAGTTTTATATTCTTCATTTACTTATTGATTAATTCTTCTATTCATGCGTACACACCTTAGTAACTATTTTAAGTTATATTCATGCACATATATTTCGTCTGCTCTTTTTAATTTTTGTTCTCTTAGATATACTATTAGTTAATGTTGTGTTAAATATGTTCTAATGGTAAAGTGCACATGCTTAGGATAAATTTGGTATTGTTGGGTTGGGAGCTTGTATTAGTAGCTTCTAGTGGTCTTTAAATGGAGAGACCAACGGTTGATTTTCCTACTCAATTTTTTGCATTAAATATTCAAGGAATAAGTCACTTACATGGACATAATTGCAAATATTAAATAGTGCTAAACCTTGATCTGCTGAATGTTTAAGGTTGAGACCCCCAATTTTAATTCTTTATCTTTTAGACTTTCGGACTAAAGGCCTTTGAAAATATCCTGAAGGTATTGTTGTGAAACTAAAACTAAATAGAGATAAAGGAATAAAAACGTATAGAATATAAAGTATTGAAATTCACTTGTACATATGATGGCACATGGTGATAAGCAAATATGAATCTCCATATTGTGACATGTTATTGGTGGCACATCATTGTAAGATAAGTTATAATACATTTTGACTCTTCAATCCACCCCAGATAGGGCCTTAATCTCATCAATTAATGAAGGAGATGCATGCCTTCTTGTAACCCATAGTGCATCGTCAGATGCGAGCATGGACTCATGCTCTATGGTTGCGGGACCCTCCTAAGACCAAAGATATGGTAAAACTCTTGAGGAGAGGGATCTATTTGTTGCATTATAGTCTAATAAATGAGCTGATACTCTCGGTCCCGATGAACCTAATATATGTGGGAGAGTTACCATGATATTTCTCGTAGAGTCGAAAAGCAGATCAGCTAGAGATGCCGCTTTGGCTCTATAGACTCAATCTTATTTGATTGAAAACATGACAAGATATGTGATATCGGTAGGAAAAGTGCAAGTAGATCCAGGATGACCAATAGCTGTTACACACTTACAGTAGCATAACTGTGAGGAAATGTGAAAGCTGACAGTATTAGATGGCATTTTTGTACATTCAAACTTGTCATGTGTAACCATAATCGCATAGGCTGAAAAGAGATGGTGTCTTCATTAAAATTGTTGTTCTTCCTTTTGTCATGAGCATAGTGGAATTTGTGCATGTGTGTGTTTGTGTTTTTTTTTTTTTTTCATTTCTTGTTTGTTTCTTTCATCTTTATGGTTTCTCACGATCTTGGGTTAGGATTTCCTAATAAGAACTCCCAGAGGGACTAGATCCACCATTAAACGAAGCAAGTGTAGTTTAGGAACCACCAGTTACCTTCAAAGTTTATGGTTCCGTGCCACTGACACATTTTTTATAAGCTTGAAATTTCATGTATGCACAAAGGGTCACACTCCACTCAAGGTATTTGGTTACGTTGCAAGCTGATGTCCATAGAAGGTAGAAGATCACATCCAATTTGAGTTATCATGGCAAGAACCAAGCAAGGACACACACCCTTAACTCGAAGGAAGAAGAAAGAACACTAACATGCAAAACCATGTAAAAGGCACGAGCCGTACTACAAACAAGTGGTTGCACCCATTAAATTTTTGAAACACAACCAACAACCATCTAGAAGGGAGAAAGAAATATATTGCCAATCCTCTTGATGAACACATTGACAACCTGTTTCTCAAAGCTCTCAATCCTCCAACTCAAAGAGAAAGAAAGTAAAACAGCTAAATATGTGAGATTTTTTTTTCATAAAACTCCTCTGTATGTCACGGAAGAGGGAGCACAAATTGAGAGCAACTCATGTATAAGTTTGCTATGAATGTATTTTGTTTGGTGGATGTCACGCAAAATGAAGTTCCAATGATGACAAGAGCTAAGATCCTTAGGGGTTGTTAGCGATCCTGTAGAGCTACGCTTTGTTTGGCTTGGCTTGGGCTCAAAACCTAAGAGTGGGGTTCAAGATCATGCTCAAATCCATTGGATTTCCCTGAGCTTAGGCTCGACGCACATGTTGAGCCCAATGTTTTATACTAAGTAATTGCAAATCCATGACCTACTTCAAGAAAAATAAGCATATCAGCTTTAAGCTTGCAAACTCGAAGGACAAGTTATATGCTTTTCTTATCTATAACTCTCCTTTAAGTTTATCATTTAATCTATATATATCTACTATAATAAGGGACAACGAGAGACAAACGAAGATATATTTCAGGTCATCCGATCCTTAGGTGAGTGTGATTCATCGAAAACGGTGGAGGGTGCGATTCATGAAAAGGTGCAATAAGCCGGTTAGTGTAACTGCTCTCTTTCCCTCCCTGTTTCTCTCTCTCTCTCTGTCTTCTCTCACCCAATTCTCTCTCTAACTGTCTGTCTCCCCCTCTCCCCGTCATAGTCACCAAGTTCAGGTTCGACAATAATTCGGCTCATGTAAAAATAAAAAAAATCAAAAAGCTCGGAATAAAAATAGGAAAAAAAATCAAAAACCTCTTGAATACATATAGTTATTTAATATATTAAAAAAATCTTGTAACTTTTTGGACTATGTTAAAGTAAATAAGACATTCAAAATTCATTAATATAAAATAATAATATTAGGCAGCAAGCCATCAATAAGAACATCATCCACATCCCAATTAAGATTTATAAACAAAACCACAAAAATATATGCAATATCATGACAAAATAAGAATATTAACCTACTACGTTTGAAACTCATTGATCAAAATAGAAAATTTTTATGCATCCTGGTTACAATTCATCAACTCCTTAAAAGCATCAATTAAATCATCGATTAAAAGATTTATTGTCACCAAAGTCATCGATTAAATCACGACTTATTGATAAACTCGTGGTAAAAGTCTAAGATTCTAGTAACTTGAATAAGTTGCTGTAAAAATCGACAATTTTACAGCTTATGTCAAGTTCGAGTTTTAAATGTGACTTATTCAATAAGTCGGAGTTTTTTGTGACTATGCACCCTGTCTGTCTCTCTCTCTCTCTCTCCTTGATTCTCTCTCTCCCTCTTTCTGTATCTATCTCTCTAACTCCCCTTCCCGATTCTCTCTTTTTGACACGTCTCTCTCTGTCTCTCCTTCCACCCAATTCTCTCTCTAACTGTTGCTCACCCCCTTTCCCCGTCTCTCTCTTCCCGTATCTCTTTTCTCTAACCCCCCTCCCCGATTCTCTTTATTTTCTCTCACCGCGTCAATCTTCCCCCCTCTCCGATTCTCTCTTTTTCTCTCTCATCGCGTCAATCCCCCCCAATTGGCTCTCTTTCCCTCCCTCTTCCCGTATCTTTCTCTCTCTAAAATTATATTTTTAAAGCATTTTTTGATAATTTTTTGGTAGATCATGAATATCTTTTCCCTTTCATCAATTATGAGCAACTTAGATTAGCCAATTCGTGGTTTTCTAGGGACTAATCCTATTTGGTGATTTAGAGGATATACTTTTATCTGGATATTGAAAGTTAATTTTACTTTATAGCCTGTTTATCTTCTGAATAATTTCAGGGAGTATTACAAGTTACAATTGCATACCATTACGGCATTACCATTAAATGGCCTATCTAATAACTGTTTGAACTTCACCACTAATTCGTATTTGAGATTAGGTTGTCACTTTTTCTCTCTCTCTGCATGATCACGACTCTCTCTTTCTCTCTCTCACACACACATAAGGAATGTCTGCACTTTTTTTAATTGCTTCTGATTAATTTCGTTTCGTGGCTGGGGGAGTGTTGCTGCCAAAGGCGGTCGGGGGAGTGTTGCAGTGTGTCGACAGGCACACGGGCAATACTAGTAGCATAGACCAAGCCTATCCCAAATGAAGTTGAGTCCAATCTTGCTTGCGTTGCTCTTTTTGCTAAGCAAGCCTCATCAATGGCTCAGGCTTAGATCCCGAGACTAAGATTTGAGCTCCGCGAGCTGTGCTAGTTCTTGACACCTCTATTAGCCCATCCAGACAAAGTTCCATAAAAGCGATGACGCAACAGAAAATGTTCCGACATGGAAGTCCCCAATCACCGAACATGTTGAAGTGAGAAAATGGTGAGGAACCTTTAAAACATATTAAACTAGGGATCATCCTAGAAAAGAAAGGCTATATGGTTCAGATCAATTTGGTTGGATTTCAACGAGATCATATCAACCATGTGACAACAAGGGGACTACTTGGGTGACTGACAACGACAAAGACAAATGATCAAGGCTGACTAGATGAGGGAGATCAACAAGTAGTTTTAATCTAACCAGTGAATTTTATGGTTTATGCTGATGATAACATGATAAAGGCCGTCTTGGAGCCATGTTGAGGGGTCTTGGGCTATGACATGTACTCAACACAGGAGCATAAAATGTGGCAGGTTTTAATTCTCTAATCAGAGCGGCACCCCCAGAAATGGATAAAGTAAGGTCATCATATTGTAAGTTTCACACGACATAACTATTTTGGATGTAACACCCCTAACGATCTCACTGCAGTCCATGCCATTTTTATATCTAGCCTATTTGGCAGTTGGCCTTTATGCCCCCTAAGTTAAGTACCTTCAATTAGCCTTGGGATAATGTCAAGTAGTGGTTGGCCTGTCCTTGAAGTTTTCAGTGCAGTAGATGTTCCATTTGTGATTTCTATGCATTATACTTTTAAAAATACAACTGAAATTGTGGAAAGAAGGTAATTCTCCTTTTGATGTTGCTGTAGTGTTTGTGGGGTTACAAAAATAAGGCTCTTTGACCTTGGAGGTCAGTTATTTCTCCCAATATCACATGTTTGGGTTGTATAGTGGAGCAACTCCCTTTATTAGACGTTTGGAGTTATATCACTCCTCACCGTGGGTGAACTTGATAGCCATATTTTCTCCATTTGTTTTAGCATTATTGTGTAGTAACATCACACTACATACGCCAGTTGATCTTTACTTTTATGTTCTAGTTGGTAGTAGTTTGTCTTTTGGGTTCCATCGTCTGTCTCTGGACGAAGATCGGATGTCCGGTTTGTTCTCTACGACTTTTTGGCCTATGGTGCGGGGCTTTGTCGCACCCACGTATTTCATGTGTTAGCCACTTATGATCTTAAATGGATGAATAATAATTGTGCTATGCAGGAGGACGGAAGGTGTCGGATGTCGCATCCGACGGTGTGAAGTCAAGCAAGCCTAAAGCCAAGCCTTAAAAGCCATTAAACCCATCCGGGGTGCTCTTAGTCGTCTTTACATTAAATAGGAATTAAAAACTTAAGCCCTTAGCACCTCAAAAGAGGAGATTGGGAATTCCGAGCCCCCTACCAGCACGGAACGCTTCTCAAGGCCCTTACCTGCACGACACGCATTCCGAGACCCCTCCGAGCGGTCTTTTCTCTCTCTCCTCTCTTGCGTCTCCTTTGTTTCCATGTGAGGCTTGTGGGGTTATTAAAAACCCTAGATGAGTAGTTTTGGAAAAACCCTAAGCTAATTGCTTTTGATCTGGAGATCGTTGAAGGTGCGCCCTTCGTCCGCCATCGTCTTTTCCGTGGAGTTCCTCCGACTTCTTCTCTCGATCTTCCTTGTCATCATCTTCCCACGGTTATCTTCATCGACAAAAGCTATCCGCATAGGGATCTTGAATCTGATGGGTATTATCTTTTCTTGTTTTGATAATTATCATATTTTCTTTAGTATCGTTGGCTTTCATCACATCCCACTATAGAACCTTAGTAAACCCTAACCCTAAGTTGGCTTGGCTTGCTTGGTATACCATTGGTCCTTTGCATGAGCACTTAGTTGCTGAATTTGTTATTTGCAAAAACCCTAAAAGGTCTAATTTAATCCTATTGCTTTGTTTTCTTAATTTGCCATCGTTTATGCATGCTAGCATGATTAAGGAGGCTAATTCTATATGAAAATCTGATCGTGGCTAATTAGGGGCTTGCTGAATTTTGCTTTTTAACTGTTAATTTAGGTCATAACTTGTTCTAAAGTAAGCTAGCTTCGGTGTATCGCAACCGAGTTTGCATAAATTATTCACCACTTTATCATCGTGCTCATAAGTAATTAAATATTATTTAGCAACTCTGTACATTGATCCATCTTTTGACTAGCCCTCGGGTAAATTAGAGGATCCTTATTACTTATATTTTTATTAAGAGTTACCTTTTATAGCTAAATTTTATTTTATAGGACCTTGACTTTGATTTGGAAGCCACATCATAGCATATGGGGTTCATTTATGGATAGAATTATGAGCCATTACATTTGTGAGCTTATCTCTGATCCTCATATTTATGTGGAGCTATTTTTTATTGATGTCGAATTTATGGCCAAGGTAACTTCAAGCAAGACCCTGTAAACTAGTTGGTGGGAAGGCAACCAACTTAATTGTCTGTTTAGTTTAAGTGTAATCCTCTTAGGTTCCCTTAGAATTGGAAAAATGAAGGCATTTATATGTAGGTAATTACATTCATGTGAGGCACAAATATGTGGCAAGTTGATAGAAAATGAGTTAAATTTGATTATGTGGTGTAGTTACCATTTGAATTGTTTCCCATTTTGTTAAAAATGAATCGCATAATTTATGTGTAGTTAGTACGGCTGTCCGATTTTCTCTGAATGGTCTAGAATTGTTTTTCATCTGTATATGGAGGAAGAGGGGAAGGGACTCTGCATTATCTGATGCAATTATTTCAGTCTATAATTACTATTGTTGCTTTATATTGATTGTTTACTTATAAATATACTGAAAAGGTTAGCTGATTTTTTCCCCTCAGAATTGATTGAATATAGTTTGAGTTTAGAATGCGATGGTTCGTATAAGTGTCATGTTTAACTTTTAAGTTTCCCTTTAATTTCTACTATTATTATGAGATTCTTACATTTCAAAATATGATTTTGTTGATTGATGGTAGATTTTATTCGCTATGTTAGTCTTGTTTCTAGAATGTTGCATTAGATATGCCTGGATGTAATTAGATGTCAATTGAGCTTGGTGTCATTATCAACTTCAACAAACACTGATGGGATGTTCCACAACTTCGGAATGTAGGAAAGAATTCTGTAGATACTGTGCATGTGGAGTTTGAAGCAAAATCAGCTAGGGATGGGGCATGGTTAGTATTTGTATTCTACTATTCTCATAAATTTCCTTGACAATCACGCTGTGAACCAACAGAACTTGCAAGTTCCTGCATTATTATATCATTGGTGTCATTTGGTACTCTTTCCATCTTCTCTCATTTATTTTGGAAAGCAGGTTCGTAACCATTTGAAAATCTCAAGTTTGCTGGCAAACTGCCTTTTAGAAATACTTGGCGAATTACATTTGTCTACCTATCTAACTTAATAGTCTACTTAGAAATTGCTATTTTAGTGCAGGACAATTGAGAGTGGGCGGAAAATATTATGCTTGTTGTTGGAGACTTGTCACAGAATTTTTTTTTGTCTTTTTTATTCTTTGAAGTTATTTATATCAACCTCATGATTTCACAGTTCAGATGGTTATCATTGAATTTAACGTCTGATCTTTTGATTGGAATCTGCACCAGTTGCTTTGCTTAAATGCAAAATTTTTCTGACATCATATTTGAGTTTACTAAAATGCCATTTCTCATCTATTTTAGAGATATTGTTTGCCTGTCCCGTGCACCATGGGAGTATGTCATGCATGATATAGTGGCTTTAAGCAACGAGTCAGTGTTCATTAGTACTTATTCCTTGATGATTAAGTTTGGATGTTCTTCAAGCTTGTTACTCAGAGACAAAAAATAGGATAATCCAATTTTTTTTCTTCGATTTACTGAAAGTTCCACATTCAGGAAATATGGAAAAAATAAGAAGGAATGAATGAGTTAGAAAAGGGAAAATGTCCAAGGTTTTAGGAACATTTCTTATTCGTACATAAGATCCCATTTGCTTGTCTTTTCCATGAAAAATCTAAATATTGTAAATTTAGTAATCATGGAAAGATAATCTCAAAATTATGATGAGAAAATTGACAACTATCATGAAAACACTAATATTGGAATATTTTAGGTAGGAAAAGAAGAGCATGATTTGAGGTTTGTCACCTATACCATTAGACTATGCATATCTCGAGATGAATTAGAGATTAATTTATGCAAAACCAGACGAAAAGAAGTTATATTAGTCAAGTTTTCTTATACTGTATAGACATATGTTTACATATTATTTATATGCCCTATATTTTCACATATGATGTATATGTTTTGGGCCTTTTGGCTGGTTTCCCCAAAATTAATCATGCTTTGCACTCTCTTCTTCCTATCCTCTTCTCTTGTTTCTTTCCTGGTATCCATGATAGCTATATGCAAATGTGAACTTCATGGAGTCTCATACTATATAGCACTTCTCTTTCTTACTTGGTAAGCTTCCTGTATATGACCCACCTTGAGTTTGAAACAGGGATGTTAGGAGTAGTGTATAGATACATGTTTACATCTTTGTTCTTAGTGAATAGCCTCATACATATACCATTTATATGTTAGGGCAGGTTGCGTCCTAATGAGATATGCTTGTTGTTCTTCCTTTCCTTTTCTCTTTTAACTTTCGTTATAAAAAAAAGGAAAAAAAGAGGAAGAGAAAGAAAGAGAGCAGAATTCATAAGTTATCTAGATTACAACTCAAGTTAGAGTTCTTTGGTGTGTCAGTATTCTTACCCAAAATAAAATTCCTTCAATACACATGGGTGTGGGTGGTTGGAGTCATGAATTTGCACATTCTATCAATGCGGAGGATAAATTAGATACTTTCTTTGTGGTGTGATCACATGTTATGAAGATGATGATTCCTTCAACTTTAATCGATGGTTTAAATGTCAACCAAGACCATAGGACCTCTACTGCTAGTTGACTACGATCAAAATTCTAAGATGTGTTGTGAACCTTAGGTTTGGTGTTCTCTACTTTGACCTACCAATTGGCTAGGTCTGCTGCAGGCCAAAACTGGATCGAATGGGTAGTTTGCACTAGACTCTAGGGAACACAAGCAATCCATAGGAATTCCATATTCCCTGAGAGAGACTAAGCATCTCATTGAATGACTCTCATGAAGTGCTAATTACCATGACTAATCAATCGTAATCAAAGTAAGATGGTGATCATAATGAGAAGTTAGGATTCAAGTGGCTGAACTATACTAGGAGGAACAATTAGCTTCATGGACACCAGATTGGAAGGTTCAAGTGCAATAAAGTGGGGTAAGACTAATCGCGTAAATATTCTAATAATCTCGGAGTGCAACTGTGTCTTAGTAATGATTGTAGACACAGTTAACTGGCATGGTCTAGTCGTATGATGACTACGACTATGGTACTAGTTGGAACCAAGGTTATCAGAGTCCCAAAGATTCCAACGCCTAGCCACTTCTAACGGCCAAACGAATCTAATCCAATACTATTAGGGTAGTGGGTAACACTGCGATGACTAGGAAACCTGGATTAGGAGTTAATAATGCTTAGATTTTCTAATTGGATCAAGATTCATAAGCGGTTCCCTCTATAGATTCTCTTTTGGAGGAATTCTAGTTGGACTAGGACTCCTCAGGTGGGACCCATCATGTGGACCCCTGGCTCTTAGAAAGAAAATGCGAACCTATGAATGTGTGTGGAAATGATTCATGTTTGATTCCTAGTAGGACTAGGATTCACTAGATCATGATTGAGTGGACTATGTTGGCACTCCTACTTTTTAGGAGTTGTCATGAGTGTCAAATTGGACTAAAGTTGACTTTTCCCGGATAAATCATAAGTGTCCAGAGTCTTTAGTGGACTAGGTTGGCGTTCCTATAATTTAGGATGAACCATTGGTGTCCATTTAATGTTATAAGATGACTTTCCTAAAAAATAGGAGCCATATGTGTCCTAATGAGAGTAGGGCTACTCTCTAGTCATAATCTTGTTGGATTAAAGAGATGATTCCTATTTTATAGGTAGTTATCATAGCTGTCCATAGTAGATAATGATGAAGTAATTCTCTCATTAATGAATTCCTAGTTGAAATAGGAGAATCTAATTCCTATAAGTTATATGAGAGGATGAAGGGAATTAATTCCCAAGCCTCCTTTCCATAGGAGGTTTCTTCTTCTTGTGGGATTCCTCTCTTCATAAGACCCAAACACACAAGAATATGGACTTGTGGCTGGCTATAGGAGTCCAGTTGGATTTTATAGGGGCTGGCTACACCTCTCCCATTGTGACGAGGACTCTCAAGTTGGAAAGGCCAAAATTGTAGGAGTTGGATACCTGAAGTGTAGGGATTGTATCCCCACGTAATAGGAAACCAACCCCAACATGGAAGGTGTGAGGGGTCAACCACTAAGGGATTTAAATGGCCTTATGACCGCCCCCCCCTGAACCCTAATCCAACACAAGGGGTCGGCCACCAAGAAAGAGAAAGAGAGGAAAAGAAAGAGAGAAAAAGAGAGAGGAAGAAAGTGAAAAAAAGAAGCTTCACTTCTTCTTTCACACCTTCTTGTTCGTCTTCTTCGAGCGTCTTCGAGAAGATCAAGGTGAAGGAAATGACTTCCACAAGTCTCCCATCGCGTCCAAGCGTGGAATATGAGGTTCTTTATGAAGGAAGCGAGATCACAACTCCGTCATCGCAAAAGTCATCGATCTTCATCATCATCGGATCTTCACCTCAGTCGTCACTAAGTCTTGAGAAGTAAACTCTACATGATCCATAGGATTGATTGTATGCCCGTTAATTTGTTGCATGATGAGTGTCATAATCCATTAGATCATAGCACGACCTTGATCTTGTTGAAAAGATTGTTAATTGAAACCGAGTTTCGCCTTCCGCTGCGCGCTCTCGATCCTTCATCCGTATCAATTTTTCTTTGGAATATTTGGTTTGAGATTTACTTTGACCAAAGTTTAGGTTTAGTGAAACAAAGCAATAATTTTTTAAGTTGGTCATTTCCTAGAATTCCATCCCATGACCCTATATCCATAGAGGACTCTTTCCTATAACATCTTCCATCAGTTTGATATTGGAGATTTCTTTGATTGTGCTTTATCAGGCTAGGTAGAGCTTCTTGTTTGCCACCACATCCAATCATAATGGCTCCGATCCTATCCTTGGATCTTGTAGGATAGTCAAAGGATGAGCTGTTATTGGGGCTCATGGATTAACTTATTAATTTAATTGTAGGCTGAAGAGATCAGATTGAAAACTTATAACGCCTGTGAATCAATCCATGGAACATATTAAAGAGTCTCCTCTATTCTGTACAACGTGTTGGATATTTTAAGATTATGTGCAATTTCATTACTGAGTGATGTAGGCAAGATAGACTTGCAATTACAATCTTAAGTGTTTTTGATGATCTAAAATCCAACTAACTAGAAGTTTATTATCAGTAGAGCACAAAAACACACAGAAATCAACAAACTATGATTATTCAATGTAGATCTAATCAAGATATGCAGCCGGTATTTAACAATATTCAAGATCTAGCAATGGATACTATGCTACAAAACTAAATTCTAGATATTAGAATATAAAGTCAGCAATAGAAAAGTGCAGAAAAATAAGGCAAAATAGGTACACATATGGGCTTCTGACAATCTTCGATTAAACTATGACAACTCGATCAACATGGACATAAAGTGGAGGCCGAAAGATAAACTTTCAGCACAGTTATGTGTGCTGAATTAAAGATAGAGGTCAAGTTTTGATGGAAAAGAGAGGGGAAACAATGAAAGAGAGATAAGGAGTGCGATTCTCAAACCGCTGTGGGTTGTAAAGAGACAGATGGATCCTTCGCGGAGCAAGGACGGTCGATCGGGGACATTGGAAACCTTTGGTTTGCCAGTCTAGTACCACTCCTAGGGGTGGAAGACGATGCTCCTTGAGGCTAGATCGAGGAAAAAGATGGGGACTTTTGTTTTTCCCAAAAGCTCTCACGAAGAGGAATAAATTCAGCAAAATCCCCTTCCTCTCTTTCTTTTCTTTTATATCATTAGGGTTTTTCAACCGATGGCGAGAATTAAAGGAAAGGATAAAAGACTGAGGGGGGGGGGGGAATCGGAGAGAGAGAGAGAGAGAGAGAGAGAGAGAGAGAGAGAGAGAGAGAGAGAGAGAGAGAGAGAGGCGGGGGGGGGGGGGAGGTGGTTGTAATGAATGGGGCCCACTTTGCGATTTTAATATTTGCCCAATGGGCTCAAGCTAAGGCCCATCTAATGCCACATCAAATTTTATTAAAGTTATCGCTATTAACCGTCAGATCAAAATCTAATGTCGACCATTAGTTGTCCATATGCTACCTACTAGCCTATATGTTGTATTAACCAAAAAAGCAACCCAGATTGGCCCGGACTGAACCCGAAAGCCATCCAAATTGGATCGTGAACATCCCCCACGATCGAGGTATAAAATACAACCAATAAAAGTTGAAATATTGCTTCTAATGCAAAGAATAAAGCATAAATGCATAAAAATTGCTTCTAGTTCTCGAATTACATGGAGTAAATAAAAGCAAATAAAGAAAGACAACTGTAGCAATAAAGATGCAGATCAAGCTTCATCACTAAGGTTGGAGACTGGATAGCATGAATTCTAAAGCAGTTTGTTGTTGACAAGTTAAAGTGTTATTTGAGTTAGATCCATATGTTTACAGGGTTGTGCAAGGGAAATAATACGATCAATCCTATTAAAAAGTGATGGCTAGTTTTTTGTTTGTTTGTTTTTTCCTCGTATCGGCCTTTATTAGGAGTCTGATTTGTACGATGTGATTCTCATGAAGATCATGATCTATTATTTGGTTGATTGTGCATCCTAGTGTGAGGTTCACCAATTTGGTAAGGCTACTATATATGCCATTTTTTTTATGGGCGCAAAATACTTTATGTCGATAGAGTTTGATGAATGAAGAAAGAAAAAAAATAATGGGAAACTTTTTACTTATTCTATTACATCACCCAGATGGATTTGTCAAAGCCTCGATGAAAGTGATATCTCTTGTGATGACCAAGAGCCAAAAGTTGGAGACCAAGCTTCTATACAAGGGCCAAATGATGATGTTCGAGCCAAAGCTGACATTGCTCCAATTAACGTTGTTAATGACAAAATTTCTATAGTGACATGCACTGTTTTAAAACTCGGAAAAACTCGGCCGAGTCGGACCGAGTCGACTCGACTCGGACAGATTTCGAGTCGAGTTATTTGACCGAGTCTGAACGAGTTTGGAGAAAACTCGGCCGAGTCGGACCGAGTTTACTCGACTCGGTAGACCTTCGAGTCGAGTCCGAGTTTCGAGTTTTTGAACAATTACTGACAGGTGCTATTGATCTAGGCCAACTTGGGAATAATGTTCAAATTAAACTGTCAGGATATGGCTACCATGGTTCCTGAATATTTTGCAGAGATGGTTGTGGATGATGGATGCATATTCAATTTGAAAGACAAAGATGCCATTGTTACTTCAAATCCTAGGGCTGAATTCGAGTTGGAAGGAATAAAATCAAACTGAAATCATGATAGATCTTAATATGCTAAATGTACATTCATCTTAACATGTATCGAGAACTATCTGGTCTTGTATGGATTTTTTGCATCAACTGGAAGGTAATATAACAACTAATGCTGGGTATTCCTCACCAACTGCCTAATAAATGATCAATGATGAAGATTATGGATTTAGTGACTATGAACTTGTGGCGAGTTCACATCTATGATTGTTTTACAATGTGGGAATAATTTCTTTTATTTTTCAACAAAGAATGTTCAATTATCATGCCCATTGTTGTCATGGCTATGAAATAGGTGCATGGTAATGGTTTGTTGGTAGGTGCATCCCTTGGCTTGCACCTCCTGGATCATTGAGCTGTCAATGTTCTTTTGTTGAAAAAAACTTCTATTGTTTGTTCCACTCACAGGGATGCGTTAAAGAGAGGTGGAAAAGAGTCACAATTATCAGTTGATAACTCATGCATTTTTTAGTTGAGAGAGACATGTAGACTCCAACTAGAAGATTGTGTTAGATATTCTCTCACCCCAAAACCCGCATCGTAAAGGGAGGTCCATAGAGGGTATATGAAGATGCCACCGCCCCCTAGTCGATGTGGGACTAACCCAACGATCTCTCCCTCACATGAGGCTAGGCCTAGACAAACTCCATGGGCTCCTCTCGTGTGGTGGCATCAGGGGAAGAGGCACACCTGGGCACCACCTGACCACTTGGCCTGACTACACTTGGTCGGGCATAAATTGGCTTTGATTCCACTGTTAGATACCCTCTCACTCCAAAACCCGGCTCGTAAGGGGAGGTCCACAAAGGGTATATGAAGACACCACTTCCTATCCTCCTACAATAAAGACAAGTTTCTTCTGATGATCCTCAATTTCTCATGGGACACATGATATCTTAAATGAAGGATGTGGACGTCTACAAAACATGAACTTACATTAATTCCCCTTTATGAATTGTATTAGATATCTTTCATAAATGGGGAGATAAATATAAGAAAAAAAAAACTAAAATCCAACTAAAAGAAAGTGACACTGGTCATTGAAACTAAGCCGTAGACTAGAGTACATCTGGTTGAGTGCCGTTAGTGGGATGCACTTTAGATGCTATCTAAAATTTTAACTTAAGGTTAGAGTATAAGGAAGACTAAAATCGACATTTGCATTCTAATTGATGTGATCCGACTTGGACCCAAGCCCGTTGGCCCACCTGAAGGCCCATCCTAGCCTGCAATGGATGGATAAGGCAGGATATATCTTATGATATCTTTGAGAATCTTTTTAGAGTTGAGATCTTTATTTTAGGCAAGTTGTTAGGATAATTATTGGTTTTTAAATTTGTTGCCATCTTTATCTTTTCTTTTAGCCTATTTAAAGACCCCCATTGTAACCATTAAGGAACATATTATGATGAATGAAAATTGATGGCGTATGCCTTCGTTGGCTCCTGGATTTGAGTCCCCTACCTGGTTTCTTGATGGATTTCAGGCACCCTCTCATCTAGGCTTCTAATCTTTTTTTCTCTGTCACGGTTCTTACCCCCTCCGCCATTTCCTCTCAGTGATTTCGTATCACTAGTTATCCCTTTACAAAGAAAATACAAAAAAGATTACATCGCCTTCATCAATCGTCATTTGACGACGCGCGCCTACATCAAGTTGGTATTAAAGCTAGGTTGCCGCCCAGTTCAGATCTAGTCTGGCCGGAGTGTCCTCCCCTGTCGCTTGCCGCACTAGAGGGGGGCTAGCGGGTGGTTCAGCTCTAGCCTCGTGTGAGGGGGGGATTATTGGGTTTAGTCCCACATCGGCTAGGGGCTGGTCGATGGTGTGCTTAAATACCCTCTGGTGGACCTCCCCTTACAACCCGAGTTTTGGGGTCGAGAGGGTATCTACAACATGGTATCAGAGCTCCGGGCTTCGTTGTGTTCCCACACTGCGATCGATCCCCGCGTTGATCGTTGTTGTCCATCGTCATCTCCATCCGGTTGTCCACAACATCCGTCATCTTCGTCATCATCTCCATCCGGTTCGTCGCCATCGTCATCTCCATTCGGTACGTTGCCCTACCATAAAAAAAAAGATCAGATCTGTTGGAAAAAAAAAGAAAGAAAAGAGATGATACCATTCGTAGCTACATACCCGCCGCTACCCGCCTCCTTGTCCCGCCTGTGCAATCACAACAGGTTGCCCTCGCTGAGACCCACTTTCCCTATCCCGTGTTGCCATGCACCATCGCAACCACCTACCATCTCCTTTGAGCCCCATCTACACGAAAAAAAAAAATAGTAGCAGATTTGTGAGAAAATCTGAAAAAGAAAGAAGAAAAGGGAAGAAAAAGAAGGAAAGGAAGGAAATGGAAAGAGAAAGGAAAGAAGAAAGAAAAAACAGGGGGACACACATACCTGCTTGCATCCGCCGCTTTCCCCTTTGGCCACCCGTTGCTTCCGCCCCCCTTTTCCCTCCCTCCCTACTTGCCAACAAAAGAAACAAACTCTAATCCCTTTAATCCCCTTTTCTTGTACCAATTTACCCCTCAATCTCACCCCTTAGATACCCATCCAAAGGTCCACATCAATTCATCCTAAACCATCAGACATCCCACTGTTTTGAAAACCCCTTTTCCACTTAATAGGCCAGATCCGACTTTCATTTTCGGATCCAACCCATTTACAAAAACAGACCCGTTAAGACCCTACAACTTCAAAATCCCATATCTTTCTCATTTTTTATCCGATTTGGACGTTCTTGGTACCGAATCGAAGCCCTTTCCGAGCCCTATGCATCCATACCATCAGTATAAATTTTTGGTGAGCCAGTAATTACAGATTTACCCCTGGACCACACTTCCACTATTATGACATGGATGGCAAGATGCAAGAGTTGGTTCGTTGTCATCAAGGGAACAACTCCGTCTATGAGTACACTTCAGTATTCTATCAGCGCATGATCCGCTATGGTTTGTTAGAGAATGATCTCCTGGTAGTGGAACAATACGTTACAGGGCTCCGCTCCGACATAAAGGGCCAGTTTTCATCTAGATCTTGGAGGGATCTGGACGAAGCATATGAGGTAGCGTGCAAGATAGAATGGGACCTACAACAAATGACCTCACCTCTAGCAACCTCCTTAGATGGGTCTCCACCTCCAGTGGAGCCTCCACCACCGACAGAGCTTCCTCCAGTTGTATCTTTGGTGGATCCATCACCTCCAGTACCACCACCAGCAGATGAGCTCCTCCCTCCAGAGGATCTTTTGCCGCCTACCATACTACCACCTACTGCGGATTCTTTCGAGGTGGTCTCCCTAGCCGAGGCTCAGCAGATTGATTTCCTTGGGCTAGACCGATTAATGATGCCTACAGTGTTTGTTCAGCTCTACCTCCGTTCAGGCGAGCCTATGTTCGAGCTATCACAATGGTCTGATATTTCTATCCGACTCTGTCGTCTACCCCAGCATCGCTTTGACGTGTGTTCCCTGATCGACAGCAATGATACCTTCTCATGGGACCCCGGTGATGACTTCGGTGTATTGAGACATCATTTGTTGGGCCTCCACCATCAGCTTCTGATGACACGCCGATACTACATCTGCGGAGGCCTTGATGTTGACCGCGCCTTACCATATGAACTCGAGGGCGAGTTCTTCGTAGCGGAAGCAAATGATGTGATTCGACTTGGGCCCAATCCCGTTGGTCCACCCGAAGGCCCATCCTAGCCTGCCATGGATGGATAAGGCAGGATATATCTTATATCTTTTAGAATCTTTTTAGATTTGAGATCTTTATTTTAGGCAAGTTGTTAGGATAATTATTGGTTTTTAAATTTGTTGTCATCTTTATCTTTTCTTTTAGCCTATTTAAAGGCCCCCATTGTAACCATTGATGAACAGATTATGATGAATGAAGATTGATGGCGGATGCCTTCATTGGCTCCTGGATTTGAGTCCCCTATCTTGTTTCCTGATGGATTTCAGGCACCTCTCATCTAAGATTCAAATCTTTTCTTCTTTGTCACGGTTCTTACCCCCTCCGCCATTTCCTCTCGGTGATTTTGCATCATTAGTTATCCCTTTACAAAGAAAATACAAAAAAAGATTACACCGCTTTCATCAATCGCCATTCGATGACGCGTGCCTACATCACTAACTTAGGAGACGAAGATGGGGATTGCATAATTATAGGAAGAAGAAGGATGCATTCATAAAAGGTCCATTGAAATATTACTATATATAAAAACAAAAAAACTTGAATAGGGGGACTCAAACCAGCGCTCTCTCTCTCTAGAGGAGAGGTATATCGACCATCGTGCTACAGTCCCACTGATTGTTTCAGAGGATAAAAGGTTTAGTGTTGGTATATGTATGTTTCCGAGTGTACGTGACTTTGTGCATGTTTGTGTACATAAAATTGCAAGAATTGGTTTATTCATTGTTTACTTTTCTTTCTGTTACCTTTGTTTCACACACGTTTTATGTACACTTCGCATATTTGTGTACATAAATTTGCATTTATTCATCGTACTGTTTTCTTTCTGATACCTTGGTTTTACACATTTTATGTACTGTTTAGCTATGTGTGTGTATGTAAGCATTCACGAGTGTATATACGTGTAACGTTTAGAATTTGTTATTACATCAGTTGTCTTAGTGTTTCTATTGTTTTGTGAGACTTTTATGTTCTTTTCTAGCTCAGATTCTTTGACACTCATGTTGGAGTCTTTCTTATAAATAGAACATCATGTACGCCTTGGTGAATGCTAGTATCTATCATGTAGTTCTTGCATATCTGAGTTACTTTTGCTTGTATCTGCAGGTATGATGTTGCAGCCTTTCTTTCCCATAGATTGTTTGAAACAGGTGATCCGGTAATGATCTAAAATTCCTAGATGTATCATCATCATCAAGTCTTTATCCCATCAATGGGGTCAATTATAAGGATGACTGGAATTTCTAGTCGGTTGTCACCTGACAGCTACCCTCCAAGATTGGTGCTGAAAATCTAACGAAGGCAACATGGCATGAGAAGGGAACTCCAAGAAACCTAAAAGGCCATATGGGGGTAGTAGACCTACCTTGATTACACAATTTAAGCTCATGCAACAAGGCACAAAATAATAAATAGAATATACTTATAATGAAAAATAAAAATCCTATTTATAAAATGTCATGTCATATGCAATTAAAGTAACACGTAAATTGTCCTCGGATTTCTTTAGACAATCATTATTTTAAGCAAAATGCGAATAAAAAACCATAAGCATACAACAACTATACCCTTCTAGCTTTATTCCATGTATATTGGGTCGGCATTATTAGTGTCGGTCTTTCTTCGCCAGTCATTCCTATTAAGTGATATCTTTGTCCTTAATACACACTTTTCCATATCTTTTGTGACAACTTCCATCTATGTTATTTTAGGTCTTCCCCTCTTTATTGACCCATCTATAGTAATCCATGATCGTCTCTTTAGCGGGGTTGTCTCTTGTTGTCAATTGGTGCAACTTTGACACTTTTGTAAACTCATTCCTCATCCTATCCCTCCTAGTTTAACAATACAACACATCCACCTCAACATCCTCATAACTGTTGCTATTATTTTATGTGCTTGAGCCCTTGTTATATTCCAACAATCAATACTATATAATATTGTTGGCCATATTAATGTTTTGTAAAAGTTAACCTTAGTCTTAACGGGAAGTGTCGATCATGTTGCATCCTTGAAGCTCCTCTCTACTTTATCCAACCAACTCTATTCTATTGGATATGTCCCTATCATTTTCCTTTTTTTTAATGACAGGTCCCAATTATCTCAAATAATTACATTGTTGTAATTCTTGGCCATCATATTTAGTTGTAAGTATTACTTCAAAATCATCACTATTCCTTTGAAATTTCATTCCATTTGCCTGTTTTTGTTCTACTAATTTTTAAACCCTTACCTTCCAAAGTGTTCCTCCATAATTCCAATTCAGCAATAAACCTTACCCTTGTCTCATCAATTCATTCATTGTCTGCAGATAACATATAAAATGGTAGTCTTCTTGAATGTTAGTTTTTTTTTTTTGAGGAATACTTCTTGAATATTAGTTGTAAGTGTTAAAACTCAATCTTTTATTTCCTCTTTCTCTACATTCTATTTATACAATATGAAGGGAACATTATCCCTTGAATTAAGAGATATATATAGTCAACCTTAGATTACATCTTGGAATTGGGAAGCGACTGCACAAGTGGCCACACATGAGCAATTGTATTTTGCATAGTGAACAGTCGTTGTCGATGCACAAGTGTCATTGTCGATGTACAAGTGGCTGCATAGTTGCAGCTGTATTTGTATAGTACGGGGAACCTTTATGAAGGTTTCTTTACACTCTCTCGCAAACTCGGCGATCGCTGGAGGACGAATTTGGAACACAGAAGCTCGAAGCGTTGTCGGTGCAAGACTTTGGTTAAAAGATCTGCCAATTGATCAACCGAAGGAAGGAACTGAACCCGATGACTGCGCAAAAGAACGTGCTCACGAATAAAATGGTAATCCAGTGCAATATGCTTGGTGCAAGCATAGAATACTGGATTGGATGCCATGTAGGTTGTGCTGAGATTATCACAATATAGTATGATTGGTTCGGATAAAGAGATGCCAAGTTTCTGGAGCAAGTGTGTGATCCAAACTGTCTCGAGCACATACGACAGCTAGAGAGCGATATTCGGCTTTAGTAGTGGATCGGGAGACCGTCAGTTCATTCTTGGCGCTCCAAGATATCAAGTTGGAGCCCAAATAGACACAAAATCCAGATGTGGACCGACGAGTGTCCGAACATCTAGCCCAGTCAGCATAAAAAAATGCTTGAAGTGAGAGGCGCCCAGGGAAAGATCGAAAGAGAATGCCATGAGAAGTTGTGGCTTTGAGATAACGCAAGATGCGTTTGGTGGTAGTGAGATGGAGAGAACGCGGATCACTAATGAATTAAGCGACGTACTAAACCGTGAAGGCTATGTCTGGGCGTGTCGTAGTCAAATATTGTAAAGATCCAACAATGCGACGGTACTCCGTAACGTCAATGAGGGGAACACCATCAGTGGCGGAAAGCTGAGACTTGGCACTTAACGGAGTGTTGCAGGGTTTGTAGTTCCCCATCGAGCAACGTCGTAGAAGATCCAGAGCATACCGAGTCTGAGAAAGGTGAACACCGGAACCACCATAGGTCACTTCTAACCCCAAGAAGTAGTGAAGTGAACCCAGATCCTTGATCTCGAACTCATAACCAAGAGTAGAGATAAATAATTGAAGGAGAGAAGACGAGCAACCCGTGAGGATGATATCATCAACATAAAGCAGGAGAATCATCTTCTGAGAGCCCTGATGGAAGACGAACATAGAGTGATCTGCACGGCTTTGAGAACGCCAAACTGAACGAGGAATGTGCTGAACCGTTGGAACCAGGCACGTGGTGCATGTTTGAGACCATAAATAGCACGATGGAGCTAGCACACATGATGAGGACAAGAGGGATCGATGAACCCTGGTAGCTGGGTCATAAAAACAATCTCCTGCAGAAAGCCATGTAAAAAGGCATTTTTAAGTTTAGCATCCAATTGTCAGATGGACCAGCCAGAGGAAACAGCGAGACTAAAAACCGTCTGTATAGTAGTTGGTTTGACGACCGGGCTGAAGTTTTCATCGTAATCCCCCTATTGCTGATGAAAACCTTTAGCGACGAGACGCGCCTTATGCCGCTCGATAGAACCATCTGCCAATCGTTGGAGCTTAAAAACCCATTTACAACCGATGACATTCTGATGAGATAGAGGCGGAACCAAGTCCAGGTTTTGTTCTTGAGCAAGGCATTGAATTCGTCCACCATCGCAGTCCGCTATTTAGGAGCTCGAGAAGCTTGGGAGAAGCACGTAGGCTCATTGCTTGTTGAGAGGGGAACCGTCAAGGCCTTTGGAATGGGGTAGTGCGCTGTGCCATCCAGGTGGAGACGGGGCTTTTGGATCCCATCACGGAGCCGAGTGATCATGGGATGCCGAGGTTCCATTGGATGTTCCAGAGCAGTAGGTAATGTAGGCGACTGTGGAGTGGTGGGTGATTGTAAGGAACTCGAAGTGAGCGGCGTTGGAGCGGAAGGCTCGACGACGTTGGAGGTCGGTAGTGGGGTTGGAGTGGGAGGCGCTCGTGCTTGCTATTGCTTTTCAAAAGGAAACACCAATTTATCAAATATCATATGCCGGGAGACATAAACATGGTTGGACAACGGATCGAGACATTGGTATCCTTTGTGTCGAGGATTGTATCCAATGAAGACACATTCCAGATACCTCGGTAAAAGTTTATTGGTGACATAGGCGCCGAGGTATGGGTAACAAGCATACTCGAAAATTCGGAGGTCGGTGTAAGTAGGATGACGTCCAAAGAGTTGAGAAAATGGAGAATCCCAATGGATAGTTGGGGTAGGAAGGTGATTGATGAGGAAGACAGCCGTTACTGCGGCTTTAACCCAAAGGGAGGGGGGGGGTGCATGCTAGAAAGAAGAGTGCGAACCATCTCAGAGATATGACGGTACTTGCGTTAAGTAAGGCCGTTCTGGGGTGTGAGGACAGGAGAGACGATGGTAAATACCATGACTGTTGCAAAATTCATAGAAGGAAGAATTGACAAATTCTGCATTGCCATCACTTTGAAAGGTTTTGAGCCTACCACCAAATTGAGTTTGGACAGAGGCCAAAAAAGTTTTAAAGTGACCGTAAACCTCAGATTTCAAGCGCATACGAAAATCCAACTATAACGAGTAAACTCATCAGTAAATAAAACATAATATCGATAGCCAAAAACAGAAACAGTAGGGGGATTGCCACACATCAGAATGAACCAAGTCAAAGGGAGTAAACACACGGGATTCTTTATTAGCTGAAAAACTAAGTTGCTTGGATAGGTCATTTATTTAGTTCTCATTTCAGCTTTATAGATCATTTTATTCATGTTTTTGTGCATTTTATGCTTTATTTATTATTTATAATCAATGCCTCGTCGTGTGGGGATGTTTACGACCTTATTCAGGAGCTCTTTAGATCATTCCGAGCTTTTTTGGGTGCGTTTTCATCTTTTAATAATAATAAATTGACTAGCAAATATCTGAAGGGCGCCCGACGGTCGAGATTAGAACTCGATTTGAC
Source organism: Chamaelirium japonicum (assembly GCA_947650365.1). Classification (NCBI taxonomy): domain Eukaryota; kingdom Viridiplantae; phylum Streptophyta; class Magnoliopsida; order Liliales; family Melanthiaceae; genus Chamaelirium; species Chamaelirium japonicum. The sequence goes on from OX393550.1 coordinate 61,741,735, forward strand.
GGTAAAGTCATCATAGCTTAAAAGAATTGATGAGATGACATTAGTTGGGCTTTAAATTAAAGCCTTTTGGGATTTTATGATATGCCCAACATGGGCTTCCTCTCATCCCACCGGCCTCTCTTTCTCCAAGCCGTACAACACCGTACGTCGTATGGACGCCCTCCTTTTCTCCGTCTTTCATGTGGGTAGCCGTGCCTCTCTCTTTCTCTCCCTCTTTCTCCCTTATTTTTCTCTTTTCTTTTCCTTATTTGCTTCATCTCATCCCCTCCTCTTGTGGCTTGTTTCCTTTCATCATAGCCATTGATCATAGTTTCATAGATGATAGTTGGAGTCAGTGGCTCTCCTAGGGTTCCCTCATCTGGGATCTCGTCTAAACCCTGATCATATAAAAAAAAGGGATAACAAGAAGATAACTTCATATTTTGAGTAACAAAGAATTCCTCCGTGTGAGAGATTAGGGTTGACTCGTGTCCCCACCATTTTCCTCGACTCCTCCTCGAGAATCATCGGTGCCCGTTACTGGGAGTGGTATCGGTTAGTGAACCGAAGGATTCGACGATTTCGATCGACAGCCTTTCTCTGCGAAGGATCTCCTGGGAGATTCCTTGCAAATTTGCAGCAGTTTGATTTATCCGTTTCTTTCTTTTCTTTATGCATCCACATCATTCTCCATTGTTTTAATTGTTTTTGAGACAATTCCATTACATTTAATCGTCCTTGTTCATCTCTTTGAAGCCCATATAATTGCTAGAGTTATCATAATACTTAATTGGATCGTCGTGGCCCTTGCAGAACTGTTTTACCTTCTTTTATTTACAAAAAATGCTTGCTGTTTTGTTAAAATCTGCACATAGATTAGGCCATAACTTTATATCCAATCTCTCAATTGAGCTTAAATTCGGATCAGTCCTTCCTCATATCAATACCTCACCCCCGCTAATTTTATTAAAGATTGGAATAACTGAACACCCTGAAAAGACAAAAATACCACTCGATTTTCTGATTTTCTGATTTTCTGATTTTCCCAAATCCCTCCAAAACCTGGTGTAGGTCGTCCCTTGCCTACATTATAGGGCAAACATGAAATCGAGATACAAGCCTATGGAAAGGTTCTTCACTGGGAGATGGTGGATTCCTGTTGCTAAAGGGCTTCAACTTCAAATGTTGGCCTAAGTCTTCGTCGAGAAGCGAACCTTGGGTGAGGAATTTCGAAAGCCAGCTTCGGTGGTGGTGGTGGTGGTGAGAGAGAGAGAGAGAGAGAGAGAGAGAGAGAGAGAGAGAGAGAGTTGAAATTTTCTGATGCATACAACCGTCATATTAAAATGTATCACATAAGATAAAAAGGAAGCTAGTGAAAAGCAATCATTTGATATAGTTTCTTGCTACCCCTTAGTAGTGGGAAAGGAGTCTATCGTCACAATATTCAGAAGAATAGTGCCTTTTGTCAATATTTTCTCTAGCGTCTGCAAATTTATTGCTGTAGCTTGGATTCTTTTCTAGATGTTATTCGCACTCACGTGACCTGAGAAATTGATCCCTTATTCTTATTTTGATTATTAACGAACTTGGCCTAGGATAGAAACTGCTGCTGAAGTTTGGTTCCTTAAAATGGCCCTACTAGATTGGCTAAATCTTTCCTTTTATTGTTTAATTTTTAATCCATGGTGTTTGTTTCAGGAAGTTCAGGTTCGATTTTCAGGCTTTTGTGTAGAAGAGGACGAGTGGATTGATGTGCGCAAATGTGTTAGACAACGATCTCTTCCATGTGAAGCTGGGGAATGTGTTGCAGTACTTCCTGGGGACCTCATACTCTGTTTTCAGGTGCTGCCTGCGTATATGCATACTTCTCTTAAGGGTTATTTTTAGTGTGTTCCTGGTTAAGTGTTAGTCGCGCTGCACTAAGGCCCTGTTTGTATTTCCCAGCAGTAAAGTAGAGCATTTGAGTGAAAACTGCAAATGTCCGCAGATGGATCAGAACCTGAAACTAAAATCTTCATATTGCTTTGGGTGAAAACTGCAAATGTATTGCAATTGGAACTGCAAATGTACGTAGACGGACGATGATGCTGAAAACTATAATTCTTTTAATTGCTTTGGGTGAAAACTGCAGATATATTGCAACAGGATGACATTATTCACCTTTGATGCGATTTTTAAAATTTCACTCAAATGTACTTTACTGCTGGGAAATACAAACATGGCCTGATAGTTAAAATATCTTTCAAACATTTCTGCAATTAAGAAGATTGTGGGAGGAGTCGTCAGCACAAGAATTTGAGAGTACATGAATTTTTAATCAATCGATTATTTATAAATTTTCTATGAAGTCATCCAGTCCAATTGTGCTACTTGATAGTTGAGCTGATCATATATGTGTTTCTCTATAACAATTTACTTTTATCCCTATTAGTTGTATAAACATCACATTGCTCTTGATAAAGGACCTCAGGGCACTTTAAAATGGCATGTAAACTTGTATGTCTAGTTTAGCTTCTTTCTGTTTTATGCTCTCAGTCGATTACTTGAAATGGCATGTAAACTTGTATAAACGTAACATTGCTCTCAGTCCAATTGTATAAACATAACATTGCTCTTGATAAGAATCCTTTAATCATTATATCAGTGATGCAAGGGATAAAACCTATCATTACTATGGGGGAAATGATAAGAAGAAAGGTGATGAAGAGATTCAAATGAAGAAAGCCAAGATGTTGGAGCATAATGGAAACTTGTGTCCAAGAACCCAGAAGAAATTGGACGTCATTAAGTCCAGTGCAAGACATTGTTATGCACGTATGCAGCAGAGGATTTGTATGAAGAGGTGCATAGGGAACATGTAATGGTGGTAAATATTGAGAGGACCAGTACTTTTAGTCAATGGGCTTTTTGACAGGACTACCTTGAATTCATGAAGGTACTGCTATCTATTCTTGCAGGGCCACACAGAGGATTTTGTGGATAACTTCTTCCACAAAGACACTTATTTGAGCACCTATGAGTTCATAATCAAGCCCATTCCTGATGACAAGATGTGGATGTATACAAACTTTATTCCCGTCATGCCACCACCACTTAGACGACCACATGAAAGACCAAAGAAGCTAAGGAGGTGGGATGCAGATAAGCCACATAACCCACATTTAGCAAAGAGAAGTAATCTATCTTTGAAATGTGGCAAGTGTAAAAAGTTTGGTTATAACAACAGAACCTGTAAGGGGGACGTGACATCAAAAAGAGAAACATGAACAAGTAGATTGGAGCTTGATCTCACCAAATTTCAACTTCAAATATAGAAGGGACACTAAGTACCCAAGCTTCATCTTCAAGGTCTCCTAACTTCAATGGATCAAAATGATTATATTTGTTTAATAATTGTTCTATCATATTCTATTTGTTTGTAATATAATGCAGGCCTTGGAAGTGATGTTGTTGGCTAACAGGATGTGGCTTGGCTGCCTTTGGATTGGAAGTGATAAGACTTTAATTTTTCGGTGTGGATGATTTGATTCTGTGGATTTTAATGTATATGTTCTCTGACTGAACATTGGTATTTAGATGAATTTGGTTTGATGACCTTTGGCTGTGGATGAAGCTGTGATTACCTTAGTTGTCATGTACTAGCCTACTAGGCTATCGCGTAATTTTGGCTGTGAGGAGCTTTGGCTGCGTCTATGTTGAACTTGGTTGTGAACTTCAGTTTTACTACGCTGTATATGCTATCTTGAAGAAATTCACTTTGTTGTGACGTACTTCCCTTGTGTCTGTAGTAGGCTGTATATTTTATGTGACTGAACTTCAGTTTGTTAATCTGTTTGTATGTTTGGTTTTCAATCTGTTTGTATGTTTGGATTCCATTTTGTTTGTTTGTTTGTAGTTTGTTGGTATAGAACAAGCGTATGTATTACAGTTTGGTGATTTCCTCTTTATGGTTTTCAATCTGTTTTGTAATCCTGTTAGCTTGGTCATATAGATGTGTACAGATTGTAAGCTGTAGGAACTGCTGTGTACAGATTGTAAGCTATAGTTTGGTGATGCTGGTAGTTTTTATGATTGTTTGTTATTCCAAACCTACTTCAGAAACTTAGTGTTATAGTTGGTTGATCCAGGTAACATGATCACACTATCTACCTATGGCTTTGAGATTGATTCCAATGGAAGGTAAGCTATAGTTTGGGGATCGTGGTAGTTTGTACGTTATAGTTTGGTGAAGCTGTGTATGTGTTATAGATCGGTGATCCTATTACTTTGGTGATATAGAACCTGCTTAGGTGTCGTAGTTTGCTTATCTTGATACTTGGAACTGCTTAGGTGATAGAACTTGCTTGGGTGTTATTGTAAGTTACAGGAGCTGCTATAGGAACATCGCAAATATTGATTCTCTAATGTATTTTACAACACAAGTACCTCCTATAGTTCTGAACGTACTAATTCTCAACACATTCTGAAAATTCTAAAGACATTCGGGACATATTCTGATAAAACACATTCTAAACACATGCAAACCAAGCTTCAGATAAAACACATTTTGCATACTCATTTATCCAAACATTTATAACAAAACTAAATGTACAATCAGAACACCCATTTTTCCCAATACAAAAAGTAACAAGATAACAAAGCACACTATAACTATAATCCGAAAATTTCTCTCTCTAGTTTTGTACTTTTTCAGTTCAATCTGCCATTTGCTTGTTTTGATTTTGCAACTCTGATAGCTTTCGTCACATGGTGGATCCAATTACTTTTCCCCACAGACAAGTAGGAGGATCAATCCATTCAAAGAATCTACATGCGACATTCATCCCCGTAGTTTGCACAATCATCAAAGTGCATTTTGGGATGACTTTCAGTTAATGAGTATTTAAACAATGATTTTAATCTGCAGTAGCACATCGTACTAGATTTACTATAAGTATACTGAGTTGATGAGTCCATTTACAATATGAACCCTACAATCTGGGAAAAGAACTTAACTAAGAGGGAGAGGGACAAAGGAAAACCTTTTGAAGGTCACAAAGATGATGGTAAGGAAGAATAAAGCATGAGATTTGGATAAGGAAGGGAGAAACTTGTAGATTTTTACCTTATTATGGACGATGACACTGCCCCCTCCAGTCTTGATTCAAGTGATGCGGAAGACAATTGATAGTACATGGCTTCATATAGCCGTTGGAGGGGTAATATTGGTCAATTCATATAAATAAGGGTAATATCGTTCGAAAATATAAATCCAGAGGCCACGTCAGACAACCACGTCACTTTGCCCTAGCAGAGAACCAACAGAATGGGTTAAGTGATTTTTTATGAAACTATAGGTACTAGTTTGACCTATCTACACTGGCACACATCTGACATTCTACAATGTGCCATATTATTATTTTTGACCCCTATATTTTTAATTCTAAAATTGTAGTTAGTTACTAGGCTGATACACCACAGTCTCTGTCTTCCATAAGTTCTTCTCTTAAACCTGTTTGGTCTAAGGATCTGAGATGGAAGTATGGCCAGCATAAGTCTTATAGAAAAGCACCTTATAATGTGAATTATGCAACTTTTTCACTAATGTGGCATTGGTTGGCACAAGTAACTTGATCATGCTTATGAGGATAATGCAAGAGCATGCCTTCAGGCTACTCCTGAAATCTAGAGTGAAACTGAGTACACAGATAAGGCCTCTCGAAAGAAGCACGACGAAGCTGTAATGATCGAGCGATACACGGAGAGGGGAGGAGGCTTAGGGTTATTGTATCCGTGATATTGATAATGAAACCTTGAGCCCATTGTATGCTCAAGAACACCATCAAAGAGGCCACGAGCCCATGGGTTTTTTGACATCTTCTATAAACAATGTGGTTACCAAAGGGTAATTGTTAAAGGCCAAGCTTAGACCACAGGCTCATGCTACAGACACCATGACGTTTTTAGTAGTGGATCACCTCCTTATGGAGAAACAATTTGTGATATACATGGCTTAAATTTAAATTAGAGGATATAAGTAAGTTATATATTTCTATTGGTACTTTTTTTGGTAGGATTTTGTACTAGTACTAAAGTTAGAAAATTATCGCGTTTATACACAAGCATGCATTGTTAAAAATTGACAAGGAAACACAAAATATAATGTTATTGAAGTTCCTTTTTTACTTTTTATTTCAGTAATTGCAGCTTTTGTTTTATTACTTCTACTTAGAATCATTTGCATGCATTATGTTACTAATTATTAACACTGAAATAAATATCTTTTATATTAATTTTTTTTAACTTTATTATTATTATTCTTTGGAATTTTAACAAATTCCAAAAAGGAAAAAAGCTCACAAATTAGACATTGCCACATAACCGCATATGTGATCCTATGTGCGATTTGTACCCAAACCTCTCTAACTGCATATGCACTTTTAATGAAATAAGTACAACCTTCAGAGGGATCAATGACTAAAATAAAGGTATGTAAATTCCTAAGGGCCAAGATGGGCCCATTTCATAAAACAACAATAATAACAAATCAAACCTTATCCCATCAGATAGGGTTGGGTATGAAGCCTTAATTTGGGAGAAGTTTCTACCTAAGGATTGAACTAAAGATTCCGTCGGCTTATCAACCTTACACCCACTCTCCTAATAGTTGCGCCTAGAATTTCAAAACATGTTGATTGACATGTGGGGGCCTACCCAAAGGGGAAAGAGAAGAATAATGATCAACATAAATAGAATAAATAAAAAATAGAAATCAACATTGATAAAATGATTTATTACTTTATCAGATAGGGGGTTAGCACCCTACATTGTTTTTAACCGAAATATTCTATCTCTAGCCTACATATATGTATTAGCCACTAATCTAGCTACACTTAATCACAAAATCTGGTTTTAGAAATTTTCTTCTCCAATTGTATCTAGGAGTTTTTACTGATCGACCCCTAAAATCTTCCCTATTTTTACTTAGATCAACCTATCTTTAATGGAAATGGACTTAACCCTAATCTCACATGAACCCAACCCGAATCTAGCTTGGACCTAACCCCAACTATTATCACTTCATAGGGTATTTATAGGTTTAGAAGGGTAAAAAAGGAAACAAAAATAGCTATTCAATAATAACAGCTAACTGAAGGAATATTCTTGGAATATCCCTTTTTTGGAATTCAGTTAATTGCAAGGGCCAATATGAAAGTTTAAGAGAATTGGAGGGGTTTATATGTAAATATTGAGTTTAGAGGGATTGATATTAAATAGGGAAGATTACAGGGGTTGATTTGTGAAAATCCCTTGTTTCTATTTAGGGCAATATTTTCATTAAATCTAATTGCTTCATGTTATGAACTTGTATTCACGTGATCTTAGGCCTCCCTCTTCATCCACCCATACTTGGGACCTGTCTCCTCACGGGCGCTTCATCTACTCTGCATAGCACATGTTAGCACCATCCCAACCTATTCCTTTACTAAACCTCCACGGGGGCAAGTCCTATACTTCCACTAGTTTCCTCATTTCTAACTTTATCGTTTCTAATTGTTTTGCACATGCATCTCAACTATATTCATCCTGCTTGCATATGCTTTCTTCATAACCAACACTGATCCATAGATCAACGTGACGATAACATTTATATAGGACTTTCCTTTTAGATTCTTTTGTATGCGTCTATCAAATATCATCCATGTATCTCTTTTCCACCTCAACCAGCCTATTATAATCCTATTTGAAATATCTAAATTTGCTTCTCCAATTTTTTTTAGAGTCAAAGTAGTTGGAGCCATGTTGGCGTACTGTTTGTCCATTGGTAGTGATGGTTGCCTTTTTGGTAGATTTATTAAGTTTCCTACTTTTTGAAAAGGAGAATAACAACTGAATTGAAGGATGGGATCCGGCCATAGGTGAAGCCGAACCACAGGGCAGTTCCCCCTTTTCACACTTACATTGTGAAACTTGGTAAAGACTTGTTTGGAAAGGACTTTAATAGGTTGTATTATGGTTTTTTTAGTATATTTAAAGGAGATGCTGCGGCTGTTATCTGAACTTGTGTAGAAAAGAAAGTTCTTCTTATTTTCTGGCATCTCTTTTCATGTTTTAGCAGATATTGGGTTGAGGAGTCATCCAAGATTCTAATCAGGAAGTGTTCCAGAAAAAAATGAACCTATTTGACATTTTTTTTTTCCGAATTGAACCAAAATTATATACCAAATTATAGTGGACCACTACTTCATTTTTCTAAATCAACCTACATCATTTTTTCAACGAGGATTGCTTAAATATTCAAATATCTTTTTGGCACATCTTTGCAGAAACAAGTCATGCAAGTTATGTTAAGGATTGGATGATTGCTTGGTGTATTGATTAGGACATAGTGGATATATTCGTTAAAAACATCTCGATATGTTATCCTACACCATGAAATTTTGAAGGAATCAAAAGGTTTTTAGTCATTGATGTACCCATGCACTCAGTCCTGCAACTTTGTAATTGTTAATGTATATAGATACGGGTCGGTTTCATGTACAATCGGTTCGGGTTCACTATGTAATACGGTGTATATATATTGGACTTAGTCCCCTCAATAAAGAGTACTCTATTCTCTCCAAACCCTAGTCGTCATCTCCTAACATGGTATCAGCGCTCTATGGTTCTCCCGCGTCGCCGCCGCCGATGACATCGGCATCTCCGGATTTCCCTTCAACCGGCCTCACCCTCCTCTCCTTCAACCGGCCACCCCCCTCTCCTCTATCCGATCCCCCACCCCCGGCCTCCTCTCCTTCACCCGGACCCCCCCCAGCCTTCATATCCTCCACCCGATCCCCCCCCCCCCCCCCCCAGCCTCCATCCCAATCCGATCCCCTACCCAGCCTCACTCTCTTCTCCTCCACCCGATCACCCCCGACCTCCCTCACCCGATCCCCCCCGGCCTCCATCCCCCCACTCGGCTTCCTCTACCTGCTTCATCACCTGGTTACCCCCTGACCTCCCTCCCTATTGCCCCCTGACCACCCGACCCCGATCTCCATCATGGTTCGCTTGATCCTCAGTCTCCATGGCGTCTGCCACCGTGCCTTCCGTCGTCGTGATCTTCCCGCCACTGAAGGTGGTTCCTTTTCAATTGACCTCGGTCAATTACTGACCTGATTGGTCGCTCACCGTCGAGGCCGCGCTCTCCAGTCACGATCTCTGGGTTCACATTACCGGTGAGGACCCCCCTCTAGCCATCTCCTCTGGCTCCTCCTCGGTCACCATTGTTGCCAGCAGTGTCATGACTGTTGCTGCTGCTACTGCTGCCGCGACCGCCCTTACGTGGCGTCATCATGATCAGGCCATCCGAGCCTATCTTTTGGACTCGGTTGTTCGTCCACTCCTTGTCTCTATCGGTTGTCTTCCTACGACGTGTGCGATGTGGGAGTATTTTCGGGATCGGTTTCTCCAGCGCGGCGGTGCGTGCCGACATCAGCTTATCTGTGACTCAGTCCGCTTGTCAGGGAGAGTGTACGATTCAGAACTTATTCAGCCTGATGAGTGCTTACTGGCATGAGCTGAACTCTATGATCCCCGAGTGGTGTGCTTGTCCATGCTTCAGGGACTTCCAGCGCTACCTTGATGAGGGCCATCTCCATCAGTTCCTTGTCACGCTTCGACCAGACTTCGCTCTCATCGTTGCTCAGCTCCTTCACCGTGAGCCTTTCCCTCGGCTAGAGGATGCTCTGCTAGCCTTGGTCGACGAGGAGACTCGTCTTCAGACTCAGGATAATCATCCTCCTCCACCTGCTCTAGGACCAGACAGCGCCCTGACCGCCAGCTTCTCTGACGAGCATGTCTTTTGTCACTACTGCAAGGAGATCGGTCATATGAAGCGTGAATGCCCCATACGTCCTCTTCACAACCCTTACTGGGGTTTGGACGAGCGGGAATCACACTGAGCTCCTGCTTTCCGTGATGACCGCCGCTGCGGTAGAGGTGGACGGAGCCGTTGACATGGTTTGTCCTCTTTCCGCCACTTTGATGGTAATGCAGTTGCTGCTACAGCGACTCCGACATCTCCCGCCGCTACCACTGCACCGTCTCCACTTGAGTCAGATTGTCTCCAGCGACTTGAGGAGCTCCTTCGCTACATCGCCTCCACGGGCTCCATGGCTTCTCACGGCTTGTCTACCACCTCTGGTATTACTGCTTTATGGATTTTCGATTCGGGTATCTCCTGTCACCTAATCTGTGACTACTGTGCTCACTGACTTTTCTGCTCCCACATACCTGGAGGTCCGCACTACGGATGAGACTTTTTTACCTATTCCGTAGTGTGGGTCCATTACTACTATCTCGAATTCTTCTAGTCGCCTGACCCTACCCTTTGTCCAGCATGCCCGTCACATTAACATTAATTTGATTTCTATCAGCTTTTTTTCCGACTCTGGATTATCACCTTTACTTCTTCTATTTGTGTTGTGTAGGATTTGCGGACGGGTCAGAGGATTGGGCTGGGCCGTAGAGCAGGAGGATTTTACCAACTGGACCATCTTCATGCTTCCCCTGTTCCTGTTTCTGTTCCGTCTGCTATGTCAGTTACCTTTGATACTGACTTGTTGCACAAAAGGTTAGATCATTTATCTAGTGGTCGACTCAAAAGCGTTTTCCGTTCCGGTACTTTGGGTCGTGTGTCCTCTCCTCTCTTTGTCTGTCGGGTTGTCGATTGGGAAAGCATCTAGTTCTTTCGTTTTTTGCTAGTGCTTCCTGATCTATTGCTCTATTTGACTTGGTGCATTCTGACATTTGGGATCCTGTGCCTGTTGCTTCTATTTTTGGTATCATGTACTATGTGTGTTTTATAGATAACTACTCCCGGTGCACTTGGGTTTATCTTATGCGTCACCAGTCTGAGGTTCCTCACATTTATTAGAAATTCATCAATATGATTCATATTCAGTTTGGTCGGTGTATCAAGACCTTTCGGTTTGATTGTGCCAAGGAGTATCTTTCTTCAGAGATGTATGAGATTCTTCAATCTCATGACATTCTTTACCAGCAATCCTGTCCCCACACCCATGAGCAGAACGGAGTCGCTGGATACAAGCATCGTCATGTTCTCCAGACAGCACGAGCTTTGCTTTTCTCTGCCTCTATTCCTCACTTCTACTGAGCTGAAGCTGTTATGACGACTGTCCACCTCATCAACATAACTCCGTTCTCTGCTCTCTCTGGTGCCACTCTGTACGAGCGTATCTACTCCAGTCTACCTGATTATTCTCTTCTTCACACATTTGGCTATACATGTTTCGTCCTCCTCCCTCTCCATGAGTGCACCAAACTCTCTGCTAGATTTGTTAGGTGTGTTTACTTGGGGTTCAGTCGGGAGTACAAGGGCTATCGGTGCTACGATCCCTTGGCTTGTCGGATCTGTCTCTCACCACGTCTCCTTTGTTGAGGATGTCCCGTACTTTTCCATTGAGTCACAGGATCTACCCTCGCTACCTGTGCCATCCTCTATGCCACCACTACCTCTCACTATTTCCTTCCTACCTCCTTATCCTGCTCCGACACCCACGGCTGTGCCCAATGTTTAAAAAGACGAAAGGCGTACCGAGGCGTTTTTCCTCTGGAGAGGCGAGGCGTAAGCCTCAAGGCGTCCCGAGGCGTAAGCCTCAAATATTTTCGAGGCGTTTTGGTAAAAAAAAAGTTAAAAAAGAAAAAAAAATCAGAATAAATACTATTATCGAATGTGTAATAATAATTGAACTAGATATGCATAATAAATCATAATGTGTTAGAAAATATCTTATATGACACGATTGAGGACTCCATCGAGCAATCTAACACCAAAATAAAGTCAAATTGCTCAAACACGTTCAATTCTTTAATATTCAAGTTAATAATTAAAGTAACATCAAAAAAGTAATAACAAACAATAAAATACGAATATAGGACTAACATTGTCAAGATTCAAAAAAAAATATAATACAAATACATGAGAATGGTAAAATACAAAGAAAAAAATATAGAAAAACCTAGTAGAAGATACAAAATCATGATCCATACCTCTAAACTTGAAATAAATTTTTATCTCTCACTTGTAGTTGGTAGACAATCCACAAAGAAGAAGAATACAACTTCGGAATCAAAATCGAAAAAGAAATGAGCATTAGATCTTAATTTTGGATTTTTGGAGACAAGGGGGTTTCAAAACCTAAAGAGATCTAAAAGGGTTTAGGAGGTTTCAATGGGTGAAAAAAAGGTTCATGAGGACGATTTACATATCAAACCCTTAGTGCCCCCCTACACCAAACATTAGTTTTAACCCCTCCCCACCTTATGTTTCATACCTGGAGCAAGAGGCGTACGCCTCGAACGCCTTGAGGCGAGCTTCGGACAAAGGCGTACGCCTCTTGATGCAGAGGCGTAGGCTTTTTATATGTGGTTGCTGAGGCGTGCGCCTCGAGGCAACACAAGACCGCCTCGCCTCGAGGCGGGCCTCGAGGCGTAAGCCTCGAACGCCTTTTTAAACATTGGCTGTGCCTTCCTCGGTTGAGCCTCTACCCTTCGTGCCTCCACCGCCACCTCCTTCGACATCTCCACCTTCTCTGCCACCTCTATCTCCGCCGCCTGTCACGCGTGTTTATACTCGTCGCTTCATAGTACTCCCACCAAGCATGTCTCCAGTTTCCACTGGTACTCCTTTGACTGCAGCTGCTCTTTTTCTCCGGTCGCGGATCCTGACCCTGTCTGGCGCTACCCTACGCGCGAACATCACCCTCCTGACAGATATGACTACTCTCCTGATAGGTTTGGCTACTCTGCTTTTTCCTCTGTTTCTCCTGATACCTCTGGACACTCTGTTGTAACTTTCTACTCTCCGTCCTACCAGGCCTTTCTCACTGTCCTCCATATCCACCGGGAGCCCCAGTCATACCGTGAGGCAGTTTTACATCCAGAGTGGCAACAGGCCATGACAGTGGAGCTTGAGGCCTTTCAGAGGACCCAGATGTGAGACTTGGTTCCTAGTCCCTCAGACGTGGTGCTTGCCAGCAGCAAATGGATCTTCAAGGTCAAGACTCGACTTGATGGTTTCATTGAGCGACACAATGCTTGTCTTGTTGCTCGTGGCTTCTCCCAAGAGTATAGTATTGACTACGAGGAGACGTTTGCCCCGGTTACTCGGATAACTACCGTTCGCACCCTCCTCGCTGTGGCAGCTGCTCGAGGGTGGCTTCTACATCAGATGGATGTGACCAACGCCTTTCTCTACGGTGACCTTTCAGAGGAGGTGTACATGGCTTCTCCGCCGAGCGTCTCTGCCCCTTCTGGCCATGTTTGTCGTCTGTGTCGGGCTATCTATGGCCTTAAGCAGGCCTCTCGTGCCTGGTTTGAACGATTCCGTAGTGCTGCTCTGGCAACTGGGTTTGTAGAGAGATACTCTAACTATACTCTGTTCAACCGCTCCTCCAGTCAGGGTATTGTTGTTCTGCTTCTGTATATGAATGATATGATCATCACTGGGGATGACAGTGCCATCATAGCGTCCCTTCAGCGTTACCTCCAGAGTCAGTTTGAGATGAAGGATCTGGGCCTTCTTCGTTACTTTCTTGGCCTCGAGATTGCCTGGTTAGCTCGTGGATTATTGATCTATCAGCAGAAGTACATCTCCGACATCTTTGCCGAGGCTGCTCTCATTGACTCTTGTACTGCTGATACACTCATGGAGCTCAATTTGAAGCTCTTTTCTACAGATGGTAAGCCTCTTCAGGATATCTCTCGATACCGAAGGTTAGTTGGGATGCTAGTTTACCTCACCATGATTAGGCTAGACATTGCCTATGCTGTTGCCGTTGTCAGCCAGTTCGTTCAGACTCCTAGCTCTATTCACTATGCAGCGGTTCTTCGGATTATTCGCTATCTCCGGGGTACCGTTACTTGTTCGTTGCTCTTTCCCTCCACCTCTCCGCTAGTACTGTGTGCTTACTCCGATGCAGATTGGGCTGGAGATGTTGCTACCCGCCGCTCTACCACCGGCTACTGTGTATTTCTTGGTGACTCCCTGATTTCTTGGCGCAACAAGAAACAAGAGTATGTTGCTTGTTCCAACACTGAACTACTGAAGCTGAATACAGGGCTATGGCTTCCACTACTGCAGAGATTGTTTGGCTTCGTCGACTTCTCCTTGACCTGGGTGTTGCGATATCCGAGCCCACGTCTCTCTTCTGTGACAACCGGAGTGCTATTCAGATCGCAAACAACTCGGTCTTCCACGAGTGGACGAAACATATAGAGGTAGACTGCCACTATGTTCGTCAGGAGTTTCTCGCTCACACCATCTCCTTCACCTGATGAAGCAGACCACTGACTTCCTCACGAAACCTCTTACCATTGCTTGTTTCCGGCATTTCATCAGCAAACTCTCGATTCATAATCCACTGTGAATTTGAGGGGGAGTGTTAATATATATAGATACAGGTTGGTTTCATGTACAATCGGGTCGGGTTTACTGTGTAATACGATGTATATATATTGGGCTTAGTTCCTCAATGAAGAGTACTTTATTCTCTCCAAATCCTAGCCGTCATCACCTAACAGTAACGATTCAACCATTAAATATTCTTTTGTTCAAACAACTAACCAGCCAAGTATAGACATGACATCAAAAATTAAAACTTTTGTTGCAATCCACACTCTGGCCTTTCACTTCTAATAGACTAGGGTCTTGTTCTTAGTGCAGCTAGTACTAAAGACTAATGCCATGTTATTTTGGTTCCTAGATGTTTACCTTCATATATTAACCATTATCCGTGAACAAGTCAGATCCTACCCTACACTTGGTACTTTAACTTGAAGTAGAAGAAGTCTTTGGTGGATAAAATCGACTCTTCTGGGATGGAGAAAAAGAGAGTTGATCAACTCAACCTTCTTCAATATTTGGCTCCGCATATGCTCTCTTATCCGTTCTATGAATGTGGGTCTCTGTTCTAGACACTCTGAAGAAAAGTTGAATTACTTTTCCTTTGTTGGAGAAATTTCTGTTGAGTGAGGCTCTTTAACATAAAAAAGGATTGTTCCATGCTCGAGGGATACTGACTTTAGGAAGGGTAAAAAAAAACCAAAGAAGAAACTTTGGAAGGGTTGTAGCTCGATTGATAGACTAATCCAGTCACTGCAGAAGGGGCACTGCATATCTTAGTGTCTACAGCCTTCCCTTTGCCGGCTTGCACATCACGATCTTGACCCATGATTTGTGCGTACCCATGATCGATCACGTATGCATGGCTGACGTGGTGCCTCAGGAGAGGTCGCCAATGTGGGAGAGGCATTGCGTCCTCTTGTGATGTGGGGAGCACGATCTTGATGAGGCACATGCAGCATGCAGTCTGTAGCACCTAGTCTCCACAGGTCGCATCCATTCAGTTGTATTTTAACTGTCTTGATAGCCAAAACCTCTCTTAGAGGGGCGGATGGACGCTATCTGATCATTCTAGCACTCCGCCCATCTAACCTGGCCAATCTAGTCCTAACCATGGTCTTCATTGGGCGTGTCTGGATCTTAACTACACAACCTGACCTTCACACGGTGGGTGGTGGGGCTGACGATCCACTTGTCTGAAGTTTGCTCGCAGCTCAGGCCTCAGCCTTGGGGTCTTTGAGTTGTGCCTCGTGGCCTCCTCCAAACAGCCCACATGACATCCTCTAGCTAGGCCACGTGCCGGTTCTCGATTAAGCCACGTGTACGGCTTGGATCGGATCCTATTTTATGCGCCCGTAGTCATCTTTTTAAGAAATCATCCATGACGATTAATGGGAGCTCTTGAAATCACAATATAGTATGGAGTCGAAGTACTAGAGAATTTATCATATGTTATTGTTATACTGCAGAATAGGATATTGAACTACATCTATTGGAATATTTGAGTATCTGAAATTACAGTTAAGTGATTTAAGTGAGAATTGGTTATTATATATGCTATGCAACTGACATTTTTCCTGTATGGTTCTTATCAGGAGGGTAAAGACCAGGCTCTCTATTTTGATGCCCATGTTCTTGATTCACAAAGACGAAGACATGATGTACGTGGATGCCGATGTAGATTCCTAGTTCGTTATGACCATGATCAGTCTGAGGTACTCTATTTTGATAATTCCACTTTTGATCCTATTTTGAACTAGCGCCTGATATATGATGTAAAAATGCAAGTGTCTGCATTGTGGTAGTTACAGATCGGATGTTGGTATAAATTATAATCGGTAACTTCCATGTGTTTATGTTCACTGATAAAAAAAGATGTAATAGGATGCCCTATTTTAATTGAGTACCTGATGGGTTTTTTTTTTTCATTTTTTTCTCACACCAGTCAACCTTATTCTTTGCACTGCAAATCTGAATTCTGTTGGCTTCCCTTTCTAACTGAAAACCCTTTGGATTCATGCTTGAAAGATCACTGGGATCAGGACAACCTTGATACTTGCATATGCCATGTAGATTTTTTAAAAAAATGAGAAATATGGTATGTAGGGAATATTTAGTACTCAATATAAGGGGCATATGCTAAGAAACCTACAATGCTAGTTGGCGGATAGGGAGGCTTACGTTGTTTGTTACACAGTTTAAGCTCTTGCAACCCGGGTGCAATCCCCCAAGGTTGGCCTAGAGTAGGAAAGAGTTTAATCAGAGCGGGTAGGAGGCAAGATTTTGGTTATTTAGTTCTGACTTACAATTCTTGTATGAGCTCTGATTTTTTCTCTCTATAATTGCAGGAAATAGTACCGCTGAGGAAGGTCTGTAGGCGTCCAGAAACTGACTACCGGTTACAGATGCTAGCAGCCTCAAAAGCATCTGGGTCTTCGGTCCTTCGGCCAACATCGGAGGATTATCCTCTTTCAGGCACTTGTAAGGAAACAAACTCAGCATCACAAAAGACCAGGAAACAGCGGAAACTGATGGATGTTAACACCGATGAGGTAACGACCGCCGCAATTCCGGCCACTACAGCTGAGAATAATAATAATAACCAGTCAGCGCCAGATGTCCCCATGGAAGATGCTGAAGTGACTGCAGGAAGTGCTGATAAACCACAAGAAGGAAACTCCTCAGGGAGTTGAAATGCAATTTTTCTTGTGTTATCTTTGTTACTTCATGGTTTAGTGTAAACCCCAAAAACAAAAACCAAAGCAAAAGAGAAGCAACAGACACCGAACAATGATAAATAGACGCTGCTGAAATCATGTGCGATAGAAATCTTCCGATCACTTTTATTAGAAATCTTTGAATCTCAGTTTTGTAGCAATAACAGGGGCATTTGACATGACTCGATCCGAATTTTTATATATAGATCAAAACTGTGTGTCGATCGGTAGAAAGATCGATGTTAAGTTGGACAGTTGCCTTCAAAGAAGAGGGATATCATCCCTTCAATCTTATATATATTGATGACTCCAAAATGTGTAGGAGCTTGATCGTGAGAGAATGCTGTATTCATCTCGACTCCTACAATTGCCATTGTTGGGTGTGAATATTAGATGTACAGCCCGGGCACATCACCCTTGAGGGACTAGGTACATCCCAACTATGCAAGTAGCTAGGTTGTGCCAAGTAGGCTCTTGTAGTGAAGAATTCCAATGTTGCAGCTAGCATCTATTCAAATAATTACCAAGTCTTCTTTGTTTTAATTACTAATTCTTCTTTGGTTTATCCTTTGATTTGTTAGCAGAAGTTAATTGTTTAGTTTGATATAGGTGTCGTCGATCACTGCTCGTTAGTACATAACTGGATGGATGATCTTTGTGAGCACTACATGCATTATTATCTCACCTTTAGTTTGATAAAGGTCGTCGATCACCGATTGTTCGCTCGCTCGCAGCTGCTGGTAACAAAGAAGAGAGAAGTTATGATACTCAAAACTTTAGTGTTAGACGTATGTGGAGTGCGACTACAGAAAGTACAAAGTAGATGCCACGTGTGGTTCCCTAAAAGTATGTCATTAATCAACAAGACAGCCCCTATTCTATTCAAGTAGTGTAATGAAGGGTGGTGCTGAATTGAAGATTGAAGTGGGGTCTTAGCTAGGTGCAGGTGCAGGTGCAGGGTTGGGCGGACTGGACTCTCTTAGTCCAGTCGCGCGGGTGGGTGGGTTCATTCTTGTCGTACGTGTAACGTGCTACTGCTCTAAGGTTTCTCACCTCCGAATGAAGTCGACCTTGACAGATGTAGCAACATATTCTACTCAGTCCCATTCATAGCAAAGGTATACAACTGGATTTTATTTGCTAGTCCCCAACCAAAGCTAAAGGTGATTGTCATTTCTGATCATCAATTGGGACCAAGTGTGTCGCCCCACCCACTGGCCAGAGAGAGAGAGAGAGAGAGAGAGAGAGAGAGAGAGAGAGAGAGAGAGATATGATATATGGATGCCTCACTGCCTTGGTGGAACTTTGTCTTGTTGCTTCATTAGAAATATCAGCTCTTTAGATGCATCAATTATAATATCCGGCGCACCATTAAAAACAATACACAGATGATGAGAGAGAGAGAGAGAGAGAGAGAGAGAGAGAGAGAGAGAGGTGGCTCCCCCACGCACTCTCGAATGTCGATCACCGATCAACATATAGGATTTAAGAGTGATGGATGTCCTCCTGTCGCTGAGAACAGCTGGCCGGAGCCACAAACACAAACAAACAAACATGCAGTCGGTCGATTTATCAATTCATCCAACAGAACCCCCCCGTGCGCTCCTCAATTTGGTTGGATCGTTCATTATCTGGGATAAGCCTAAAAGCCCAGGCCCTCCACTTGCGTGGTATTGAATACAATACAAGCTAGCTACGATCCAATTTTTGTTCTGCGTGTATCTTTAGCTAGTTCTCGATCGGCCAACGATCACTTTTCTTTTCCTTTCTTTTGTCTTTTTAATAGTCATGATGATGATCACTTTCCAAGCAAGCAAGACGGACCTACTATGTACCTGTGCGTACGTACGTATGTACATACTCTCAAGGACCTCTAGTAGTACGGTAGACCGGTTTTCATCTTAGACTACTACTTTTATACTAAACCGATCGAAGAAAAACCATTTCAACCTGGTGCATGCATGTTGTGCCTTGTGGATCCCCATCTTCAGACAAAATTTGAATTGCTCCACCCTACGGGTGGGTGGCAATCCTGGACCCGACCCGTCAACCCGATCCAAAGTTAGCGGGTTTGGGTTTGCTCTAAACGGGTTGACCCAACTTACCCGTTTATTTAACCGATCGGGTTTGGGTTTGTACTTATAACCCGATTGAACGACTTGACATGTTTACTAAATGGGTCGTGTCAACCCAGCCCGACTTGACACACCCCATTTATTAAACAGGTGAAACGGGTCGGGTCTGGTTAACCTGTTTATTAGGCGGGTCGGGTTTGGGTTTAAGTTTTTGACCCGTTTATTAAACGGGGCGGGTTCAGGTTGGGTGTTTTGCCCTTGTACCTATGTCTCAACCCGGCACGACCCGACCCATTGCCACCCCTAATGAATACTAACAAATTGCTTTCGGGTTCGAGTTCGGATTTTGAGTTACTCGAATCACTAAAAATAGACAGTGCCAGTGTGAGGACCGTTTGAGGGAGTAGAGCAAGATAGAGGGGTGGTAGGGTTGCCACTTGAGTATTGTAGACATCAAAATTAGTCCGCAAATAAAACCCGACCCACGCAAAATGCCCCACACAAGAAGCCCAACCCGTGCACAACGGCCTGCAAAGGAAAAAGGTCAACCCCAACTCAAATGGGCCCACTCCATGCAAATAGGGCCCACCGAACCTTCTACCCAAAGCCAAAAAGGGGCTGGGTGTGTAAAGACCTGATTTTTTTTTCTGTAATAAAATATTATAAATATATTGCTTTTTTTCTAGGGAATGTTAGTGGAATATCATGTGGCACGTGCAGGACTATCCTGTGGCACTTACGGGAACGTAAGTGCACATGAGTTAAGTTCGAGAGACAGTGCGCAGAGGTTACGCACGGGAAAATACAAACTTTTTTTTGATCAGGGCTGTTAGGCCCTAACTTCGGAACTTAGATGAGTCTTCTGGAAATGCTTTAACATCGCCTCAGGGTAGGAAACGTTCTCCCTAGGTGCATTTTCACTTTATCTGGGATCTAGGATCACGTATAGAGAGACCAAGACCCTTTTGCACACGAAGGGTAAAATCATCATTTTCAAAAAATTGACTTTTTTGTAAAATTAACAAAATTCATTTTGGACCTAAACGTAATAAAAAATAGGTGTTTTAAGATATTACATATATTTTTTTAGGTTTTTATGCTTAGGCTTAATCCGGAGTTAACTAGACCTAATTCATTATTAAACCGGGTTAACTCGTCCTAATCGTGTTTAGCACTAACCTAACCCTAAAGGTACTAAGAGATAAACTTCATGGGGCCCACATGAAATCATCCCACATCAGCCATGAGCTTGCCATGATGACTAAATTAAGAAAATCCTAATTGGGTTTAACCTAACCTAACTATTAAACTAGGTTGAATTTAACACCTAAACTAACCTAATCTACACCCTAAAACCCTAATTAAACTAAACCCAAACCCTAATCAAACCCTATGGTAGCCAAGTGGGGCCCACTAGAGGACATCTAGCCTCCCCCACATGCATTCACTTGGGGGCTAAGCCCTCCCCCTAGTGGGTGTGGCCGGCCCCACCCAAAGGAGACCTTTGGCTACTAGCCTTGTCCTCCCCTTTGATTGCCTTCTCATCCCTACTTCTCCTCTTGTATCTCAGTCCCTAGGCCTTAGAACCCCTAAAATCCCCCATTTGAGTTCCCAAAAAACTCAAGGAAGCTTGCTAGAGAAGCTAGAAGGAAAAGAAGAGAAAAGAGGAGAAAAAGAAGGAGAAGAAGAAGAAGAGAAGGAGAGGATGGCCAAGGCTTTGGGGGAACTTCTTCAAACCACTAAAGGTAAGCTACAAGGGTTAAGGATAGTTTTCATGAAGATTTAGGTAGGTTTTCTCCACTTTTCATCCATGAATTTGTCTTTTAATCCGTGGATTCTAGCTAAAAATGCAGCCATGAGTAGTTCTTTGATTTCGACCCATGAAGCATGATTAGAACTTAAAATTGATGTCATGAGCATGTTCCCACACTTGTTTCCACCCACTCTCATGTTTTACGAAGTTCGATTCGGGGTCGATTCAACCCCCGAATCTCGTATTTTCTGAAGAACACATTGTGTTCTTTGGGTTTTCAAAATTTTGTATCAAAACTTTAAACTCTTAGATTTTGATTCAAAATGTAATATTTGCTTCGTAGAAAACTTGTTAGGCTTAATGATTAGGATACTAGAAATCCTTTTTTGTTCTTGATGTGATTCAATTTGGAGCGAATCGAACCCCTGGTTTTCAGAATTTTGAGAAAGCAAAGCTTTCCTTCGTATTCTTGAAGCTTGAGATGAAAACCATGAAAGTAGTGATTTTCGATACAAAATTTTATAAATGTTTCATTCGTACTTGTTTGTGAAAAGTATGGTACGAATACATGTATTGTACGACGTATTTAAATGCATATTCCGCTCGTATAAAGCTCGTATTATACCGTACTCTGCTCATACAATATCCGTAATAAAAAAAATTAAATAAATACTTAAATAATTTGATTATGACATCATAGTGACATAATTTAAATAATAAATAAATAAATAACTATTAAACTAAGTAATTAATTAATTAATTAATTATTTGATTAATTAATTTGGAAAATAAAGATAAATATTTATATTAGATATGGGTGCTAGGTTTCAAAAAAGCATGCGGGAAGCGGGGTGAACTTTGCATGCGGACAGAAAAACCTAATATCGAACGTTGTTGGTGATCCCGCCATCGCACGCTATGAAAGGACCTATCTTCAGTGCGGAAGCACTGTCCAATTTTTTAACTTATATTGAGCTAAGTTTCTGGGTGAGACTATCTAAGTCTACACCTTATCCCCTTAGAAGGGGTGTGGCCCGACCACAGTCGTGGAACAACCGTTGGGCTAAGGAACAGTTCAATATGTTGGAAAGGGGGCGAAAGCTATGTTCATTTTTCCAGTTTATTGATCTAACTCCCTGGACCCATCTAAGTTACAGATATTAGGGTTAGTTCTTAATTGATGTTTAGACCCCCCGGGACGTCTTTATAGGTCATCCGGGTATTAGTCCTAGTCAGTGGATGCAATGACCACACGTAGTTCCAGTTAAGTCCAATTCATAACATCTTGTCGCATGATATGAGGGTGAAATTGGTTACCTTGGACTTGCACGGTTAGTGCATTTGACTCAGGAGGTCCTCGTGGCCCCTTGGGCAAGGACGAGTCATTTGAATAGTGGTGGTTTCTTGTGGGTATCCTAGACTAGTAATGATTGGTGCTTTAAGAACTTTTTCTTATGGAATAAATAGTTAAACTTAAGGTACCTCTACAGTGTGTAGAGAATATACCCTCTACGTGTTTAGGTTAAAAGATATCGTATTGCTCACTCCCTGTGAGCGATGCATTGTGTCGTAGTAGAGTTAGGGTAGCGGATGGTAGGATTGTATAGATAAAGCATGGCATGTCTATGGTACCTTTATTGTACTGTAAGAGCCGTACTCCCTGTCCTTGTTTGGTTGGGGGAGTGTCTCTCCTGCTCATCGACGACGATGCATGGATATGTAAGCAAGTTAGGATAGTTGGATAGTACAGATGAGATAGGAAATGGCTGATGTAACGACTGCACTGCTATCTTAATGTAGAAACCGTGTCCTCTATTCTTGTTTGGCTAGAGGGATACCTCTTCTGCTCAATGACAGTGATGTACGGTCACATAGGTAGTTTAGGGATTTAGATAAGAAATATATTCCATGATTAAAAGAGTATATTAGGAGTAGAATAAACATTTAATTGATTATGAATTAATTAAGGTGGTTAGTACAGTACCTAACGTAGTTAGGGGGCATGTCTCCCGTCCGGGTTTGGTTGGGAGGATATGACTTCTATCTACTGAAGGTAATGCTATATTATTTGAGAAATATTTATAACATTGCATTGTATGCATGATTGAATTCGTCTTGTGTGGCTATACCACGGTGGTGTTGTAGCTCGTGTGTCCTTAGCGTGGATTTTCTGTATTAACATTAATAAAGATGACTTTCATTATTGCTTTAATTAGAATACTACTCTGGTATATGATAATACTCATATAATAAAAGGACCCTAGGGAACACAGTAGGCCACTGAGACGCATGAAAGATCCATGCTTGGGAGACCCAGTGGACCAGTTCTGTATAGACCTAGAACTAGTTCACAGCTTAGGTAATGCCGGTCGCTTCACCGAGAACAAGCTGGTTGCAGGTAGAGGATGTGGTAAAGTCTCCACCACGGGAACATGGGATTCCCATTCACCTGACCAAGCACGATGATCGTGTTGAACAGGAACCAATACGGTGCACAGTTCAGTGATTCAGACATTGATGCAGAAACCGTCTTACTACTATAGATAATCTGTCCTTAACCCTGAGGGACCATGTTCACTGGGCCAACCAATTATGTGGTGCTTTGATGTGCCAACATGTGCGGACCTTCCATAGTCCAATACCACGGTACGTTGGGTTACCCGGCTGGCGCTTGAGTGACATGTAATCCCTACAGGTTATCTGACGTCCAGTGTTGGATGGGTGCGTTTTGATGAGTCAATCTGTCCACACAGTTAACCCAGGCCTGGTGGTTGTCAGTATGACTGACGATGTTCCGGATGCTAGGCATAGCACCGGAAGGTATGTGGTGTTATAGATAACAAGTCATCAAACCCTAGTCAGATGATCGATCGGGATCTGACGGTGCTCCCTACCGTCCGAGTCATATCATGGCACCAGTAATAGGAGGGACTAAGGATTATTGGAGTATAGTAGAGAACAGGGTTACAAGGGAGTAACATAAGTTTAGGATCACTAGAGTTCAACTCGCGTCGCACTCTGGGTTGCTACGCGGGTTAATCGGATTATGGCTGATTAACAGAACTTTCGGTGTGTCACCGGAACAGTTAATCAGGGATCCGGTTGGAGCTAGAGATCCCGAACCCTGAAGGTTCCACCCTGTCGTTGCGTATAGGAATTGCTTCCCGACCTAGTTGGATACGTTGGATGCGAAGTAGCGCGATGGAGCGCAAGCCCGGAGCCAAAGAACCTAATTCACATGTGTTACGGGCCGTAGGGGTATTTTGGTAAATATTGAAATATGGCTCAGAACATATTGAATATGGATCTTAGATTGAGCGGAATAATTCCAGGAGCTCACAGGCGCTGAGAGAACTCGATTCCGAGTAGCGCACCTCACTCAGTCTCTCTTTCAGTTTTTCCACTTTCATGAAGGGCGTTTTCGTCCAGGGTTCACGATAGACATTGGAACACCCTAAAATCCGACCCTCCTCATCCCTATCCATATAGGGGCCGGCCCTAGCCTCCTTGGATCCATGGGAGACCGGCCCTATATAGGAAATAGGGAGAGGGAGGGCCGACCCTAAGGTTCTACTCCCTCCCCTCCAAAAATCCGACCCTTTGTGCTCCTCCTTTGTGGTTTCGGCCAAGGAAAAGAGAGGAAGAAGAAGGGAGAAGGAAGAGGAAGGAAGGAGAAGGAAGAAAGGAGAAAGAGGAGGAGAAAATCTTGAGACTCGCCATCGTCTTTGCAACGGATTCTTCCGTCGGCTCGAAATCCTTGCACTAAGAGATGGGATTTCGAGGATTCTTCAATTCGCAAAGGACAAGGTGCTATCCGACAGTTTCTCTTGCGATTCAAGTGCGGTTCTTCATCGTTCCGTAATCTCCGGATCATAGATCCATAAGGTATGATGAATCTAAACACCTAAGTAGATGCATGCATGTCTTCCGTAGATCGTAGTATGCCTCTAGGGTGTCCGCACATATGCTAAGATCATAGATTTGCATATACATTGTTTTGTATCACGAATTGTAATGAAACATACACCGTATGATCTTCGGATCTTTCTTTTTGCTTTCACTGCGACTCCGATACACTGATCCAATTCCAACAATTGGTATCAGAGCACGCTTTGGTGTATGTTTCATGCATGAATTCGTGAAAACATCATGTGAATATATGATGACATATGTTTTCGTCGGGGTTCGACGTAGATAATGCATATGGATTGTGCTATGTATCGTCTTTTTGCAGGTGCCGCGCTGAATAGTAATCTGTGATTGCATGCATCCGGGGGTCGGACCCCGGATTTTATTTTGCATTGATTATTATTGTGGATTTGTAAGGCTCTAGATGGGCGAGGGTGGGGGTCGACCATCCTCGGTTCCCTGGCCATGTTGCTAGGATTGTCTTCTTTACTTTTTAGCGAAATTGTACACGAATGAGCACTTGCTCAGAGCGTGTTAGTTTTTCGGTCACAGGAAGAAGGAGATGATGCTACATCCACGGTTCGGGCAAGCGGTACCATGGCGTGCAAAGACCCGGTGAAAGCGTGCACGTTGGTTATGAAAGGGATCGTCGTCAGAGATCGTGCAGAACGGAAGAGCGGGATATCTTGGCTGTGCTATTCAGGTTCAGGGGTCGGACCCTGGACTTGATTCAGTTTGGATGCTTTCTCTGTTGTTTCTCTTTATTTAGAATTTAGAGAACCCCGATAATAATATGATTATCTTGCTTGTGAGTTTGTCTCTAGATCAGGCTTAGGGTTAGTACTAAGCTTATGGATTCATCGGTGTCTCTAAATACTTCTAACAAGTGCGAATCCGGTGGCTAGCTAAAAGGAAAGGTGGTAACCGCCCTCGTGGTAGTTCAGGTAGCCAAGTACTGTGCACCGAGATAGACGCAGTGTTAGATTTATTTAGAGATAATTAACTAATGTCTCCATAAGAAGTATGATAACCCTTGTGGGATGCCCTTTCCCCACGTGGTCCTAGCGACCAAGTTAGGTTAGGATTTCACTGTGTGATACCCGTTTCTAGATGACGTTTGATGGTAGTATGAACTCATCACGATTTGGTTATGCCACCATTAGGTTGAGGTCCGGCGGAGGTTGTCGGATGTCCCTATTTGGCCAACATCGAAACCTGTAATGAGATGAGGTCTACTATGACATCAGGCATCAAATTGTGAACGAGGCATCATCATAGTGGGAGTCCTTTCCACGTTGACCTTAGGCTAGGCTCCAGATCTTAGGATTATAGACAAACTAGTAAAGTATCGGGATCCTTGGAATCTATGTAATGTGAATTTTGCAAGAAAGGCGAAAGCTGAGTATTCAAGGTAGGGACTATGATATTTTCCGAGGATACTAATGCTTTGCGGGAAGGTTTATAATCCTAGTGGGAGCACGGTAGACCAGGGTCTAAGTCTAGGAGGTCGTGACCTTTCTAGATATGCATAAAACCTCATAAAGAAGGGATGTGTAAGAGGTTCCCTCCAAAGGGGAGCCCCTGGCCTCCACAATCAACCGGCTAAGGGTCTGGGTGGGAGGTACGCAGTTCGATATTCCCACCGGGTGAGAGCTGTGTTTCCTTCCATGCTGGTTCGCCTAGTGGTTTCCTTCGGGACATGGAGGATGCCGGTGGCAGTGGGTGACGGTTTTATCCTGCACCGCGGGAGCCTATGAACCCCCCTGCCGATACCACCTAGATTTGTGGGAAGCATCCGAAAGCTTGTGTGAAGCAATTGTTGCTGTGCACACGGGTCACATAAAGCTGGCCAAAAGGAGACTGGGAGGTCTTTCAGTTTGCCGTGGGTAATTCTGATGAAAACTGGGTCGTAAAAACCCCGTTGGCAGAAGCGGTTGCATGCTCTCACCGAGATGCTGTCTCCAATTCAGGGCCGATAGTCTCAGTGCTCGAGCCCAGGGAATTTAGATTCCTGGATGTCTCCACTTGAGGTGGTGAAGACATAGCGGCTGGAGTAGACATTATCTATTTCTAAATTCCATGAAATAGATTGTAGTAGACCCTAACTATTGCTTTAAACCATTGTTTACAGAAATCATGACCAAGCTCGACCCCCTTGCCTCCATACTTAATGATAACAAACTTATGGGACCAAACTACGAGGACTGGAAGCGTAACCTAATGCTCGTCCTAAGGGTTGGCAAACACACAATTGCCCCAAGTACCCCTCAACCGGCCATGCCGGGACCAAGTGCAACTGAGGCCCAGTTAAAGGAATGGAAAGACTGGCTAGATGCTGATGAGATGTGCAAATGCTACATAGTGGCATCCTTGCAGACCGTTCTTCAGAAGCAAGTCGAAGACATGGCCTTTGCTTCAGACATGATGCTCTACCTGAAGGAAATGTTCGAGGGTCGTAGTCGGGTAACTCGTTACCTGACCATCAAGAAATTGGTGTCCACGAAGATGGCAGAGGGGACTTTAGTTCGGGATCATATGCTGAAATTGTTTGGCTATGTGAACGAGCTTGGTTCCTTCGATGTCATCTTGGATGCAGAGATCCAGACCGATATTTTCCTCGCATCTCTGTCAAGAGCGTTTGAGGGCTTTGTTACCAACTTCAACCTTAACCGGTTGGAGATGTCTAACGCAGATCTCCTAGCGGCGCTCCAAGCGGCAGAGGACGGGATGAAGGCAGGAGCCCAATCCCTGAACGTGGAGCGGAATTCTTCTCTGAAAGCCAAGGGCAAGTTTCAGAAAAGAAAAGTCTAAGAAGCCCGTGAAGATGGGCCAGGTGCAGTTGCAGGTTCCCAAGCAGAATGGTCCGGCGAAGCCCAAAGGAAAATATTTCCGATGCGGCAAGAAGGGGCACTGGAAGGGCGACTGCCGTGCGGCTCCCAAGAAGGCTGAGACAGGTATATCTCAAATCCACATAGTGGAATCCCTTGTAGCATCCAGTTGTTCTCCAGTTTCATGGATTGTGGATTCTGGTTCCACTAACCATGCTTGCAATAATTTGCAGGGGTTCAAGGAGACAAGAAAACTGGATGATGGGGAGATAATCCTAAGCATGAGAACTGAGGCCGTGGCAGAGGCTGAAGCAGTTGGAGATGTCATCTTACAGTTCCTTGATAGAAGAAGTTTATTACTTAGAGACATACTTTATGTACCGTCCTTGAGACGTAATTTAATTTTTGTTTCCTTATTCAATAATGAAGGTTTTTTAGTTTTATTTGATGCTTTCGGTGTGTCAATTAAATTGAATGGTTCCTTTGTTTGTAAGGGAAAGATACAGAATGGTCTCTATGTAATTAACTCTAATCATAAGCAGGATAACATAACTGAAGCTTGTGTGATTAATTCATCTAATAAGAAAAATCCCTCAGATAATCCAACACTCCTTTGGCATCTAAGGCTTGGACACATAGCCTCAGACAGGATTCACAGGTTGGTTAAGGTAGGACTCTTAAGTCCAAATATTTCAGAAAGCCTACCGACGTGTGAGTCTTGCCTAGAAGGCAAGATGACTAAAAGGTCTTTCCGAGCCAAAGGTAGCAGATCTAAGGAGGTATTGGAGTTGGTACACACTGATGTATGTGAGCCCATAAGTGTCCGTGCCATAGGAGGCTTCGAGTATTTCATCACCTTCACGGATGATCACTCGAGGTTTGGATACATATACCTAATGCGGCGGAAGTCTGAATCGTTTGATAAGTTCAAGGAGTTCAGAGCTGAAGCAGAAAAGCAGACGGGTAAAAGTATCAAGTCTCTTCGATCGGATCGAGAAGGTGAATACCTATCGGATGAATTTATTGGGTACCTGCGTGAGCATGGGATCGTATCCCAGTTGACTGCACCAGGGACACCACAACAGAACGGTGTATCTGAGAGGAGAAACCGAACTTTGTTAGACATGGTTCGGACTATGATGAGTTATGCAACATTGCCACCTAGTTTTTGGGGATATGTCCTAGAGACGGCAGCATATACTTTGAACTTTGTTCCATCAAAGTCAGTACCTCTAACTCCTTGGGAGCTGTGGTTAAAGCGAAAGCCAAGCCTACAGCACTTTAGGATTTGGGGTTGTCCAGCACATGTGCGGAAGGACAAGCGAGTTAAGATGGAGTCAAAAACTAAGGTATGTCGGTTCGTTGGGTATCCAAAAGGGACAAAGGGTGGTCTATTTTATGATCATAAGGACAGAAAGGTTGTCGTCTCGACGAACGCCGTATTCCTGAAGCAGGATTATTTAATAGACCATAAGCCCACCAGTAAAGTAGTTCTTGAAGAATTGCTTGGTACTGATGGGAGTACGCAGATAGAAAACGTAGTGGGAGCCGATACCACTAATATTAACGGTACTATAGAATCGACTCCTATGGAACCACCGCAGGTTCGTCGCAGTGGGAGGACCACAGGTACTCCTGATAGATACATTGGAGAAGCCTTTATGGTTGATCCAGAGTTTCAGGAGAATGATCCTCTGAACTATGACGAAGCGATGGTATCCACTGACCATGCAGCATGGCAGGAAGCCATGGAGGCAGAACTGACATCGATGTCCCAAAACTCGGTCTGGACACTTGTAACACCACCTCACAACATTAAACCTGTTGGGTGTAAGTGGGTGTACAAAAGGAAAAGAGGTCCGGATGGTACCGTTGAGACTTACAAAGCAAGACTAGTCGCTAAGGGTTATACCCAGCGAGAAGGGATCGACTATGACGAAACCTTTTCGCCAGTGGCTATGCTTAAGTCTATCCGGATCCTCTTATCCATTGCAGCCCATTATGATTGGGAGATCTAGCAAATGGACGTCAAGACCGCATTCCTCAACGGGGATTTGGAAGAAGACATCTATATGTCTCAGCCTCCAGGCTTTGTCGCAAAAGGTCAGGAAGGTCTGGTGTGCAAGTTGCAAAGATCCATTTATGGACTGAAGCAAGCATCCAGAAGTTGGAACATGCGTTTTGATCAGGCTATCTAGTCTTATAGATTTGAACAGAACGTGGATGAACCATGTGTTTATAAAAGGAGCGATAAGACTGCAGTAGTTTTTCTAGTGCTTTACGTAGACGATATCCTGCTCATCGGAAACGATATTGGAACGTTGTCTACAGTGAAGGTGTGGTTATCCTCTCAATTTGACATGAAAGACTTGGGTGAAGCGAGTTATGTTCTGGGGATCAAGGTAGCTCGAGATCGCCAGAACAAGATTCTCTCGTTGTCACAGTCAGCCTACATAGATACTATCTTGGTCAGATTCAGTATGCACAACTCCAAGAAGGGACTGGTTCCATTCAGACATGGAATGAAATTGTCCAAGGATCAGGGTCCTAAGACTCCTGAGGAGAGGGCAGAGATGCAGAAGATACCTTATGCTTCGGCTGTAGGGAGTCTGATGTATGCCATGTAGTGCACGAGACCAGATATATGCTATGCAGTAGGCATGATGGGCAGGTATCAGTCAAATCCGGGTCCAGGGCACTGGACTGCTGTAAAAAGTATACTCAAGTATCTCCGTAGGATGAGAGATTATGAGTTAGTTTACTCTTCACAGGAACTAATACCGATTGGATATACGGATTCTGACTTTGTGTTATATCCGGAATCCAGGAGATCGACGTCAGGGTTTGTGTTTTCATTAGAAGGAGGAGCTGTCAGTTGGAGGAGCGTGAAGCAGGGATGCATCACGGATTCGACGATAGAGGCTGAGTACGTTGCGGTGTGCGAAGCAGCTAAGGAGGCGGTGTGGCTCAAGAAGTTTCTCACGGACTTAGGATGCGTACCAGGAGCTCAAGATCCTATTGTCCTTTACTGCGACAATAGTGGAGCGGTAGCACAATCCAAGGAGCCAAGATATCACCAGAAGAGCAAGCATATCGAGCGGAAATACTACATTATCCGGGACTTGCAGAAGCGAGGGGAGGTAGCAGTGACTCAGGTGGCGTCTGCAGATAACATGGCGGACCCTTTCACAAAGGCGTTACCGACCAAGGTTTTTGAGAAGCATGTGGATGCCATGGGAGTTAAGACTGTTGTTCTCCGCTAGGCCAAGTGGGAGATTATTGTAGCTTGTGTGTCCTTAGCGTGGATTTTCTGTATTAACATTAATAAAGATGCCTTTGATTATTGCTTTAATTAGAATACTACTCTGGTATATGATAATACTTATATAATAAAAGGACCCTAGGGAACACAGTAGGCCACTGAGGCGCATGGAGGATCCATGCTTGGGAGACCCAGTGGACCAGTTCTGTGTAGACCTAGAACTAGTTCACAGCTTAGGTAATGCCGGTCGCTTCACCGAGAACAAGCTGTTGGCAGGTAGAGGATGTGGTGAAGTCTCCACCATGGGAACGTGGGATTCCCATTCACCTGACCAAGCATGATGATCGTGTTGAACAGGAACCAAGACGGTGCACAGTTCAGTGATTCAGACACTGGTGCAGAAACCGTCTTACTACTATAGATAATCTGTCCTTAACCCTGAGGGACCATGTTCACTGGGCCAACCAGTTGTGTGGTGCTTTGATGTGCCAACGTGTGCGGACCTTCCATAGTCCAATACCACGGTACGTTGGGTTACCCGATTGGCGCTTGAGTGACATGTAATCCCTACAGGTTATCCGACGTCCAGTGTTGGATGGGTGCGTTTTGATGAGTCAATCTATCCACACAGTTAACCCAGGCCTGGTGGTTGTCAGTATGACTGACGATGTTTCGGATGCTAGGCATAGCACCAGAAGGTGTGTAGTGTTATAGATGACAAGTCATCAAACCCTAGTCAGATGATCGATCAGGATCTGACGGTGCTCCCCACCGCCCGAGTCGTATCATGGCACCAGTAATAGGAGGGACTAAAGATTATCAGAGTATAGTAGAGAACAGGGTTACGAGGGAGTAACATAAGTTTAGGATCACTAGAGTTCAACTCGCGTCGCACTCTGGGTGGCTACGTGGGTTAATCGGATTAGGGCTGATTAACGGAACTTTCGGTGTGTCACCGGAACAGTTAATTAGGGATCCGATTGGAGCTAGAGATCCCGAACCCTGAAGGTTCCACCCTGTCGTTGTGTATAAAAATTGTTCCCCGACCTAGTTGGATACGTTGGATGCGAAGTAGCGTGATGGAGTGCAAGCCCGGAGCCAAAGAACCTAATTCACATGTGTTACGGGCCGTAGGGGTATTTTGGTTAATACTGAAATATGGCTCAGAACATATTGAATATGGATCTTAGATTGAGCGGAATAATTTCAGGAGCTCACAGGCACCGACGGAAATTGATTCCGAGTAGCGCACCTCACTCAGTCTCTCTTTCAGTTTTTCCACTTTCGTGAAGGGCGTTTTCGTCCAGGGTTCACGATAGACATTGGAACACCCTAAAATCCGATCCTCCTCATCCCTATCCATATAGGGGCCGGCCCTAGCCTCCTTGGAGCCATGGGAGATCGGCCCTATATAGGAAATAGGGAGAGGGAGGGCCGGCCCTAAGGTTATACTCCCTCCCCTCCAAAAATCCGACCCTTTGTGCTCCTCCTTTGTGGTTTCGGCCAAGGAAAAGGAAGGGAGAAGGAAGAGGAAGGAAGGAGAAGGAAGAAAGGAGAAAGAGGAGGAGAAAATCTCGAGGCTCGCCATCGTCTTCACAACGGATTCTTTCGTCGGCTCGAAATCCTTGCACTCAGAGACGGGATTTCGAGGATTCTTCAATTTGCAAAGGACAGGTGCTATCCGACAGTTTCCCTTGCGATTCAAGTGCGGTTCTTCATCGTTCCGTAATCTCCGGATCATAGATCCATAAGGTATGATGAATCTAAACACCTAAGTAGATGCATGCATGTCTTCCGTAGATCGTAGTATGCCTCTAGGGTGTCCGCACATATGCTAAGATCATAGATTCGCATGTAGATTGTTTTGTATCACGAATTGTAATAAAACATACACCGTATGATCTTCAGATCTTTCTTTTTGCTTCTGCTGCGACTCCGATACACGGATCCAATTCCAATAGGTGGGTGACCAGACCCTCAGGTTTGGTATTGGTCTTGAGTCCATGACTTGTGCTAGTAGGATCTGAGTTGTTTTATGATGTAGTAGATCCTAACTAAGTATGCGGAAAATGAGGCAATGATCGCGTGCGAACAGGTGTAAACCTATATCGTACACAGTTAGTGATCCTATCGCCGCATGCCAAGGCAGAATCTACCACGTAAAACTAGGAATTGATTATGCTTAGGTTCTTATGAGTGGCATGAAGGTAGGGTCATTCCCTACTCTTCTTGTTGTTTACACAGATACGTACACGTGTATTATGAGTTCTAGCCATACTTTAGGGAAATAGTGACACCATAATCATTGTCTAAGTTGTAATATCGCCTTTGGTGTAGAGTTGAGATTGACGTGATAGTGCCGGACCATTTTGGTTGGCATGGTTGACTCGTGCATAATCCTGACTAATTAGGGGATGAGTCTTTCGGGTGATGGTTGTCTCTTTATAGTGCCATAATACTAGTGGTGTTTAGCTTTTAGGGTTTGGTTTTGATAGATCAGACCGTTAGCTTGATAGTAGGAGTTAGGGTTTTAGCTCTAAATTAGTTGTTAGAGTTATTATTCTAGCCCTAGTTTAGGGGAAACAAAGAACTAGGATGTTGTCTAACTTGTGAGTCGCCTTGTTGGTGCAGAGTTGAGATTGACATAAAGGCACCATACTGGTTTGGTTGCTGTGGTAGACTCGTGCAACAATCTGGTTGGTAGTCAGATGAGTCTTTAGTTATAGTGTTCTCTTTTGAGTACCCTAAACTAGTTGTTTGAATTATGGTATCATCACCATAGAATAACGGTTAGAGTTATTATTCTAGCCCTAGATTAGGAAAATCAGAGACACCAGGATGCACCGGACTAATTGGGTTGGTGTATTGATTTGTAAATCTGGCTGGTAGTCAGCTAAGTCTTTAGTTGTGGTCTTTCTTGAGTACCCTAAGTCTAGTGGTTGATAGTATTGTGATATTGATTCTATGGTAGGTTTTGGTTGTAGAAGCCTATCCTAGATCATGATGAGTAGTGACAGTGTTAGCATCATTGATAAAGTTTTAGGATGGATCATGACTCAATATTCTTCGAGAGATGATATTTTATGAAATTCAATATTTTCGAATAATGATATACTTAGAACATATAAAGTATAAGATATGTGATATTATCCAAGATGCGAGTAAGATTCGATATTATTCAATTAAAGATGATCATATAACATTAAAAGTAATAAATATATGATATTAATCGAAATAGGATTTAAAATTGGTTTCAGTCAAAGATATTATGATTTAAAGTTAAGAAATAACGAGAGGTATAATATAACTCGAGATGCGGTGCGAGGAAGAAATGATTTGATGTAAGTTGAACAATAGAGAATGACATCGATTAAAGCAACATTCACACTTTTATCAGTTTCTTTTGATAGAGTTAGCACGGCTCACACTGAGTCACTTAGTCTTCTAAGTGACTCAGGGTTTGAGCGTGTTTTCTTTGTTGGACACAAACCCAGGTATAAGGAGGACTTGAGTTTGTGGATCAAACGGACGGATGTAGCTGATGAAGTAGTGGAGCTAAGAGCTATAGAGCAGCTGTGGAGCTGCTGAGGAGCGCTGGAGCTGGAGCAGGAGTACGAACCTTAGGTTTCAACCTAGGTTTTATTTAGACCAGGAGGATATTGTGATTGTATTCCAATAATGAGATGTAAATACTGTTGATATATATAGAAAGTTTGCTTCTGGTGGTGTATTATTCTAGCTCGATATATCAACTGCTTCCATTAATCTGAATTATAAAATAAATAAGTGTAAGAAGCCTTTTAAGGCTAGTTTTGAGTGACGTGAGGAATGACTCGCCTTCTGGGCGCGATTCTCGTGCTCCTACGAGAGCAACACTCTTAAAAAGAGTTGAGGGAATTGTCTCCCTCCATCCAAAAGTGATGCCCTTAGACAGTCGAGCAGTACTACTTTTTCACAAATGGTTTTCTTACCTTCCTTGTGAGGGTGGTTGTTCTAGTGTCTTCAGGCATTGGGTCAGTTTGAGCAATGAAGAACAAACTAAAACTTGAAAACCTTTTTTTTTTTTCCCTTTTCTTTCAAAAAAAGTGGCAGTGAAAGTTCGCGCCTGGGGTTCTCGCACTGCTAAGTGAAAATCTGGGGTGTGATAGGATGGGCCCACCCGAAAGTGGAACCCACCAGGCCCCCTTATGCAAATCGTGACTCTTTCCCCTTGGGAAGGTTAAGGCCGACCAGAAAAGAAAAAAATAAAAATAAAAGGAAAGAAATCAGTCATGTGCAGGGGGAGGTTGCGTGGACGTTTACATAAGCTGTGGATCCACACCGATCCCTCGACCCGACGGAATATATGAGAAGTCATATCAGTATCGATTAATGTGCAAAATCAGCTCATATCTCAAAAGATTGAGCTCAATCTAGCCCATAACCGTATACTACAAAAAAGGAAAGGGGACTATGCTCTCAGTCCCTCTCTCTCTCTATGCAGAGCTTCTCCTCTAGATTCTTGGTGGTAGTGGTGAGTTCCTTGGGGGATCCCCTCATGGGGGACTCCTCCTTTCCCTCTTCTTTTTCCTAATGTGGAGGCCTTGATCTAGTGATCTGCGAGGAGAAGGTCCGGCTTGTGGCTGAGGACGGTTTCCACCCTCCTCGAGCCCCCACTTTGGATGATTTTATTGGGGCGGGCTCTCGGTATCCGAAGAGGAGGGGAGGTGCTGGTTCGTCCTCTCAACATGGCAGAAGGGGCTTGGCTTCTAGATTTGGCCCTTCAGATCGGGAAGTAGTGGCTTCGGGTACCATATCTGGCCATTCAAAATGCGATGCAGTTGGAGTTTCTGCAGATGTGGGATTTGCTGCGGGCCCGAGGGTGCCTGTAGTGCTGTCCTTATTAGATGGGGAGGACCGAGGTTGAGGAATTTTTGCCCTTGTAGTATACCCTACACAGTCCGCGTTCCTGTGCCTCTGCAAGGAAGTTTAATGGTCGCGAGACTGGTAAGCCATCCATGGTGTGTGTCCCTGAAGTTGTACCCTCTGGTGGTATCCACTTGGTGCTTGACGGAATGCATGCTCCACCTAGGGATTGTACTGCTTCAGACATTCTTGCTTGCCCGGTTGACCACCAAGTGTTTGGTGCAATGCCGGACTCAAGACCAGTTGTAGGTAATCAAGGCAACCCGGTGGCTGCTGGAGGTTCTTCTTCTTATAAGTCTGTAGGTAATGCTTGGGGTTTTTCTTCGCATTCCAATGCACTATCTGCTGATGATCATAAGCTCACTTTCATTGAGCTTGGTGTCTTCGAGGGAAAGCGAGTGGCTGTTTGTCCTAGGGAAGAGCTAGCCAAAATTGAAAGATTTTATATCAATTCCCTGGTGGGTTTTGTCCTTGGGAAGAGACATTTCTTCGCACACCTCAAGGCCACCGTGCAGAGGTTATGACAGTCTAAGCATGGAAATGTTCTCCCGTGATAATGTGATCTTGCTCTTTAAATTTGTTAACGAAGATGATTGTGCCAGAATTTTGGATGGAGGGCCGTGGCATTTGAAAGGAAGACCCATTGTCTTGAAGAAGTGGTCTAGTGATCTTCAGTATGGTCGGGAGCTATTAACTAAAATCTCTTTGTGGGTAAGGTTCCCTAATCTTCAGGATAAGCTATGGTCTTTTGATGCACTCAGTAGGATGGGAAGTGTATTGGGCACCCCAATTGGGATGGACGCCCTACGGCAGCTGTTACGCACAAAGAAGGGGGGATAATGAATTATGCTGGGATTTGTGTTAAGATCAACATTGAGGAGACTCTCCACAATGAAGTAGAAGCTAGGAATGACGTAGGAACTCTCCTCTCTATGCAAAGGGTTGTCTATGATTAGAAGCCTCCTCGATGTCGAGCATGCCAGTCATTTGATCATAGCGATAATGCTTGCGAGGTTCATCCAAAGATTTTAACCAGATGGAACGATTTTTCTCGGCTTGGGACTAAAGCTGCTGTGAAGGACTGGAGACCAACCGGAAAACCTTAAGTTTTCGTGATACATGGTTTTCTTTTCTCCTGGGGCACCATTTTCCACTTTGCAGGTGCCAACAATAGATAACCAGTGGACCTCTGTGGCTTCTAAATAAAAGGGTAAAGCTCTAGTGCTTCTTCGAGTTCTAAGTCAAGGAAGTGGTTCTTGGTTTGAAGCTTTGGTGAGGCAAGAGGAAGGTGAGGGAGGAGCTGACGATGCCCATGCGGCTGTGCAGAATTCTGAGTACTTTGTCAATAATGAGCTCTCATCAGTAGGGGCCCTTGTTTTTATTGGTATTGCAGGCCATGGGATAGTCACTGAAGTTGGGACTATTGCTGATGTTGGGCAGGCTGTGGTTGGGGACCTTGCTGTTGGTGTAATACTAGGAGGAGGTGATTATATTATTGCTGCGAAGGTTGATGTTGAGGCATGTGCTGTTGTTGATGTTGGCATAGAAGCTTGTGCTGCATTTGCTGGTGTTAGGCAGGATGATGAGGCTGATGCTATTGCTTTTGCTGCAGCTGCTGTTGGCTTAGTAGAAGCTGCGATCATTGCTGATGTTTTGCGAGCAATTGATGTTGTTACGCAGGTAGTTGGTGAGGGTGATGTTGGCATAGCAATTGCTGATGTTATGCAGCAATCAGTGCCACTTGGTGCTGAGATTGAAGAAGCGGATAAATTAACTTTTAATTGCATGAATGCAATTAAATATGGTACGATTGATGCTCTTTGGGTTGGAGATCTCAAGAATGTCCTGAAGAGAATCCAGAAGAGGCATCTCTGATTCCAAGGCTATATTCCCTTGGATCCTTTAGAAGGGAACGCTTTTGTGGAAGACTTTACTCCTAAAGATACCTATTTTCAGGTCAAAATTCCTACTTGTTGACCAAGAACTTACCTCTTTTCTTGGCATTAGTGAGGAGCAATTCCTTAAAGAGGTTGAGCTTGAGGCAGAGGAGATTGAGCTGGGTGCGACGGATAGGGATCTAAATGTTGGAGCTCCTCCAGTAGGGCGTGGGAATGTCTTTCCTATTACTAGGTCCCCCGTTCGTCTTCGTAAGAGTACGTTGGAGTTTTAGTTCCGGTTTAACTATTTTTGCTCTTCATCGTGCCACCTCTTCTCCCATGAAGGAGTCTTTGAGAGATTTTGGCCTTCCTGATTCTGGCCTAGAGGAGGAAGTTGGGGTTGGGAGCGAACTTCAACCCCTAGTTCCAGATGGTACCCCATATCCTTTTGCAGATTTTATGGGGGGGGGGGGGGGGGAGTTACTTGCTCATTTTGCTAATTGCCCCTTCCTTCGGACTGTACCCAACCCTGCTTTGGAGGCTTCTAGTAGAGCAAAGGGGACTATCGGCTCTTCTCGTGTAAAAGAGTCTTAGCCTAAGGGGACATCAAATAGAGTTACTCGGAGCAAGGGTGCTAAGTGATTCAGGCTTCTATCTGTTGGGTGTTTGTAGCTGAATTTGGGGTTGCACTTGGACTATTCTTCTTGCTCTTCCATTGTTTGTGGTTCAGGTCCATTGTTGTGATTTATTGTGGGTTTTGTATTGCAAGCCAAGTGTTTTGGCTTTTGGTAGGGTGTTTCTGTTGTAGCTCGTGTGTCATGAGCATGGATTTTCTGTATTAACATTAATAAAGATGACTTTGGTTATTGCTTTAATTAGAATACTACTTTGGTGTAAGATAATTTACATATAATAAAGGACCCTAGTTAACACAGTAGGCTACTGAGGCTCATGGTGGATCCATGCTTGGGAGAACTAGTGGCGGTTCTGTGTAGACCTAGAACTAGGTCACAGCTTTGGTGATGCCAATCACTTCACCGAGAATAAGCTGTTCGTAGGTAAAGGATGTGGTGAAATATCCACCATGGGAACATGAGATTCCCATTCACCTAACCAAGCACGATGATTATGTTGAACAGGAACCAAGAAGATGCATAGAGTAGCGATTCATATACTGGTGCATGAAACGTCTTATTACTATATATAACCCGTCCTTAACCCTGAGGGACCATATACACTTAGCCAAACAGCTGTGTGGTGCTTTGATGTGCAACCATGTGCGGACCTTCCATAGTCCAATACCACAGTACGTTGGGTTACCTGGCTGGCACTAGAGTGACATGCAATCCCTACAGGTTATCCGACGTCCAGTATTGGATGAGTGTGTTTTGATGAGTCAATCTGTCCACACAATTAATCTAGGCCGGGTGGTTGTCAGTATGACTGAAGATGTTCCGGATGCTAGGCATAGCACCAGAACGTATATGGTGTTATAGATGACAGGTCATCAAATCCTAGTCAGATGATTGATCGGGATCTGACGGTGCTCCCTACCGCCCGAGTGGAATCATGGCACCAGTAATAAGAGGGATTACAGATTATCAGAGCATAATAGAAAACAGGGTTACGAGGGAGTAACATAAGTTTAGGATCACTAGAATTCAATTCGTGTTGCACTCTGGGTGGCTACACGGGTTAATCAGATTAGGGCTTATTAGCGAAACTTTTGGAGTGTCACCGGAACAGTTAATTAGGGATCCAGTTGGAGATAGAGATCCTGAACCCTGAAGGTTCTACCCTGTCATTGCGTAATGGAATTATTTCCCGATCTAGTTGGACACGTTGGATGTAAAGTAGCGCGATGGAGTATAAACCCGAAGCCTAAGAACCAAATTCACATATGTTAATGGGCTATAGGAGTATTTTGATAAATACTAAAATATAGCTCAGAACATATTGAATATGGATCTTAAAATGAGCGGAATAACTCCAAGAGCTCATAGGCGCTGACGGAACTCAATTCCGAATAGCGCATATAACTCTATCTCTCTTACAGTGCTCCCCTAGTTGTGAGGGTGTTTTCGTCTAGGCTTCACGGAAGATAAGGAGAAGCCCTAAAAACCACCCCCTCTATCCCTATCCTTAGGGGGCCGGCCCTACCTTGTGTAAACAAGTAGGAGATTGGCCCTATAAGAGGAATAGAGAGAGAGGATGCCGACCCAAGCTCTCTCACTCTCCAAAAAATCTGAACCCCTCTCTCCCCTCCCTCTTTGAGGTTTCGGCCAAGGAAGAAAGAGGAAGAAGAAGGAGGAACGAAGGAGAAGGAAAAAGAGAGAAAGAGAAGATCTCGCGGCTTGCCATCGTCTTCACTACGTGCAATCCTCCGATGGCTTGTAGTTCTTGCATTCAAAGATAAAAATTTAAGGATTCCTTTCTTCGCAAAGGACATGGTGCTATCTGATAGCATCCCTCTAGGTTTCCGTGTAATTCATTATCAACCATTGTTCCATTCTTTTCGGATTAAAGATCTAAAAGATATGATGATTCTAAAAACCTAACTAGATGCATACATGTTTTTCGTAAATCGTAGTATGCCTCTAGGGTGTCCGGACATATACTAGGATCATAGATTCGCATTTAGATTGTTTGAAAGATAGATTGTAATAAAACATACACCATAAGATCCTCGGATCTATCTTTTGCTTCCGTTGCAACTCTGGTAATATGATTTAATTCCAACAGTTTTCTTAGTCCTTGCTTGCTAATCCTGAGTAGGCTTCATCTTATATTTCTTTTGTTTTTGATTTAATTTATTTATTTACCACTAAAAAAAAAAGAAGGAAAGGGATAAAAGTTGTTTTATCCAATAAAGAAAGATAAATCCCATCAGTTATAGGGAGAGATATTCAAAGGATTCAAAAATCATAGCCATATCTCTTCCATCCCCTCCACTTCGCCTATAAATGGAGGGGCAGAGGGATAGCTCAAAAGGTCAGTCGATCATAACCTAGAGACGATGAGGCTATGTAAAGAAGAAGGTTCCAACACTCGATGACCCAAGGGTTCATGAGATATGGGCAAGTGCATCCCACGTGAATAGTTTAGCCCACAAAAGTCCTTATCAACGTGAATACCTTGCACAGGAGATCAAAGGTTCAACTCCGTTTATGAAGAAGAAAACTTGGAAAAGAAGACTGAAGTCGGCACTACCCCATCGTCTTCAACAAGCCTTCAAATTTGACAATGCAAAAGAAGCCCAGAGAAAAAGATCGAAGTGGTGCCACATCTGTCGTCTTCAACAAGCCTTCAAGAAGCCCGAAGAAGAAGATCAAAGTGGTGCCACACCCGTCGTTTGCAATAAGATTTCAACTCGGGGTGCTACACCCATAGGAGCCCATAGAAGAAGATCGAAGGGGTGCTACACCTGTCGTCTTTAGCAAGCATCCGCTCCATTCATGAATAAAAAAAGTTTGGAGAAAGAAACACAAAACAACACTACACCCCACGTCTTCGACATCAAAGAATCGTTACACCCATCATTTTCAACAAAACCTTCAACTCTGATTATGCCAAAAAAGCACAGAGAAGAAGAACAAAGTCGACACCACAATCGCCGCCGCCAAAGCTCCATCCTCAAAAAGAGGAAGCCCAGAGGAATAAGAAGACTCAGAGACATCTCCATTGCCATTCGAGGTGAAGATCATACCAAAATCGAAAGCCAAAAGTGAAATCACAAGCAAAGCAAAGCTACGCCCATGCTAAAGCAATGCCAAAGCTAAAGCTAAGTGACTACGAAGAACCACAAGCAAAGCAACACACTTTCTAGCCGATAGGACACGAAGTCCGGAAGAACGAAAGAACCGCAAGTCTTTACCTTTTCTGTGTTCAAGTGCTAATGACAAAGCAACATCAACGCCAGAGCTATGCTAAAGGAAAACTTGAGTTAGATTCCAGAAGCCAAAGCCAAAGCCAAAGCTAAAGTCAAGCCATAACCAGATGCCAGAAGCCAAAGCCAAAGCCAAAGCCAAAGCAGAGCTATGCCCGTGCTAAAGCAACGCATGTGCTAAATCCATGCAACCACGGAGTATCATAAGCAAAGCAACCTACGTTCTAGCCGATACGATGCAAAGTTCGAAAGAACAAAAGCACCGCAAGTCTCTACCCTTTCTACGTTCATGCACTAATGCCAAAGCTACGCCGACGTTAGAGCTACGCTAAAGCAAAGTCAGATCCTGACACTAGAAGCCAAAGTCGAAGGTGAAAGAAAGATCAACGCCATGAACCGACGATCGAGGACATCGAGATCTAGCAAGAACCGAGGGCGATACGAAGATTAAGAAACGATACCAAAATCCACGTAGCCGAGAATGCACGAAGCACGGAAGAGACGAATGCAAAGGCTAAAACCGCTCGACCTCTTAAGAAATCCAAACTCCTATAAAGGCCTTTGTCCTGGGCAACCTCTCCAAAGCTCTCGCACGAAGTAACATGGAGACGCGGATCAAAGGGACCCTCTGGAGGATCTCTCCGATAATTTCTTGATCACATCTTCACCGCACCGGGGTCATGACCCCCGAGTCTCAGGAGCGGCTTGTAATCTTGTGTTTGCAATAAAGACAACTCATCATTTTCTACAACCATAGATTTCTGTGGGACCATCATCTCATTCATCCATCCGTCTTAAGGAGTTCCCTTAAGTTTTCCCATGGCCGGGATGGGCAACGATATATTTGTTCCAACAAGCCTATCGTGTATTGTCGAGTTCCATCACTCTGACATGGTGATCCAGAAAGCCTAAAGGATGAAGTTCCCCCGGGTAGTACGTATCTACACTTGGCGTACTCAAACTCACGCAATCATATTCATGATAGAAACTGCTACCGAAGCTGCTCGCCATAGTACCAATGAGACCTTGGTGCATGAAGAAACAAGCCTCGCTCCTAAAATCCAATTCCTAGGAAGGCCCAGCCCCACCTCCAAGCCCAGTTCCTCCTCTGGTTAGCCCTGTACCTCTAGTAAAGGAGGCGAACGTTCGCTACGAAGCATAGATAAGTCATCGGAATTATGTCTCTGACGATGACATTGAGGTTGCCGGCGTGCAACAACAAGACATCTTGCGTCATCATCCGTCGTCTGCTCTCCAACTCCAAGTCATGCGAATGTGCTAACTCATGGTGTAAATTACTCAGCTGATAGAAGAGAAGGATAGTCACATCAACACTTTAATCCAAAGTCTAAGTGCGAGGAATGTGTTGAAAGTTAATCCGGGTCAGAGGCTCGCAGCGGAAGCGATTTGTCGGTCGAAAGACCGTTCATGGTGCACGTTACACGATTTAAACTTTCATCGAAACTAATCCACATATGTGTGCATGTGTATGCACGAGAATCGAAAACCCCTAACGGCAATCTAGTGTAATGATTAACTAGCATGCATACAAATCATAATGCTCGCTAGATCTACATGTTAGATTACACATACCTTTCGTACGGATCTTTTAACCGCGGAGAATTATCTTCTTTGTCGATGGAGACGGAAGATTGTTCGCGAAGATGCCGATGGTACGAATGGAGATGTTGCCTTCTTGTTCACCCGATCTCACACGATGCACGGAACGTCGCTCTCGGATCTCTGAGTGCCTCCGAAGAGCGACCCTTCTCCTTCTTCAGAACTCCACGCGAGGAAGACGAAGTAGCAAGCGGGAAACGGGAGATAAAACGGGAGAGAACTAGAGAGATGAGATGAGGGGGGGTTCGGATTTTCTGGACCATAGGGCCGGCGCCCCATAGGCCCTTTTATAGGGCCGGCCAACCCCCTTGGATAAGGATCCAAGGGGATAATGACCCCCTCTTATTATCTCTCCATTATCT
The DNA here is from genome assembly GCA_947650365.1 of Chamaelirium japonicum. Classification (NCBI taxonomy): domain Eukaryota; kingdom Viridiplantae; phylum Streptophyta; class Magnoliopsida; order Liliales; family Melanthiaceae; genus Chamaelirium; species Chamaelirium japonicum. Next base: position 61,785,297 of record OX393550.1, read on the forward strand.
CCTTTTTATCTCTCGCTGTATTTATCCGTTTTCCCACTTTTTAGGGCTCGATCTTAACCGTTTTATCGCCCTATCCCTATCTATATGGCCGGCCCTATAGATGAGGGATTCTTATCCCTACATCATAGGGCCGGCCCTAGCAAGGTGCCTCACTACTAGGGTCGGCCAACAGTGAGGTCCGGCAGAGTGAGGTTTTTACCAAAACGCCCCGACGCCTCATTTTGACCATTTCTAGCGTGCGATACTTAGCGGTCACTTCTTAAGTGATCTTTACTAGTTACCTACTATTAACTGAGGCCACCGGAGGGTGCCTCTAGCAAAGTCAACTAGTCAACTCGCAACTTACCCCGGTGCATCGCACCTATGCAGCGAAGTTCACTTATGGCTAGGGATTACTACATGCGACTCTGCACTAGTCTCGGGCTCAACCCTTAGTACTCGTATGTAATTACGCATCTACCGTGCTCTAGTGCCAAGCACACACGGAGCGTATACTTCTTTCTTCCTCATGCTTATGGTGTTCCGAGGAGACGGTTCAAGAACCGTACATAATGTTGATAAGGTGGAACCATCAGGGACCGGGGTTCATGGCTTCCAACTCAAGCTCGATCGACACACTACCCGAGTGTACCATCGATCCTCTGAGCTCGAGTTAACCTGCGTAGCCACCCAGAGTGCGACGCAGGCTGCACTCCAATTCACCCAGACTTACTATGTTCTCCATCATACCCCTGCTCTCCGCTTAGTAGTGGTAAACCCGCTGTCCCTCCACTTGATGCCATGATTCACTTCGAGCGGTGAAGACTACCGTCAGACTCGAATGATCATATGACTTGGTTCCTTCCAGGTTGACCTATACATCGTACCTCTGATTACCCCGTCGAGTAATCGAACCCGGTCAACAGTCAAACTGATGACCACCAGGCCTGGGTTTGGTACAGTGTAAGTCACACCAAGGAACGCACCTCCCATCAGGGGTGTGGATGGCCTGCAGGAGTGACACGCTAATGCAACGCCAGCCGGGTAACCCAGTACACCGTGGTTTTGGATCACTGCATATGGATCCTCACACATTGGTGCGCCAAAGCACCACGCAAATGGTTAGTCCATCAGACGTGGTTCCTCAGGGTTTAGGACCGTTTTACCCTAAGCATAAACACGGCTTAGTGTACCAGTATCTGCTCACTGATCTGTACACCGTGTTAGTTCCGTTCAGCCACAGACACTGTGCCTGGTGATGACCATGGTGAAGACATCCCATGAACTGTCATCGCCAACAGCTTACCATGATGAGGCGACCAACCTGATCATAGCTGCGAACTTATTTAGGTTATACGGGACCAATCCACTTAGTCTTCAACTCAGTGGACTACCATATAACCATGGCTCTCTGTTCCCTAAAGAACACGTAACTATGTTACGCACCTATATGCATCTCATATAATAATAACTATCAATCTTTATTAGACCAAAACATAAAGTTTTACAAGCTTAGAACACATCAATCCTAACAATCTCCCACTTGGTCTAGCGAAGCAAAATGGTTTTGACTCCCATCGCGTCCACATGTCGCTCGAATGCTTTGGTAGGTATTGCCTTTGTGAAAGGATCAGCAACATTATCTGTAGATGCAATCTGTGTCACCGCTACTCGCCCTTGCTTTTGAAACTACCGAATCAAGTGGAACTTGCGCTCGATGTGCTTCCCCTTTTGGTGATGTCTTGGCTCCGTAGCTTGTGCTACCGCCCCACTATTGTCGCAGTAAAGCACAATAGGTAACTGGGCCTCTGGTACGCACCCCAAATCCGTAAGGAATTTCTTGAGCCATTCCGCCTCTTTGGCTGCCTCGCACGCTGCAACGTATTCAGCCTCTGTGGTAGGGTCTGCGATGCATTTCTGCTTCACACTCTGCCAACTAACCGCTGCTCGTCCTAGCATAAACACAAAACCTGATGTCGACTTCCTGGATTCCAAATCTGACATAAAGTCAGAATCTGTGTATCCAATCGGCGTCAGTTCTTGTGAAGTGTAAACCAACTCATAGTCCCTTGTTCTACGAAGGTACTTGAGTATACACTTCACTGCTGTCCAGTGATCTGGACCCGGATTCGACTGAAACCGACCCATCATTCCTACTGCGAAACAGATATCAGGCCTTGTACAATGCATAGCATACATTAGACTACCTAATGCTGAAGCATAAGGTATCTTTTGCATTTCTGCTCTCTCCTCAGGTGTCTTAGGACATTGATCCTTAGACAGTTTTACGCCATGTCTAAATGGCACAAAACCCTTCTTGGAGTTTTGCATGTCAAATCTAGCCATAACCTTATCTATATACGCAGCCTGTGACAGCAAGAGAATCCTGTTCTGGCGATCACGTGTTACCTTGATCCCCAAAACATAACTCGCTTCACCTAGGTCTTTCATATCGAACTGTGTTGACAACCAGACCTTTACCGTTGACTATGTTCCTACATCATTTCCAATGAGTAGAATATCATCTACGTAAAGTATTAAATATACTACTGTGGTCTTATCAGTCCTCTTGTATACACATGGTTCATCCTCGTTTTGAGTAAATCCATACGACTGGATTGCCTGATCAAAACGGATGTTTCAACTTCTAGATGCTTGCTTTAGTCCATAAATGGACTTCTGCAACTTGCAAACTAGATGTTCCTGACCCTCTGACTCAAAGCCTGGTGGCTGAATCATATAAATGTCTTCTTCCAAATTTCCATTGAGGAATGCTGTCTTGACATCTATTTGCCAGATCTCCCAGTTATAATGGGCTGCAATGGATAGGAGGATCCGAATAGACTTTATCATAGCTACCGGCGAGAAGGTTTCGTCAAAGTCGATCCCTTCTCTCTGGGTATAACCCTTGGCAACTAATCTAGCTTTATAAGTCTCTATTGTACCATCAGATCCTATCTTCTTCTTATACACCCACTTACACCCAATAGGTTTAATATTGGATGATGGTGTAACAAGAGTCCAGACTGCGTTATGGGACATTGATTCAATTTCTGCCTCCATAGCCTTTTGCCAGTCAGAGCTGTCAGAAGCTCCCACTGCCTTATCGTAGCTCAGTGGGTCATCCTCCTGACCCTCTGGATCAACCAATAAGGTTTCTCGATAGTATCTGTCAGGAGCTCTGATGTTTCTCCCACTGCGACGAGATGGTGGTGGTGTTACAGGATTAATAGGTTCTACAGTATCTAGTATATTATTATCTGTAATGTCAGCTCCCACTATGCTTTCGGATGCGCTCTCTGATCTAGTACCCAGTAGCTCATCCAGAACTACCTTACTAGCAGGCTTGTGGTCCATAACATAATCATGTTCTAGGAAAATGGCATTCGTTGAAACGATTACCTTCTTTTCCTCAGGATCATAAAATAGTCCACCTTTAGTCTCTTTGGGATACCCTACAAACAGACATGCTTTGGACTTTGGCTCCATCTTTTCCCTCTTGTCTATCCGCACATATGCAGGACATCCCCATATTCTGAAATGCTGTAGTGTTGGCTTTTGCCTTGACCACAGTTCTCTAGGGGTCTGAGGCACTGATTTAGATGGAACGTGGTTCAGAACATATGCTGCTGTCTGAAGGGCATATCCCCAAAAGGTCGTTGGTAAACAGGCATAACTCATCATGCTTCGAACCATGTCCAACAAGGTTCGATTTCTTCTCTTAGAGACTCCATTCTGTTGTGGGGTACCTAGAGCAGTTAACTGGGATGTTATCCTATGCTCCACCAAATACCCAAGGAACTCGTCAGATATGTATTCACCTCCTCGATCAGATCGAAGGGTTTTTATATATTTACCTGTCTGCTTTTCTACTTCAGCCCTGAACTCTTTGAACATGTCAAAGGATTCCGACTTCCGATGCATAAGGTAAATGTAACCATATCTTGAGTAATCATCAGTAAAAGTGATGAAGTACTCATGGCCTCCTATCGCCTTGACGCTCATGGGTCCACATACATCTGAATGTATTAACTCCAATACCTCAGTAGCTCTCACTCCTTGGCCTTTGAAGGCCCTCTTGGTCATCTTGCCTTCCAGGTAGGATTCACAGGTGGGAAGGATCTCCGTAGGATCTGTTTCCAGAAGCCCGGCCTTTACCAACCTATGGATCCTATCTAAGGCAATATGCCCAAGCCGTAAGTGCCACAATTGGGTTAAATTCTCCGAAGGTTTCTTACGCTTAGATGAATTAACATTAAATGCTGAAGTTATTATGTTATCATTTTTAAATTTAGGACTGATAATATAGAGATGATTCTGAACCATTCCTCTTATTATAAAAGTTCCATTCAGTTTAAAAGACACACCAGAAGTATCAAAATAAACTGAATAACCTTTATTAACTAAAGAAGAAACAGAAATTAAGTTACGTCTCAAGGACGGTACATAAAAGACATCTCTAAGAGTCAAAGTCTTATTATTCGAAAAAATAAGAGTAACATCTCCTATAGCTTCAGCAGCAGCCATGGCCTCAGTTCCCATGCTCAAGGTCACCTCTCCATCAAGCAACCTTCTGCTTTCCCGAAACCCCTGAAGAGAGTTACAGTCATGGTTAGTGGATCCTGAATCCACAATCCAACTAGCAAAAGAACTATTACTTGAAAGAAATGATTCAACAACTAAGAGTTGTAGATTACCTTCACCAGCATTCTGATGCTTCTTGCAGTCCTTCTTCCAATGACCCTTCTGGCCACACCGGAAGCACTTCGTGCCCGGTTTCTTTGATTCTCCAGACCCAGAGGCCCCAGCAGAGTCCTGCACAGGCGCTGACTTAGGTTTCTTCTTATGTCTCTTGCCTTGAGGTTTACCAGGCTTCTTGAAGGATCTGCGTTGCACGTGAAGTGCTTCGCCCTTCTGCTTGAAGCCATCCTCGGCTGCCTGGCGAGCTCCCAGAAGCTCTGCATTTGTCATAGCCAACTTGTTTAAATTAAAGTTGGTGACAAAGCCTTCAAAGGCTCCAGACAGTGACGAGAGGAAGATGTCTGTCATCACCTCGCCTTCTAGCACAATGTCCATGGTAGCTAGTTCATTCTGGAACCCAAACATTTTCATCATGTGTTCCCGAACCAGCGTCCCATTGGACATCTTAGTGCCGACGAGTTTCTTGATGGTAAGGTATCGCGTAACGCGATTATGACCTTCAAACATCTCCTTCAGATACAACATCATGTCAGAAGCGTCGGGCATCTCCTCGACTTGCTTCTGCAGAGTTGTTTGCAAGGATGCTATAATATAACATTTACATATTTCATTAGATTCCTTCCAGTCAGTGAAAGCCTTTAACTGTGCCTCTATGGCATTGGGTCCTAGTAAATCTGGCTCAGGGTCATTCAGGGCTGACATGTGTTTACCTATCCTTAAGACTAGGTACAGGTTGCGCTTCCAGTCCTTATAGTTGGGACCGGTAAGTTTGTGGTCATTTAGGATAGCGGACATGGGGTCTAACTTGGTCATCTAAAAATAAAAGACTGAATATATGAGATGCATGAAAACTTATTTTTATGGATTTTTAAAACAAGCTAATTATATCCATATGACAACGCTACCCTCAAGCGCAGCCATCTCTATGGATTAATTAACCATGTATGTAAGATCTCGGAGTAGGCTACACCTGTCCGAGGGGGTAGTGTGCAGGTCTTCCGCTTACACGGGTCTTTCCCTTGACCCTATCCAAATCTGCCAACTACGGGCTTTGATGGACCATGGTTATCTTTTGGCCAGTACCACATGATCACCGTTGTCTTTGCAACGAATACCTGACGCGTACTTAGGATGCTTACCCACGAGCTTAGGCAATTACGGCACGGGAATTCTAACGGCCCCCACGAGGGTGAGTAAAGCCTGAACACTTGGCACCGTAACCGCCATATCCCGAAGGAGATCACTAAGTAGCTTGGCATAGAAAAAACACAGCTCTCACCCGAGGGGGTTGTTGAGTTATGCCCTTCCACCCGAGTACGAAGTGATTAGCCGTGGAGGCCAGAGGATCTCTAAAAGTCCTCTATTACATCCCTTATAAATATATGAGGGTTATTTTGCGAGTATGAATTTATGCAAATGCAAAGGTAGCGACCTCCTAAATTCTAGACCCTGGTCACACCGTGCTCCCACTAGCGTTCAAGCCCTTCGCATAGCATTAATCATTCTCGGAATATCATAGTCCCTGCCTCAAGTGGATTTCTCCATTCAAGGGTCACATTACATATTCTAAGAATATTGATGCTTTGCAAAATTGGTTATCACGCTAATGCTCTGGAGCTAATCTTAGAGTCAGACTCACTGGAAAGGACTCCCACTAGTCATGGCGCCTCGCTTATAGATTTGACAATTGATGTTCAATGGATCTCCATCTCATCTTTGATTTCGATGCTGGCCAAATAGGCACACCCGACTAGTCGGGTGCTAACCTAATGGTGGCATAACCATATGTGATGGGATCCCACTAACATCAAAAATCAACTAAATAATAGGCGTCATCTAGCGGGATCCTATCCTCAAACAGTCGCTTGGACCGGAGGGGAAAGGCATCCCTCTGAAAACTGATAATTAAATTATCTCATCGGGGTTCGATATGAAGCATAAATAACTAATTAAAGAAAGGAACCATTAAAACTGAATTAAGTTCAGGGTCCGACCCCTGAACCTAATTAGCACAGCGCAGGCCTCTAGCTCTCTTCGCAAGGTTCCTCGGTCCGGCTTCTTTGTCACGCTTGCGAACACTTTGCCGGATCGTCTTCATCCTCCAGGGTTCCGCTTCTGCTCCCGATGGTGGATTTCTTTGGCACAATTTTCTTCTCGATCTGTAACCGAAAAAGTCTAGTACGCTTCGAGCAAGTGCTCGCTCGTACACAATTTCCTAGAAAGAAAAGAAAACACACCTAGGAAAAGGCCATGGGAAACCGAGGATGGTCAACCCCCATCACTCGCCCAATCTACGGCTCAATTACATATCCACACACAGAAAGCAAATCCAGACAATTGCTAACTCGGGGTCCGACCCCCGGTAGCAAGCACAAAGTATAGATCTAGATTTTTTATAGCGGCACCTTGCAAGAATGATTAATAGAACAAGCACAATCTATACATATGCATGATCTAAGCGTAAGAACCCCGATGATCTCACGCATTCATCATGCGCACATATGTTGATTCATAAAAAAACGTGAAACGCACACCACTAATGCGGCTCTGATACCAATTGTTGGAAGTTAATCCGGGTCAGAGGCTCGCAGCGGAAGCGATTTGTCGGTCGAAAGACCGTTCATGGTGCACGATACACGATTTAAACTTTCATCGAAACTAATCCACATATGTGTGCATGTGTATGCACGAGAATCGAAAACCCCTAACGGCAATCTAGCGTAATGATTAACTAGCATGCATGCAAATCATAATGTTCGCTAGATCTACATGTTAGATTACACATACCTTTCGTACGGATCTTTTAACCGCGGAGAATTGTCTTCTTTGTCGATGGAGACGGAAGATCGTTCGCGAAGATGCCGATGGTACGAATGGAGATGTTGCCTTCTTGTTTACCCGATCTCACACAATGCACGGAACGTCGCTCTCGGATCTCTGAGTGCCTCCGAAGAACGACCCTTCTCCTTCTTCAGAACTCCACGCGAGGAAGACGAAGTAGCAAGCGGGAAACGGGAGATAAAACGGGAGAGAACTAGAGAGATGAGAGGAGGGGGGGTTCGGATTTTCTGGACCATAGGGCCGGCCAACCCCCTTGGATAAGGATCCAAGGGGATAATGACCCCCTCTTATTATCTCTCCATTATCTCCTTTTTATCTCTCGCTGTATTTATCCGTTTTCCCACTTTTTAGGGCTCGATCTTAACCGTTTTATCGCCCTATCCCTATCTATATGGCCGGCCCTATAGATGAGGGATTCTTATCCCTACATCATAGGGCCGGCCCTAGCAAGGTGCCTCACTACTAGGGTCGGCCAACAGTGAGGTCCGGCAGAGTGAGGTTTTTACCAAAACGCCCCGACGCCTCATTTTGACCATTTCTAGCGTGCGATACCTAGCGGCCACTTCTTAAGTGATCTTTACTAGTTACCTACTATTAACTGAGGCCACCGGAGGGTGCCTCTAGCAAAGTCAACTAGTCAACTCGCAACATACCCCGGTGCATCGCACCTATGCAGCGAAGTTCACTTATGGCTAGGGATTACTACATGCGACTCTGCACTAGTCTCGGGCTCAACCCTTAGTACTCGTATGTAGTTACGCATCTACCGTGCTCTAGTGCCAAGCACACACGGAGCGTATACTTCTTTCTTCCTCATGCTTATGGTGTTCCGAGGAGACGGTTTAAGAACCGTACATAATGTTGATAAGGTGGAACCATCAGGGACCGGGGTTCATGGCTTCCAACTCAAGCTCGATCGACACACTACCCGAGTGTACCATCGATCCTCTGAGCTCGAGTTAACCTGTGTAGCCACCTAGAGTGCGACGCAGGCTGCACTCCAATTCACCCAGACTTACTATGTTCTCCATCATACCCCTGCTCTCCGCTTAGTAGTGGTAAACCCGCTGTCCCTCCACTTGATGCCATGATTCACTTCGAGCGGTGAAGACTACCGTCAGACTCGAATGATCATATGACTTGGTTCCTTCCAGGTTGACCTATACATCGTACCTCTGATTACCCCGTCGAGTAATCGAACCCGGTCAACAGTCAAACTGATGACCACCAGGCCTGGGTTTGGTACAGTGTAAGTCACACCAAGGAACGCACCTCCCATCAGGGGTGTGGATGGCCTGCAGGAGTGACACGCTAATGCAACGCCAGCCGGGTAACCCAGTACACCGTGGTTTTGGATCACTGCATATGGATCCTCACACATTGGTGCGCCAAAGCACCACGCAACTGGTTAGTCCATCAGACGTGGTTCCTCAGGGTTTAGGACCGTTTTACCCTAAGCAGAAACACGGCTTAGTGTACCAGTGTCTGCTCACTGATCTGTACACCGTGTTAGTTTCGGTCAGCCACAGACACTGTGCCTGGTGATGACCATGGTGAAGACATCCCATGAATTGTCATCGCCAACAGCTTACCATGATGAGGCGACCAACCTGATCATAGCTGCGAACTTATTTAGGTTATATGGGACCAATCCACTTAGTCTTCAACTCAGTGGACTACCATATAACCATGGCTCTCTGTTCCCTAAAGAACAGATAACTATGTTACGCACCTATATGCATCTCATATAATAATAACTATCAATCTTTATTAGACCAAAACATAAAGTTTTACAAGCTTAGAACACATCAATCCTAACAGAATGCTCGGATGGTCGATCAATAACTGATTCCTCCAACGGGTACTCCACTGTGTCTTTGACTCCTATTTTGGCGGAAGTCATCCTGACGATTCTGATGGCCATTCCAGTGCTATCTCCAATTCCTATCATGGCAGATGTCATCTCTCCAGCAACAATTCTGATGGCTACTCTACCGCCAATGGCCATGATTATGATTGTCCAACAAATACTATCCTTAGTTGCAACATGGTACGCTCCCAAGGCAGTGAACTTTCTTTGATCACGGCGGCATACTCCAAGCACTATACCGCGAGGATGCAGTAGCTGTGCTTTCCTATCGGGTTCCAGCCATCAGGATTTTAGCACTTCGATGGGAAAGGCAATTCAAGGCAACATATTATCCACTTTGTCGAGACTTACAACAACACCGACATATACGGTGACGAAATGGTGAAGCATTTCGTTCACACCCTCAAAGAAAATGCTTTCGAATGGTACATTGATCTTCTTCCAAGATCCATCGACATTTGGGATTAAATGGAGAGATAGTTCCTCAATCGCTTCTATAACACCCGGCACATCGTCAATATGGTGGAGCTTGTGGCTGTTAAGCAAAGGAAGGACAAACTGTGATTGACTACATCGATCGTTGGATAAATCTCACACTAAACTCGCATGATCATTTGTCTAAAGAATCGGCTATCGAGATATGCACCTAGGGTATGCACTAGAGCTTTCTCTACATCCAATCAAACCTCAATCCTTCAAAGTCCTGACTACTCGAGCTCATGACATGGAACTTAGCCTAGAAAATCACAAAGACTTGAAGGGCAAAGAATTTTTGAAGGAGGAAAAGAAGGACAAGCCGACAGCATCCAAATCGAAGCAAGTCGACATCACCAATGTCGCTTCAGCTTTCAAACCGCGCAAGATCAAGGGTAAGCCGAACAGCAACAAAGTTGTCCCAGTGCCACTGCCACCAAGATCGCCGAGATTGGACCTTGTGAAACTCGAGGCTAAGGAATATCTCTTCCCAGACTACGAAGTTTTCTCCATGTTTGACCAGTTGATGCAGAAAAAGATGATCAAGCTCCCATACAAAAAAGGCCAGAGCAAGCAAATCAAGTCAATGATCCACTCTACTGCAAGTACCATTGGGTGGTTAACCATCCCATTGAGAAGTGCTTCGTCTTTAAGAAAAAGATCATGGCACTTTCCAGACAAGGGAAGACCGAGATCAATTGTGGTGATGGCATTGCGACAAACATGACATCAATCACCTTCGACTCTTTTCCACCAGTGCTGATTGCTTCACAACGCAATTCAGTAAGGTTACACATTGTCTGCCAATGATCGATGGAAAAACCAACTCCACGATCAGTTCCTAGGGCCAAATTCTCAGTACCTTGGGGAAAGCCGTCAAGTGCAAACGCTACCTCTTACAAGGAAAGCTATGTTCAAGCACATGTTCAAATAAAGAGACGAGCAAGGAGATCCCAAAGTCATCCTACTAGGGCAACCTTCAAAAAATTTCAACTTCTTTGTACTTTACTCCAGGTCTCATTCGATTCCAATGGAAGAAATCAAGCTAACTGGCTGGGGATCAGAAGATGAACCAGCAAAGCCTCCGGAAGAGCAAGTCCTTCCAGTCAAAGAAAAACCTTCGATCACAACATCGATTCTTTACCCTAGCAAGAAATATCTTACTGATAAAGATGCCTAGGCAATGATGTCTCGAAGGAGAAGACCACGATTATCAAGCTCCACGATAGCACGTTTGGCCCACCATAAGTAAGATCGAGTGACAAGAAAACTCCCCAAAAGAGAGTGGGGCTACTGGTTGGTGGTGCACCCTCCTTTTTTCCTCTCTTCTCCGACAACGAAAGGCAGCAACTGGCCTCACCCTTTCACCTCTTTCTCCGGTGATGGGAAGTAGTAGCAACCCCCTTCCTCCCCCTTCTATGGCGACGAGCGGGCGGGGAGGTTGGTGGTTGGTGGTGCGCCTATCTCTTGCCTAGATCTGGGAAAGAGAGTGGGGATGTTGGTTGGTTAGATCTATGAAAGAGGGTGGATAAAAAGAGGTATGATTATCCTAGTTTGGACAAAAATATGAATGTTGGGGTTTTGGCCACAGATATGATACGTTGCTTTCACGAAGGGAGGGATCGAGGAGGATACGGCCTCCTCCTCCCATCCTCGACTAGTAGCTTCTCTTCCCCCATTGCGGATTGGACTCTACACCGACAAACCACGGCCACCCACATAACGATGACAATGGGAACAACATGAAGATGACACACATTCACCCCGCGACGTGACTACTATGCATGCACCTGCGGCACTTGATGAAGGACACCCACGACACAGCGACTAGACCTGCGACATGACTGCAATGCACACACCCACCCACGGCCCAGTGGCAACACTCACGGCTATCCGTGGCAGGAAACCTCTGACCGATCAATGTAGAACGATCGATTGGGGGTCGATTCAGTGAATCGACATCGACGAGGTCTGATGCACTCCTTAGTAATCGTACGACTCACCCTCAGCACGAGGTCCAGAATTAGTCTTCAGGAGCAAAGTTATAATCAATCACATACAACAAATGGCCCCGGGGCCGCTATATCTTTGTACCACGCATCCTAGTCAACCATGCAACAACCTAGCTAGCTAGGAGGGGGGTAAGTGTGGGTGCAAAAAATGGATAAGGCTCTAGGCCGGCCCATAGACCCATAGCCCATCAAAAAGCAGGAAAGTAGAGGCCCACGTTTCCAAGTCCCACGAGGACAACTCGTGGCCTAATAGCAACCCAGCAGAGGCCCACATCGTCAAAAGCCAACAAGGACAACATATGGCCTATTCAGAGACCCACACATTGACCAATCACAGGTTGCCATGTGGACCAATCACAGCTTGCCATGTCAACAAAGGTAGTTATGGAAGGATGACATCTATAAATACACCTCAAGACAAATGCAGAAGAACGTTTGGCCAATTGGAGCACTCTACGCTTCACGTGGAGTAGCAGAGCTTTGCATCCGGACTAACGAGTTTCTCCGACCTTCTAGTTCCACTATCCTTCTAGTTATCTATCTCACATCTTTGTACAAGCCTCTTTCGGCCTATCGAGGGATAACTCAAACATTTATAAGAGAGTAGATTCTGTGGGGGAGGATTATGGTCGTCGTACTATCCCCCTCCAACGGTCGATAGAAGGTTTAACATTTCGGGGTGTGACGCTCTATGAAGCGCTGAGCTATCGTATGCTGACTTGTTGCTCAGATACTATAGAGTAGAGAGAGAGAGAGAGAGAGAGAGAGAGAGAGAGAGAGAGAGAGAGAGAGAGAGAGAGAGAGAGAGAAAGTTGACACATGATATGGTGACGAAGTTCGACTGAAGTCTACGTCTTCATGCGGTAAAACGCAACCTTTGAATCCATTATATCTGGGTAAAAATTGAGCTACTCTCGACAGGATGAGGAGTGCTTATTCAAGTAGACAAAGGGTGGAGTAGGCTTGAGAGTCTGAAAACCAGAAGACTCTGAGAGCTCTAGAAAACAGAAAGTAGAAATATGGTCTGGAATCCGGGATCATGATTATTTACAGAGTCTGCTATATATAGAGCTTTGGTTTATCAGGGAAATATTCTAGGAATATTCTCAGAAATATTCAGGGTTCTGACAAATACTCATGAGGGGATTCACCAGCCCCCAAACAGTGCGTATAGGCCCCAGGCAGGTTTGTGGGTCCTAGAGTCATCTTTGTGGACCCCAGGCAGGGTTGCGGTCCCATAGTTGTCTCTGCGGACCCCAGGAAGGTCTGCGGGTCCCACTCTCATGCGTTAGCAAGATTTTGCACCCATAGATTCAAGGTTGTGACTTACCGCACGGAGACGTAGGCTTCGGTAGAACTTTGTTACTAACTACTTGTGTTCTCTCTCTCTTTTTCTCTCTACTTCTCTCTAACTCCCTCAAAGTCTAAATCGGTCGATTATTGACGGAAAACTTGCACGGCAAAAGAATCCCCCATAATAACTATGTGGGATTTATCCCTTTCTTTATTGGGTAAATTGATCTTTATCTCTTTTCTTTTTTTTTTTTTGCTTCAGGTTGTTATGGGCTAGATTGCGCTATATCTTTTAATATTTGAACTATCTTTGCACGTTTGATCGATGATGACTCGGGCTTTCATTTTGTTCATCGGATTGAGGGATCAATGTGAATCCATGCTTGTGTAGACGTCCACATAACCTCCTCCTGCATATGACAATTTTCTTTCATTTTTCCTTCTCTTTTTACTTTATTTTTTTCTTTCTTTCTTTCTTTTCCTTTGCTGGTTGCACCTCTCCCGAGAGAGGGGGGTCGCGGTTCTCAAGAAGGGGGCCAATGGGCCCTTGTCACGCCCTAGAAATCTGAAGACCGATCCCTGGGGTGTGAGGTGAGAAAAAGAAGAGGGTTTTTGGGTCTGATCAATTATTTACACCAATTTGGGTTCTCACAGGGCTTCTTCTACGCTCTCTAATATGAAAAACAAGGAGGAGGGAGAAACAAGAGGGGAATTTTTTAAATTTGATTTTTCGAAAAACATTTTTATTAAAAAGCAAAGAAAGAGAAATTATCAACAGAGAGAAGATATTATCTAATCAGCTCGACCTTCAAAAGTCCTATCCTCTCAGTATGTGTGACCTGTCGGTGCCACTACATACTGACAGGAGTCTATCTGAGGGAGCACGAGGCTCAAGCCTCCTACGGCGAGCCAAGTAGTCCCATCCACTCCCTAACACTCAGGTGCACCAGTCTAGAGTTCCTATCTACAGGGTTAATCAATTTAGTCATTTATATGCACTTATATTTTCATCATGATCTATCCTAGGCTTGGGGCCTTGAGGAGAGGCCTACCCAAAAGAATTCAGCTGGAACCATTGCAACTACAACTATAGAATACTAACTAACTAATAAAAACTCTTATTCCAATACAATTATAATATCTGAAGAGAAAAGACTACAAGATTGACATACAAAGCAGAAAGGTAACACTGCAACTCTAACTCCGCCTCTGGACTCCTACTGCTACTCCTGAGCCTCTGGACCTGCAACTGAGCCTACTCGTAGGAAAGAGTAGCCCCCAATAGAAAATTGGGAGATTAGCCAAATTAATGGCTAGTGACATCCTAATAGTCTTTAATAATATGAGACAACTAATCTTAATAAATTAAGATAAGATCTATCAATTCTAGTATGATTAATATTTGCAGAATGATACCTAAACCTATCAGTAATCTATATTCACATGCAATTCTTACTGTCACTAGGTTATCTAACATAAAGTCCATTCAATGTTCTACAGCATTAAAGAACAAATTAAATAAGACGCTCAGATAAAGTTACGAAGTCATCATGTAAACAGTCACTCAATTCTAAATTCATATATAGATAAAACACACACTATCAAAATGTGAACCCCAGATATTTTGTTCATCCTGCCCCCGGTCGGGCATTACTATAGGGCCTTTTATTTCGATGTAGAGGGCCAACTCTCTCGCCGTGCATCCACCAACACCATGCACTAGTCACCCAGATGATCATAAGGGGTTTCCCGTCTTTCACGGTGGAGCTCTACCGCCCAACTTGCTTTACTATGGGGACTTCAACTCCCCGGGATAGGGCTGCTAGGCCAATCCCTACTCGAGGGCACCTCCTATTGGCTTTACCACAACCCTTGCCCGTGACCCCTAACCTACTTAACTTCGGCTATACGCGCAGGGTGGTTCACGGCCCATGCGCGCACGGGGTCCCTACCTTCTAACCAGGTAGATTCTCATATAACATATTTTAACATATACAATGAAGCTAACAAAGGTATATTTAATGCTTAACAATTTTCAACAATTTACCCCTGATCCCGTACTGCTCTCGCAACCCATACGACATAATAAATCAATAAAGTAAGACACTCATCCCAGTGACCCGTGTGCTAGGGTTGCCATTCTCCTCTCAGGAGGGTGGCCCCGATAATTATTAGTTATTCAATTTATTATTTAATTTAAAGGAATCCTAATTACGGTGTCCATACAATAAAAAACAATCATTATTATTATTTTATTAATATTTTAAGCATGCGTCGCCGGACTCGCGACTCCGCATGCAAGGCGGGGTCCACTTGACCACATGCGACGATGCCCGGTGGGGCCCGCATGCAGTGTCATGGACACCTACCCTTAGTCATTCTCATTTCCCACTATTAAAGACCACGCAAGGGTAGTAGATGTCACCTAGCTGTCGATTACACACGACTCCGGCTTGCTAGTTGCTTCTGATCCGCCTCCGTTGGATCAGAAATCTGAAGACCAGCTGTCACGCCCCAGAAATGAGTACTGCTCTGATACCAGCTGTCACGCCCCAGAAATCTGAAGACCGATCCCTGGGGTGTGAGGTGAGAAAAAGAAGAGGGTTTTTGGGTCTGGTCAATTATTTACACCAATTTGGGTTCTCACAGGGCTTCTTCTACGCTCTCTAATATAAAAAACAAGGAGGAGGGAGAAACAACAGGGGAATTTTTTAAATTTGATTTTTCGAAAAACATTTTTATTAAAAAGCAAAGAAAGAGAAATTATCAACAGAGAGAAGATATTATCTAATCAGCTCGACCTTCAAAAGTCCTATCCTCTCAGTATGTGTGACCTGTCGGTGCCACTACATACTGACAGGAGTCTATCTGAGGGAGCACGAGGTTCAAGCCTCCTACGGCGAGCCAAGTAGTCCCATCCACTCCCTAACACTCAGGTGCACCAGTCTAGAGTTCCTATCTACAGGGTTAATCAATTTAGTCATTTATATGCACTTATATTTTCATCATGATCTATCCTAGGCTTGGGGCCTTGAGGAGAGGCCTACCCAAAAGAATTCAGCTGGAACCATTGCAACTACAATCATAGAATACTAACTAACTAATAAAAACTCTTATTCCAATACAATTACAATGTCTAAAGAGAAAAGACTACAAGATTGACATACTAAGTAGAAAGGTAACACTGCAACTCTAACTCCGCCTCTGGACTCCTACTGCTACTCCTGAGCCTCCGGACCTGCAACTGAGCCTACTCATGGGAATGAGTAGCCCCCAAAAATACATTTGGGAGATTAGCCAAATTAATGGCTAGTGACATCCTAATAGTCTTTAATAATATGAGACAACTAATCTTAATAAATTAAGATAAGATCTATCAGTTCTAGTAGAATCAAAGTTTGCAGAATGATACCTAAACCTATCAGTAGTCTATATTCACATGCAATTCCTACTGTCACTAGGTTATCTAACATGAAGTTCATTCAATGTTCTACAGTATTAAAGCACAAATTAAATAAGACGTTCAGATAAAGTTACGAAGTCATCATGTAAACAATCACTCAATTCTAAATTCATATATAGATAAAACACACACTATCAAAATATGAACCCCGGAAATTTTGTTCATCCTGCCCCCGGTCGGGCATTACTATAGGGCCTTTTATTTCGATGTAGAGGGCCAACTCTCTCGCCGTGCATCCACCAACACCATGCACTAGTCACCCAGATGATCATAAGGGGTTTCCCGTCTTTCACGGTGGAGCTCTACCGCCCAACTTGCTTTACTATGGGGACTTCAACTCCCCGGGACAGGGCTGCTAGGCCAATCCCTACTCGAGGGCACCTCCTATTGGCTTTACCACAACCCTTGCCCGTGACCCCTAACCTACTTAACTTCGGCTGTACGCGTAGGGTGGTTCACGGCCCATGCGCGTACGGGGTCCCTACCCTCTAACCAGGTAGATTCGCAGATAACATATTTCAACATATACAATGAAGCTACAAAAAGTCTATTTAATGCTTAACAATTTCCAACAATTTACCCCTAGTCCCGTACTGCTCTCGCAACCCATGCGACATAATAAATCAATAAAGTACAACACTCATCCCAGTGACCCGTGTGGTAGGGTTGCCATACTCCTCTCAGGAGGGTGGGCTCCGATAATTATTAGTTATTTAATTTATTATTTAATTTAAGGGAATCCTAATTACGGTGTCCATACAATCAAAAGCTAGCAATCATTATTATTATTTTGTTAATATTTTAAGCATGCGTCGCCGGACTCGCGACTCCGCATGCAAGGCGGGGTCCACTTGACCACATACGACGATGCCCGGCGGGGCCCGCATGCAGTGTCATGGACACCTACCCTTAGTCATTCTCATTTCCCACTATTAAAGACCACGCAAGGGTAGTAGATGTCACCTGGCTGTCGATTACACACGACTCCGGCTTGCTAGTTGCTTCTGATCCGCCTCCGTTGGATCACCACGATCAAGGTCTGATAATAACCACAGCTCCACATCACAACTCTATCGATTAAAACAAAAGAATCTACGATGAGGGTTCTATGCCAAGGATAGTCGGGCACCCTCGATAGGGGACCAACATTGAGTCGACAGCACGCAAATCCGTGCGACTAAAGAACTCAAACCTAAACAATACTGGGCCAATCAAGTAAACAGAAGCTAAACCTACTCATCGAATCGGGCTCGAAGAACCCTTTCCGATGGTTCCAGTTTCGATGGAATCCGACTTCGGTCGAATGGTTTCGGGTCAAACCATGTAGAACCAATAAAATCGATCACATGGCTGGGTTGCTAGGGTAGAAGGGGTTCTAGGGTTATCTTCTAGGTTTAATAGGTGGGACTCAAAGTTTTGAGCACAATGTCGCTGGTTTCGTCCGAATCCGAGTTCGGACGATGAAACGGCGGTCAAACCACGGTACCACAATAATATCGGGTCAAAGGATAAAATAGGGGATTAAATAGTACAATTACTATGATAAACTATGGCCAATAAGTAGTATTTTTCGAGCCGGTCGAAATGGCGCTGGTTTCGTCCAATTCCGAGTTCGGACGGAGAAATGACAGTCGAACCAAAATTGACTGGTTCACAGGTCTGGTTCAAGTGAACCAGACCGGTTCACTGCGTGGCTCAAGTCAAGTCTGCAGGGTCAGGTCGGGTTCAGGGCTAAACGGTCGGGTCTGGGGTTTATTATTTAACCCGGGAAATTACCGTTTTGCATTTTTATCAGATTTATTATGTCGCATGGGTTGCGAGAGCAGTACGGGACCAGGGGTAAATTGTTGGAAATTGTTAAGCATTAAATATACCTTTTGTAGCTTCAGTATATATGTTGAAAGATGTTATATGAGAATCTACCTGGTTAGAAGGTAGGGACCCCGTGCGCGCAAGGGCCGTGAACCACCCTGCGCGTACAGCCGAAGTTAAGTAGGTTAGGGGTCACGGGCAAGGGGGCGGCCGGAGCGGTCGCTGGTGCTCCAGGCCACCCCTCCCGTCGGCCGCCGGCGCGCAAGAACCAGCCCGCGCTGGTACGTCGTGGTGTCGTAGAGAAGATGAAGTGGGGGGGGGTAGAATAGTAATTTCCAGGTTATTATTTAACCCTAAACCCGATTCGTTTAGCCCTGAACCCGACCCGACCTAACCACTACAGACCCGACCCGTTTAGCCCTGAACCCAACCCAGCAGACCTAACCCGACCCACGCAGTGAACCGGTCTGGTTCACCCGAACCAGACCCGTGAACCAGCCAATTTTGGTTCGACTGCCATTTCTCCGTTCGAACTCGGAATTGGACGAAACCAGCGCCATTTCGACCGGCTCGAAAAATACTACCTGTTGGCCATAGTTTATCATAGTAATTGTACTATTTAATCCCCTGTTTTATCCTTTGACCCGATATTATTATGGTACCATGGTTTGACCGCCGTTTCATCGTCCGAACTCGGATTCGGACGAAACCAGCGGCATTGTGCTCAGAACTTTGAGTCCCACCTATTAAACCTAGAATATAACCCTAGAACCTCTTCTACCCTAGTGAACCAACCATGCGATCGGTTTTACCGGTTCTACGTGGTTTGACCCGAAACCATTCGACCGAAGTCGGATTCCAGCGAAACTGGAACCATCGGAAAGGGTTCTTCGAGCCCGATTCGATGAGTAGGTTTAGCTTCTGTTTACTTGTTTGACCTAATATTGTTTAGGTTCGAGTTCTTCAGTCGCACGGATTGGCATGCTGTCGACTCAATGTTGGTCCCCTATCGAGGGTGCCCGACTATCCTTGGCATAGAACCCTCGTCGTTGATTCTTCTGTTTTAATCGATAGAGTTGTGATGTGGAGCTGTGGTTATTATCAGACCTTGATCGTGGTGATCCAACGGAGGCGGATCAGAAGCAACTAGCAAGCCGGAGTCGTGTGTAATCGACAGCCAGGTGACATCTACTACCCTTGCGTGGTCTTTAATAGTGGGAAATGAGAATGACTAAGGGTAGGTGTCCATGACACTGCATGCGGGCCCCGCCGGGCATCGTCGCATGTGGTCAAGTGGACCCCGCCTTGCATGCGGAGTCGCGAGTCCGGCGACGCATGCTTAAAATATTAATAAAATAATAATAATGATTGTTTTTGATTGTATGGACACCGTAATTAGGATTCCTTTAAATTAAATAATAAATTGAATAACTAATAATTATCAGGGCCACCCTCCTGAGTGGAGAATGGCAACCCTAGCACACGGGTCACTGGGATGAGTGTCTTACTTTATTGATTTATTATGTCGTATGGGTTGCGAGAGCAGTACGGGATCAGGGGTAAATTGTTGAAAATTGTTAAGCATTAAATATACCTTTGTTAGCTTCATTGTATATGTTGAAATATGTTATATGAGAATCTACCTGGTTAGAAGGTAGGGACCCCGTGCGCGCATGGGCCGTGAACCACCCTGCGCGTACAGCCGAAGTTAAGTAGGTTAGGGGTCACGGACAAGGGTTGTGGTAAAGCCAATAGAAGGTGCCCTCGAGTAGGGATTGGCCTAGCAGCCCTATCCCGGGGAGTTGAAGTCCCCATAGTAAAGCAAGTTGGGCGGTAGAGCTCCACCGTGAAAGACGGAAAACCCCTTATGATCATCTAGGTGACTAGTGCATGGTGTTGGTGGATGCACGGCGAGAGAGTTGGCCCTCTACATCGAAATAAAAGGCCCTATAGTAATGCCCGACCGGGGGCAGGATGAACAAAATATCCGGGGTTCACATTTTGATAGTGTGTGTTTTATCTATATATGAATTTAGAATTGAGTGACTGTTTACATGATGACTTCGTAACTTTATCTGAGCGTCTTATTTAATTTGTTTTTTAATACTGTAGAACATTGAATGGACTTTATGTTAGATAACCTAGTGACAGTAAGAATTGCATGTGAATATAGATTAATGATAGGTTTATGTATCATTCTGCAAATATTGATCATACTAGAATTGATAGATCTTATCTTAATTTATTAAGATTAGTTGTCTCATATTATTAAAGACTATTAGGATGTCACTAGCCATTAATTTGGCTAATCTCTCAATTTCCTATTGGGGGCTACTCTTTCCCACGAGTAGGCTCAGTTGCAGGTCCGGAGGCTCAGGAGTAGCAGTAGGAGTCCAGAGGCGGAGTTAGAGTTGCAGTGTTACCTTTCTGCTTAGTATGTCAATCTTGTTGTCTTTTCTCTTCAGACATTGTAATTGTATTGGAATAAGAGTTTTTATTAGTTAGTTAGTATTCTATGGTTGTAGTTGCAATGGTTCCAGCTGAATTCTTTTGGGTAGGCCTCTCCTCAAGGCCCCAAGCCTAGGATAGATCATGATGAAAATATAAGTGCATATAAATGACTAAATTGATTAACCCTGTAGATAGGAACTCTAGACTGGTGCACCTGAGTGTTAGGGAGTGGATGAGACTACTTGGCTCGCCGTAGGAGGCTTGAGTCTCGTGCTCCCTCAGATAGACTCCTGTCAGTATGTAGTGGCACCGACAGGTCACACATACTGAGAGGATAGGACTTTTGAAGGTCGAGCTGATTAGATAATATCTTCTCTCTGTTGATAATTTCTCTTTCTTTGCTTTTTAATAAAAATGTTTTTCAAAAAATCAAATTTAAAAAATTCCCCTCTTGTTTCTCCCTCCTCCTTGTTTTTCATATTAGAGAGCGTAGAAGAAGCCCTGTGAGAACCCAAATTGGTGTAAATAATTGACCAGACCCAAAAACCCTCTTCTTTTTCTCACCTCACACCCCAGGGATCGGTCTTCAGATTTCTGGGGCGTGACAGCCCTGCTTGCGGACGGTCATGCCTGGCCTCCTTTCTTTGTTGGGCGAGTTTGATGGGCCCTACTTGGATCCTGCTGAGTCGGGCTCGAGCCTTGGGTTCACGTGTGTGGGTCGGGCCTTTGCTTGAGCAGTTTTATGTATCTATATACCTATCCATATCCGACTTAATTGATCAGATTCGGAACAAAATCTGATTCATTGACAGGTCTAGTTGTACATGGGAATCACTTGACGAGTAACAATTAGGTAATAAAAAGTAACAATTGCAACAGTGATATCACTGTAGCAATTTTTTTTACTTAAACAAGATTTTATTTTAAAAAATATATGCTACAGTGGTTTCACTGTAGCAAAGAGTATTAATTCGGCAATAAAGAGTAATAATTGCTACAATGATTTCATTGTAACAGTTGTACAAAGAGTAACAACTCGGTAATAAAGAGCAACCATTGATATAGTGATTTCGCTGTAGCAAAAATCTAGAATTCTTTTTTTAAAAAATCACGTTTAAAAAAATGCTACAGTGGAATCGTTGTTGCAAAAAGCAACAATCTGCAAAGTATTATAACTAAAGAGTAACAATTGTAGATTGTTGCTTTTTGCTGTAGTGAAAATTAGCATTTATGAGTTTAGTATTAGAGGCAGATTTATCATTTAAATGAGAGAAAGGTCAGAGGGATCTGATCTAAATGTATCTTTTTTCAGAAAGGACTTAGTCCAAAATCATTTTGTTGTCTTTCATTTTCACTATGTCGATCTCTTGTTAGGGATCTAACATTATGTCCTCCAAAATATTTAAAAGATTCAGATGCCAATCACTAAGTCCATGGGTGCAAATAGATGTCTTGATAGCCAACTAGTTTGCCAACTTCACGTGGGTGCCTTGTAGGGTTCATCTCATGCTAAGACCCATGGCCTAGCCTACAGAAAAAGTGTAATGTCATTAGAACAAAGTGCTTCAACAAAAACTTTGTCGAATCAGGCCCATGCTCAGGTGGTGGGGTCTGCTTGGTGCAAATGCCCCACGATCAGGGCATGGTACTGGTTTGTCAAAGTTTTTGTGGGTGCAGTTTGTTAGAATAGATTTACAAAATGGTCCCCCGAACGAATTAGGAACTGACAGCGCCCCACGTCACGTGGGGTTGGCAACGGAACGGAGTTGGCAACGGAACGGAAGGTCGGCTAACAACTCTGCTCTGCTCTGTGGGTAAAAAGCCGACTCTTGTTATTTTAGTGAAATTGATTGACGCACCAAATCAGTGCACAACTGTACGTTCATGCACGCACGATGTCATTTTAGGACTCCCGTGGATAAAGTCTCATGTGAGGACAAAATATAACAGCGTTTTGGGACCACCGTTGGCCTTAAAGTATCATCCCCCGCACTTTGTGGTCTCCAGCATCCCAGCCGTTGAAGTGCCAGGTGAGCCAGCACCATTAATTAAAACCGTTTATCTCCGTGATGGATATTCAGAATTTTCTCCAACTCTTGCTCCGGCTAAACCTCATCCGGAAGAGGGTATTGTCATCAATGGTTATTTTTAATGTAAATTGATAGTTTCATGTATGTCCCGGTTGGCAGAGAAACGCACGGAACGATTAATTATCGTTTCCATTTTTCATTCCAGTGGAATAGTAATCCTTCCAATTGGCACGAAACGGTATAAAATTGTTAGTTTCGGAATGATACCAAACACCCCAAAACCGCTAAAGGGAGGGGGATGTCGGTTTTATCTTGGGAGACTAAGGGGGTGTTTGGAATGTGAAACAACTGCTCCCCTTAATCCTATTCCAGAAGAGGTTATTACCGTCAATTAGAAGTTGTCATTAACAAAAATACCCTCTTCTGGGTGAGGATTAGGCGGAACACCCGTTTCTTAGGCCAAACACCCCCTTAGTGAACGGTCCCTGACAAGAGATCGGTTTAAGGAGAAGGATAACCAACAGGATGATGTTGCACTATGTTCTTCCCGAAAAGGATGCAGCTAGAGCAAGTTCCACACGTGACTTTTATCCAATTTTAATGACCAAACTGGCTCTTAGAGCATGCCCCTTTCACTACAAAAAAAACAGTTATTACCGACAGAAACCATCCGTCGGTAATATTAACATTCCGTCGGTAATAGTTTATAGCGACGGAAGATATTTCCGTCGCTGGCTATCGGGAAAGAAGGTGTCGGGAAAAACAATACGACGGACCAAATATTACCGTCGGTAATAATAATTATTACCGATGGTAATATTAAAGCCGTCGGTCATATTTAATCAATTAAAAATTAATATAATATATTATTGCCGACGAACCTTAATAATCCGTCGGTAATATATAAGCATTTTACCGACGGTTATTGTAAATACTGTCGGTAATAATATATATATTACCGATGCATATATATGTCCCGTCGGTAATAAT
Source organism: Chamaelirium japonicum (assembly GCA_947650365.1). Classification (NCBI taxonomy): domain Eukaryota; kingdom Viridiplantae; phylum Streptophyta; class Magnoliopsida; order Liliales; family Melanthiaceae; genus Chamaelirium; species Chamaelirium japonicum. The sequence continues at coordinate 61,809,213 of OX393550.1, forward strand.
ATATATATTACCGACGAAAATTATATGCCGTCGGCAAATTATTTATAATTTAAAAAAAATAAAAAGATTATTATCGACGGAATAATTAATTTTCGTCGGTAATAAGTATATTTTTTTTTAAAATAAATTTACCTAAATAATATTATTTAATTCCTGTGATTTACAACAATACCACAATATATTACCACAATTTATCAAATATTACCACAATTTATAAAATATTACCGCAAATTTTAAAATATTATCTAAATTGATAAAAAATTACAGTAAATTATCAAATATTACCACAGTACCCGACAATTATAGACAAGAACAAAAAATAACCACATATTACAAAATAATATTTACACAATCCAAAACTGAGAGATGATACATGCCCTATCTCAACCACCCCCGCCCGCCACCAACGCTGGTGCTCTCATCGATCCCCTGACGCCGCCCTATCTCAACCACCCCCGCCCGCCACCAACGTTGGTGCTCTAATCGATCCCTTGACGCCGCCCTGCTCCTGCAATTAACATGTATTTGTTAAAAAAATGATTTATATCTATAACTGAGTCTAAGCGTTAAAAAATGATAAGTTAGCGTGTTTCGGTTTTGAAATAGGTTTGGATTCGATCGGATCGGCATCCGATAATTCGAAGTTGGAATTATTCCGTATTTTGGACTTGCGAGCGGGTTCTAATTGGATATTTGACCAATTTACGCTCCGATTCACCGATTTAGAGTCTAAGTGTTGGAAAATCATAAGTTAGCGTGTTTCGGATATGAAATAGGTTTGGATTCGATCGGATCGTCATCGGATCGGCATCCGATAATTCGAACTTGGAATTATTCCGTATTACGGACTTGCGAGCGGGTTCTAATTGGATATTTGACCAATTTACATCCGTAAACTTTTCTTGAGTCATCATGGACCGAAGTTAGGATCACCTAGGGTCTTCTAATGCGACTCTAGTCTAGACTCGAACATATATACCGACTAAAACTCTTTAGTCATACTCGTGTGTCAAGTTAGTCAACACTAATTTCATTAAACGGTGATGACTGCACTGTAGCAAGAGTATCGATTTGGTTAATTTTTACTCTTATCAAATTGAATTGATACCCTTGCTACAATGATTTCACTGTAGCGGCTATAATGAAACCACTGTAGCAAGAGTATCAAATCGGCTATTAGATACTCTTCTAATTTTTTTTTTTTTTTGAGATCCCCTATTGATGGTACGAGGGGAGGGTTTGGCCTATACCTTTAGCAGTTATTAAATCGATGCAAGCGGGAATCGATCCCAGGTCTCGAGAGCCAACCCCTTGAAATTTTACCAACTCTCCATTATATCTTTCTACTATATTCTCTTTGTATAATCGTAAAAAGTACCAATTGCATGAGTGAATTTAAAATAATTTGCACTTACAAAGCTTCAGTCAAAGTTTACCTGTATGCCAGCATAACTGCAGAGATAGAAATCGAACTCCGTTGGGTGGCATATTGTTGTGTCCACTACAAATGTCACATGAGGGAGATATCCCTCTTCCAACGAGGCACACACCTAGCATGATTAAAAAACAAAATTCTATCATTTAAAAGAAAAACAGAGGCTACATCATTACCATAAGAGAGAGAGAGAGACCATTTACGATCTGATTTACTGATTTAGAGTCTAAGTGTTGGAAAATCATAAGTATGATAATATGATCTAAACTCAAATTAGTAAGATTCATATTTTTTGCTAATATTATAAAGATTAGTAAGTACCTGATCATGAGGATGAGCCACCGCTAGACCGGCTTATGAATTCATAAAATTTACGCTCCAATTCCCTGCGAGCTTCTCTTTCCTCATCGAGGGCTTTCTTCTCCGCCTCAACCCTCTGCTCGAGGGCCTGCCTCTGCTCTCGCTCCGCCTCAATCCTCTGCTCGAGGGCCTGCCTCTGCTCTCGCTCCGCGTCTAGCGCAGACTGCAGCTGAGTGATAGCACCGGTCTAGGTGTCCCGTGCCCTCGAGCGCATACCCTCTCGTCCAAAGTAAGAGGACGGTGTGACTCCAAGGCCCGTACAGAGGACACGGCCGTGCGTGGCAGGTCTCAGCACAGTATCCATCACTGAGTCGACAGATACTGAGCTGGAAGAGGAGCCGGCCTCGCCCGACGGGGTCACCAGAAGTCGCATCCTCTCCTATATAAAAATAACCAATGATATTCAATGATATTTTATGGCATATGTATAAGAATATATTAACAGTAATTTAATTACTTACCACTTGCGAGGCAACCCTATCGTCCAGAAATGCCCCATCGATACGCCGCCTCCTAGAGGCCTCAAAAAGGTCAATCCTATTAGGCTCGTGGCCCAAGGACTGTGTCTGTTGGACATATAAAATAAATAGATGAGTTAATATAACATGTATAGAGCTTTAAATAATAACAATATTTGTATCATTTACCAGCTGCTGGGCAAGCTGGGGCATGGAGGTCCTCCCCTTCACTGAAGCAGGTGTCGTCGAGGCACTTCTATTCTGATTGCCTATAGCAGATTTCCTCTGTTTCAATCGATTAAATTTTGAAACATCAATACAAATTTTTAGTATAACATTAAAACAAGTACGAATCAACAAAATTATAATTATACCTGAAAGCTAGGGGTGGCCCAGTGAGCGACCAAAAACTGTAGAATGTGTAGCGGTGGCGCGTCTCTCGTCCCGGCCGCAGCCTGTACCTCCTCAGCCGGCTGGCCGACCAAGTAACCGTAGAGCTGGTAGAGCTCGTGACGGTAATCCCTGTACCGCTCACCCATCATCTTCCACAAGTCCTCCCGATGGGTGTCGGTTTCCATGTTCTCCCATTTAAATTTCTCCTGTAAAATCAATTTAGAAACAAGTCATTTTATCAAATCAAATTATAAAGAAGTACGATATTATTCTAAAATGCTTTAATGAAACTAACGTACCAAAAACTGCTGATACATCCTCTCCTTATAGGATGCATCAATGTTCTTCCACCACCTTAACCCCACAATCGGGGCATTCCTCTCCTCCCGTACTATAATGCCGACCCACGTGGCAGCGTCAGAAGCGTGCTCGCCCACGAAGGTCATGCCGCTCCACTATAGGAAAAGCGGCTCGCGTAAGGCCGACAAGTGCCGGGCCGTCGTCACGCCCCGGTCGCCTACGTGCCTGGTGATTCTCGACCCTGCAAATAAAATATACATCAGTACTGAAGAAGTATTTACAACATGTATAAAACTTTAGATCTAAACATTACCTATGGGCGTAGACGCTGTAGCCGAGTGCTGAGCACTGCTCGAAGCTCCGGAGGCTCCGACCACATCAGGAGCTGGTGTGGAGAGAGGAACAGCACTACCAGATCCGGACGGCTCAGCCTCGGACCCTGGGGTGGCAACCGGAGCGCTCCGAGCTACCCCACCCCTGCCTCTGCCTCTACGAACATATGACCGTGATGCCATTTGAAACAGTTTAATTTACATATGAAACAGTAAGATTTACATATGAAACAATATGAAACAGTTTGATTTACATATGAAACAGTATGATTTACATATGAAACAATATGAAACAGTTTGATTTACATATGAAACAGTATGATTTATGAAACAATATGAAACAGTTTGATTTACATATGAAATGGTATGATTTACATATGAAACAGTTATAATTGGTCAAATATCCAATTATAACTCGCTCGCAAGTCCAAAATACGAAATATAATTCCAAGTTCGAATTATCGGATGCCGATCCGATGACGATCGGATCGAATCCAAACCTATTTCATATCCGAAACACGCTAACTTATGATTTTCCAACACTTAGACTCTAAATCGGTGAATCGGAGCGTAAATTGGTTAAATATCCAATTAGAACCTGCTCGCAAGTCTGAAATACGGAATAATTCCAAGTTCGAATTATCGGATGCCGATTCGATGACGATCGGATCGAATCCAAACCTATTTCATATCCGAAACATGCTAACTTGTGATTTTCCAACACTTAGACTCTATATCGGTGAATCGGATCGTAAATTGGTCAAATATCCAATTAGAACCCGCTCGCAAGTCCGAAATACGGAATATAATTCCAAGTTCGAATTATCGGATGCCGATCCGATGACGATCGGATCGAATCCAAACCTATTTCATATCCGAAACACGCTAACTTATGATTTTCCAACACTTAGACTCTAAATCGGTGAATCGGAGCGTAAATTGGTCAAATATCCAATTAGAACCCGCTCACAAGTCCGAAATACGGAATAATTCCAAGTTCGAATTATCGGATGCCGATCCGATCGAATCCAAACCTATTTCATATCCGAAACACGCTAACTTATGATTTTCCAACACTTAGACTCTAAATCGGTGAATCGGAGCGTAAATTGGTCAAATATCCAATTAGAACCCGCTCGCAAGTCCGAAATACGGAATATAATTCCAAGTTCGAATTATCGGATGCCGATCCGATGACGATCGGATCGAATCCAAACCTATTTCATATCCGAAACACGCTAACTTATGATTTTTCAACACTTAGACTCTAAATCGGTGAATCGGAGCGTAAATTGGTCAAATATCCAATTAGAACCCGCTCGCAACTCTGAAATACGGAATAATTCCAAGTTTGAATTATCGGATGCCGATCCGATGACGATCCGATCGAATCCAAACCTATTTCATATCCGAAACACGCTAAGTTATGATTTTCCAACACTTAGACTCTAAATCGGTGAATCGGAGCGTAAATTGGTCAAATATCCAATTAGAACTCGCTCACAAGTCCGAAATACGGAATAATTCCAAGTTCAAATTATCGGATGCCGATCCGATGACGATCGGATCGAATCCAAACCTATTTCATATCCGAAACATGCTAAGTTATGATTTTCCAACACTTAGACTCTAAATCGGTGAATCGGAGCGTAAATTGGTCAAATATCCAATTAGAACTCGCTCGCAAGTCCGAAATACGAAATAATTCCAACTTCGAATTATCGGATGCCGATCCGATGACGATCCGATCGAATCTAAACCTAGCTATTTCATATCCGAAACACGCTAACTTATGATTTTCCAACACTTAGACTCTAAATCGGTGAATCGGAGCGTAAATTGGTCAAATATCCAATTAGAACCCGCTCACAAGTCCGAAATACGGAATAATTCCATGTTCGAATTATCGGATGCCGATCCGATGACGATCGGATCGAATCCAAACCTATTTCATATCCGAAACACGCTAACTTATTATTTTCCAATACTTAGACTCTAAATCGGTGAATCGATCGGATCGTAAATCGGTGAAACGGTATGATTTACATATGAAACGGTATGATTTACATATGAATCGGTAAAATGGTATGATTTACATATGAAATAATATGATATATATATGAAACAATATGATTTATATATGAAATAATTTGATTTAAATATGAAACAATTTGATTTACATACGGTCTAGTCATTTTCTGTCTCATCTCTGTCACTCTCATCGCTTCCCTCTTCTATTATTTGATCTGCATTCCCTGTCCAGTTTATATTGTCGACATCTTCATTTTCGTCGTGCACTGCGTCGACAATGATTATCTCATCATTCTGGTATGCATCCAAATCATCATCGACGACCCCCGCATCCTTGTCTCCCATGTCATAAAAATCTCTGGGTGGTGACCTGACTACAATTTGACAACCTGGAGAGGTATTATCCGGTGCATAAAATATCTGTTGCGCTTGAGAGGCAAGAATGAATGGATCTTCATATTGGGTATTCAATCTCTTGCCAGTGTTGATGCTGATAAAACCGTATTTGTCGACATTATAACCAGTCCCGCGATTATTAACATCTTACCAATCGCATTTGAATAATACGATCCGATTTTGGCCAAGGAATTTAATCTCGAGAATCTCGTTGAGGACGCCATAGAAGTCGATATTTTCTAATTCTTCTTGCTCATCGTTGACGATAACCCCACTATTTTGGGTTCTTCGTGATTTTTCAGTATCTTTCGTCCGAAATCTATAACCGTTCACGATATAACCATCGTAAGATATTGCGTCTTGAAAAGGACTACAAGATAAGCGCCAGAGATCCTCATTCATCAGCGGATCGTGGTTGTCGTGCATCTCCTGTGCCTATAATAACCACATGACATTCATAATATGAACACATAATTATTGTTCGGTAATGGATGTCAATGAAATTCAGTAATGATGTGAATACTTACGTGTTTCTCGAACCACGATGGGAATTCACGATCATGAATTTGGAGAGCATTTCGAGTACCCCGATTATTAATGATGGCTTTATGCTTCCTGTTTTATCGGTTATGAATTAGATTATAATTAGCACATATACTTAATGAATGTAGTGAAAGAATGAGTAAATGATCGTAAAATGCTTACTCAATGAATGGCCACACTTTATCACATTGGCGCAACACATACATATGTGCCTGTTGAATCTCATCTACAGACAATCGACGGGTTTTGCCTCCTTCTACAGGTCTACCCATTTCGGCAAATATAGACAGACCCCCATCGAAGTCTATTGGACCACCGTCATAGTTCCGCTCAAGTTGATTGAATCGCGTGTCTATACCATGTAGGTATCTTGAGCAGAATGTTAGACATTCTTCTGCTAGGTATCCTTCAACAATTGATCCCTCCGGACGACTTTTATTACGAACATATGATTTCAATGTTCGCAAGTACCTAATTTGAGAAAAAAATATTTGGATGAATATATCAAGAACGATCAAATACATTGTGCGAATGAGACGAGACGATTACCTCTCGATAAAATACATCCAGCGGTAATGAACTGGGCCGCCGAGTTTGGCCTCATTTGCCAAGTGAACGGTCAAATGCACCATGACATCAAAGAAGGAAGGTGGAAATATCATCTCTAACTTGCACAATATGAGCGCAATATCCCTCTTCATCTGTTCAAGTTGGTCCACTCTAAGTACCTTCGAGCACAACTGTCTGAAAAAAGTGCTGAGCTCAATTAATGGATCGGACACCTGTTCGGTTAAATTTCCACGTATAGCAAGAGATAACAATCGCTGCATAAGAACATGACAATCGTGGCTCTTTAATCCAGACAACTTCCGGCCGTTCTCTTGCACGCATCGTGCGATATTCGAAGAATAACCGTCTGGTGTTTTCACAGATCGTAGGAATGCACATAAGGCTGCCTTTTGCTGTGAGCTCATGGTGTAGCATGCAACTGGCAACACATACTTATCCCCAATCTCTTGGGGATGAAGTGATTTTCGAATGCCCAACTCCTTAAGATCGAGACGAGATTTAAGATTATCCTTCGTCTTACCGTCGAGATTCAGCAGTGTTCCTATAATGTTGTCACACACATTTTTCTCGATATGCATGACATCCAAGTTATGCCGCAAGAGTAGGCTGCTCCAGTATGGTAGTTTAAAGAAAATACTCTTCTTCTTCCAGTTATGCTCACGCATAGAATCTTCATGCTTTCTCTTCTTTTTACCTTTTCCAAGTGCCACGGCATCAAACTGATCCAATTCGCACAAGACTTCTACCCCCGAAAGCTGCTCCGGGGCCTTTGCAAGTTCCTTCTTGCCGTTGAAAGCTCTTTTGTTCTGCCTCCACTTATAGCCGTCAACAAGGAATCTTCGATGGCCCATATAACAAAACTTGCCTCCGTTCTTCAACCGTAATGAATCTGTCTCCTTATTGCATGTAGGGCACGCCAATTTTCCTTTAGTACTCCACCCGGATAAGTTGGCATATGCAGGAAAATCGTTGATGGTCCATAGAAGTGCCGCATGCATCCGAAAATTCTGGCACAATGAGGCATCATACGTATCGGCCCCAACTTCCCATAACTCGTTCAACTCCTCAATCAACGGCTGCAAGTAAACGTCAATATCATTACCAGGCGACCTGGGTCCGGGAATGAGCAAGGAGAGCATTGTGTATGACTATTTTAAGCACATCCAGGGAGGCAAATTGTATGGAACTAGGACAACTGGCCAAATGCTGTACGACACACTTATATTCCCAAAGGGATTGAAGCCATCGCTAGCAAGCCCTAACCTGACGTTGCGAACTTCACATGCGAATTCAGGATAGGTATGATCAAAATCTTTCCACGTCAGAGAGTCGGCCGGATGTCTCATAATCCCGTCATCTGTACGTTCTCGTGCATGCCACCTCATGTGCTCAGCAGTCTTCGATGACATAAACAACCTCTGAAGCCTGTCCCTGAGCGGGAAGTATAGGAGAACCTTTGCAGATACATTTTTCTTCCTTCGACTGGTACTAGACTCGGCATCTGTCTCTTTATATCTCGTTGCTCCGCATATGTGGCATGACCGTGCATGTTCGTACTCTTTCCGGTACAACATACAATCGTTCACGCATGCATCAATTTTCTCATAACCCAGATCGAGATCTTTAATTATCTTCTTTGCCTCGTAGAATGATTTCGGTACTGTCTCACCCATAGGAAAAGCCTCTTTCAGCAACTCTACCAACATATTAAATGACTTATTACTCCAACCATTGAGGCACTTCAAATGAAGAAGCTTTACAGTGAAAGAGAGTTTTGAAAACTTCTCACACCCCGGGTATAGAGGTTGTTCGGCATCTTTAAGCAATCTGTAGAACTTGTCCGCTTCGATATTGGGCTGATCACCTGACGGTGTTTCCGTGCCTATTCCACCTTGCAAATATGTATCATACCCTGCATGTCATCGTCATCGTCATCGTCTGTATTAATATTATCATCAGCGATCACTGTGTTTGAAGTTTCACCGTGAGCTGCCATGGGGACTGCATCTAGCTCCTCACCGTGCGAGAACCAACGGGTATAGCTAATGTCAATGCTACGCATTACCAGATCAACCTCACATTCCTCTCGAACCTTCCTAGTCACCCTTCCGCAGTCTATACAGGGACACACAATTTTTTTCATTAAGCGGTGGAAGACGCTCAAATGCAAAATCCAGAAATTTCCTGAGTCCTTCTCTGTACTCTTGGCTCATGCGATTCGAATTACGCATCCAACTCTTATCGATCAAAGACATCTTCGTCTATCTGGCTATACAATACCTGAAGTAATTTCAAACAATGTTATAAGACTCCGCACAAATTCGGTTTCGGTTCCCGGGTAGGTGGAGAATTAAATAGATGGGGTAATACTGAAATTTACAAATGGAGGCAACATAATTTGAACCTAGGATATCGCAAAAACCAAAACTCTGATATCACGTAACCGGCCATCTTAAGCTTTTGGATAAGATAGTTATCTATGCTCGAGTCGTCTATAGCTTAATTAAGACCACTTACGCACAAACCCAGTTAACCTAGGCTCCTAAGCTCCCTCCGGGAGCCTAGCCTTGCCTTGACGCCTTGACAACTATGATGTAATCTATGCTTTGGAATACACATTGTACTATGATCAGGCACACAAAAAATACTTCAAATTATACATATCTAGGTGTCTTATACATGTGGTCAAAATGTGAGCAAATTATATATTAAATGCTCCTAAAATTAGTGAAGTGAAGCTTATAGCTTCTATCAAACCCAAGTGTCTGAAAAGGATACGTCAAACTTGTAAAGGTATCCGTATATCATATAGTGACCATCTATAACCCCACCATCCAACCTGTCAATCTCTGATCAAAGTAATAGACTACAAATCGCAGTTTTCAGTTTGCAAATGCCAAGAATGTAAAGAAACCTAGTAGGAGGATCACTACACAACCTATATTAAACATCTTTTATCTGTTCCAATTCTTTGGAGGTGAAGATAATAATAACTTAGAGGTTCATATGCAGGGGCGGAGCCAACATAGGCCCAATGGGGGCAGCTGCCCCCACTGGGATTTTTTTTTAAAAAAAGAGTAATCCTATTCGTACAATCTCTGTCAACAAACACATTGACATTCTAGACCAATGAGGTGGAGATGGGCTCAATGCATCAGCATTCACACCAAGCACAGAGCACTGGCCCGCCCCCACTTCATGCGTCTGGGTCTGGTTTGTCCAAAAAAACAACAGTAAATATAGTACACTTTGCCTCCCTGAAGTTTAGCTCAAAGACACTTAACCCCCCTATAGTTTAAAAACTACATATTTTACCCCCTTCAATTCAGTTTTGATCAGATAAAGATTACCAAATGAGGAAATAAAGTAGTTGACAAAAGGGTGTATTATGCTAACATTTCAAGCTTTAGGAAGCCATTTGGAACTAAATAAACTAAAGGGTTTAAATGTTTTAAAGTTAATTTTAAGTGGATAAAGTGTAATTAATTCCAAAACCCAGGTGTTGAGAGAGGGAGGAGGCCAGGAGGAGGAGGAGCTCACCGGGGGGAGGAGGAGGAGGAGGATCTCACCGGCCGTAGCCCACGAGGAGGAGGAGGAGCTCGCCGCCGGTCGATCGGTCGGCCGGAGGGACGCCGGGGAGGGGGGGAGGCCGGGGAGGGCCGGAGGGACACCGGGGAGGGGGGGAGGGAGGCCGGGGAGGGGGGGAGGCCGGGGAGGTGGGGAGGGAGGCCGGGGAGGGGGGGAGGGAGGCTGGGGAGTTTAGAGAGAGAGAGAGGGGGGGGGGGGGAGAGATATATCGATCAGATCGAAATAAAACAGAAGGGGGGGAACGCTGATCTGATATATTGCAGGCTTATTACCGACGGATATTTATACATTCGTCGGTAAAAATAACCATTTTACCGACGGAACAATAACATCCGTCAGTAAAACCCAACGACGAAACTCAGGGTTCCATTTTTCCAGAGACTCGGTTTTTACCCTGAGTTTCATCGGGATATTTTTACCGACGGACATTTAATTGCCGTCGGCATTGTTCCCGATGGAAATGTACTTTTCGTCGATATAATGTATTTATACCGACGAAACAATAGAGTCCGTCGGTAAAATATCACGATGAAACTCAGGGTTCCATTTTTTCCAGAGGCTCGATTTTTACCCTGAGTTTCGTCGTGACATTTTTACCGACGGCTATTTAATTCCCGTCGGCATGGTGCCGACGGACATATAATTTCCGTCGGTATAATTCTTTATACCGACGGATAAATAACGGCCGTCGGTAAAATATCACGACGAAACTCAGGTTCATTTTTTTCCCAGAGACTCGATTTTTACCCTGAGTTTCGTCGTGACATTTTACCGACGGACGTTATTTATCCGTCGGTATAAAGCATTGTATCGACGGAGACAGACAAGCCGTCGGTATAAACTATTGTACCGACGGATAATATGTAACCGTCGGTAATAAATGTGTAAAAAAAATTAAAAAAATTGAAGTTATAATACCGACGGACATTATTGTCACCGTCGGTAAAAAGTATATTATTACCGACGGTGATGATAATGTCCGTCGGTAAAGAACCTATTTCTTGTAGTGTTTGTCCTTGTCGATACATGGCTCAATCCGTGTAACGCGATTTTTCAAAAAAAAAAAAAAAAACCTACAATGATTTTACTGTAGCAAGAAAGCAACAATTTGCACATATTGTTACTCAACAAAGATTGTTACTCAATTTGTATATATTGTTACTCTTTTGCTACAGTAATTTCACTGTAATAAAAATAAATAAAAAAACTTTCTCAACAGAATTTCACAAAAAAAAAAAATAGAGTGATTTCACCGTAGCAAAAGTGTACAAATTTTCAAAGATAGTTACTCTTTTCTGCTACAGTGCTTATGTCGAGCTCAAACCGAACCCACGTATACAGCTACACGTAGGGTTTATGCTCGGATCGGTGCTCACATGTACAGCTGCTCATAGGGGTAATTTGTACATTTACCAATCGGGAGGACCTATCACTAATAACCGATCGATGTTGATTGAATTTATCTTTAAATACCATCCGTTAGAAGGCCCTATATATCACCATTAACCCCTTGAAAGAATATGTCTCCAACTAAAGCGCTAGTCATTAGAGCGATTTCGATAGGATGTAAAACTTCTATTTATAGTTGCGGTTTTTCTGGGAGAGCAAAATGTGGGTTCTGTTGGAATTAAATCTTATTATCAAATTCGTAGCGGAAGCAAAAGTTAGATCCAAGGATCTCATGGTGTATGTTACATTATAATTAATTCCATAAAACAATCTATATGCAAATCTATGATTCTAGCATATGTGCGGACACCTTAGAGGCATACTATGACCTACGAAAGATATGCATGTATCTAGTTAGGTGTTTAGAATCATCATACCATGTGGATCTTAGATCCAAAGTGAATGAAACAATGGTTGATGATGAGCCGCACGTGAACTGAGAGGGAAGCTGTCGGATAGCATATTGTCCTTTGCGAAGGGAGGAATCCTCGAAGTCCTATATCTGAGTGTAAGGACTACGAGCCGACGGATGATCACGTTGCGAAGACGATGACAAGCCATGAGATCCTCTCATTCTCTTTCTCTCTTCTTCCTTCTTTCTTCTTCTTCCTCTTTCTTCTTTGGCCGATACCACAAAGAGGGAGAGATGAGAGGTGGGAGGTTTTTTCTAGAGAGAGGAAGAAATAGGGCTGGACCCCTAGTGTTTTACAAAAGCTAGGGTCGGCCCCTTAGAGATAGGGATGAAAGGGCGGGGCGGGGGGGCGTAGGGCTTCCCCCTATCTTCCGTGATGCCCTGGATGAAAACGCCCTTCATAAAGGGGGAGCACTGTAAGAGAGATAGAGTAAGGTATGCTTGTCGGAATTGAGTTCCGTCAGCATCTATGAGCTTCTGGAATTATTTCGCTCATTTTAAGATCATATTCAATATGTTCTGAGTCATATTTTTGTATTTACCAAAATAACCCTATAGCTCCTTAACATATGTGAATCGGGTTCTTAAGCTTCAGGCTTGCGCTCTATTGCGCTACTTCGTATCCAACGTGTCCAATTGGATCGGGGAAAAATTCCTATACACAACAACATGGTGGAATCTTCAGGGTTCAGAATCTTTAGCTCCAACCGGATCCCTGATTAATTGTTCCGGTGACACACTGAAAGTTTCGGTAATTAGCTCTAATCCGATTAACCCGCGTAGCCACCCAGAGTGCGACACGAGTTAAACTCTAGTGATCCTAAACTTATATTACTCCCTCATAACCCTGTTCTCTACTATACTCTGATAATCTTTAGTCCTTCCTATTACTGGAGCTGTGGGTGCAAAATTTGGCCAATATGCAGCAATGGGACCCACCTGCCCCGCCTGGGGGGTCCCTAGAGATAACAACAGAATCCACTAGCCCTGCTTGGGAGGTCCACTGAGATGACAACGGGACGCACCATCCCTGCTTGGGAGGTCCACAGAGATGACAGCTATAGAAATCACCCCGTACCCCAGTTTCTTCTCAGAATCTTTATAAATAGTAGATTCTACAAGTGTAATAGATCAAATATCTGATTTCTGAATCAGACTTTTAAAAAATCCAGAGCTCTGACATCCTAAACTTTCAATCTTCTTTTCGAAGAAAAACCAGTGACACTCGGCCTGTCGAGGTCACTTCAATTCAAGTGTTAGTGAATTCTGGTTGCTCTTTATAGCATGGAGACGTAGGCTTCAGCTGAACTCCGAGATCATATCTCGTGTCATCAATCTTTCGACTATTTAGAAGTTCAACTCAAAGACATCAATATCTGAACCTATAAACTAGACAAGCGTCCGATTGGACTTTAGACTCAACTCGATTGACTGGTTGGGCAGAGTCTTCGGGTCAGCACAGAGATCATCCCCCACAGTTTGGTGCCATCTATGGGATTGATCGAGAAGCTCAGTTCGCTCTATGATAACATCGGATCGGTTGAGTAGACAACCGATCTTGATAATAAAACTTCCTAGCCCCTCTGGTTGAGCAAACAACCGATTGGACACCGATGATATGGTTGCCTCCTCCACTTTCCCAAAATGGCAAAGACGAGGCATCAAGATCATCCAGAAGAAAGTAATACTCAATGGAACCAACCTCGTTCGGAAACATGATCAATGAGCCAGTGACTCAACTTCGGATTGCCACTTACTCACCCCGATGCAGCAGCTCATTCTGGAAATGGGAGATCGGTCGACCGACCGATCCCTCCATCACTTCGACAATCAGTCGGGCAAACTACTCCCGCACCAACGGAAGATCCTCTGCCAACTTATTAGATCTCGGCGCTTGACTTCCAGCTGCTGCAGTTGGCAAAATAGAACGCCACTCTCACTGCTGAGAGGGATGCTATCAAGAAAGCAGCCTTCGATGCTGGGGTTGTTCTTTCTTTTCCTTTCATCAATGAAGGGGCCAATTCGCCTTGATAATCCGTCCACTCTGAACAACGAAGGTCTATGGGCCTTGGAACCCAAGAGAAGAGTCGATGCGAGCCCACCCCCTCGGCTAGTCTTTGGAAGCAGATCATTTGGGATTGCATCGATGACCAATCCTCGCAATCATCCTCGGGTCGTCACTGTGTTAGGCAGGCACAGGCGAAACCCAACCTGTGAGTAAGGCATCGAATGAAAGAGGCCGCATCGAAGGGCCAATATTCTCCATCCCTCCTCTTCCACCGAGACTCCCAAATTGATCTTTCTCACCAGAGCTATCCGACCATAATTCAAGGTGGAGACCAGTGCCCCTCGATCTTGTCTCTAGACCAACAGCAAGGTCGGGGACTTGGACGTAGGGAAGGATACTCTTTGGTCGGGCCCCTCCATCAAAGTTTATTTCAAGTGCCTTTTCTGAAGAGCTGGAAAACTCCGACTCTACCGAGGTTCAATTGCCTAAAGGGAGATCCGACACTTCATATTCTAGCGTTCAAACAAGCTTTGACGCCGCACGAAGAGGAGAATAACGTACTCTGTCGGACCTTCGTCGGTTGCCTCGATGAGCCGTCCCTCGATTGGTATCACAACCTTCATGCTGGATCGATCACCCAGTTCGGAGTCATTGCGAACCACTTTGTCTAGCACTATCAACTCAACCTCAAGTTGGAGAAGAACCTTGATTCTCTCTATCGATTAAGGATAGAAGCTGATAAGAGTCTTAGTAACTTTATGTGAAGATTCCGCAACGAGCATGCCGCTCTCTTTGGGCGACATCTTGATGGTGAAGTCATCATGCTGGCCTTCTAAAACACTCTCCGCTTTGACCTGCATATCTACAACGACTTCATCCGAAATCCTTCGCTATTTCTCAGCGCAATGTTTAATCAGATCCAGCGGGAGATAGAGGTCGAAGACAACCAAATTGCCCAGAAGGGACGTAAGTCCAGACGGTGACCCGTTGAAAGGGAGGCACCGAAGCATATGGCCAAGGCCCACAACACAGAGGCACCAGCACCTTCACCTGCCAAACGACCAAGAGAAGATGGTCATAGATCGCCTCCAAAGAAAACAATATTCCCCGACTGGATCCTTCTGATCGAGCAGATTCTTGATCAAATTCAACACGAAGAATTTCTTCGACGGTCGAACCCTCTGCAACCAGATACCAAACTCACTCCCGACAAATCTATCTACTGTGACTTTCATCATAGTCATGGTTATCCAACCACTCGATGCTTCTGACTAAAGTATCATTTGAAGGACCTGTTGCGTGAAGGCCATCTCCAAGAGTTCGTCAAGAACGGATGGGACCAATGCCAACCCTCTTCAATAAAAGGGAAGGAAGCCTGTTGGGTCCACCGTATCTTGACTAGCTCATCGCCAGTCGTTTTGCAAGCCAACGTCTTCGGCATCCATGGAGCATTGCACCATCAAATGCTGACCGAAAAAGAAGTTGATTGACAAGTTTGCCGCATCTTCAATGTTCGCTTTGCAGCAAACAAAGAAGACACTTGGGTCGAGAAACTCATAAAGGGCTTAGCTTGGCCATCTATCGTATTCAATGACTTAGACCTTCAAGGAGTGCACACTCCACAGTGGGATCCCCTGGTCCTGCGGCTCATCATCAATGGGAGTACCATCAATCGGATCCTCATTGACACCAACAACTCAATCAATTATGTTCTCAGATTGCTTCAAGCATCTGGGACATAAATATTCGAGCCTAGACATCGTCCCTACCGTCATTATTGGTTTCAACGGCGAGCAGAACATGACCATAGGTGAATCCATATTCACCATGGACCTCATCAGAGAGACTCGAGTCTCTATGAGGTTTGCCGTCTTCGAAGGTACTTCTAACTACAACATCATTTTCGGGCAACCCTTTTTTCACCAGATCAATTCCATATCCTCCTCATACCATCAACTCCTCAAATTTGCAACGGGGGAGGGCATTATCTGTATTCGAGGTGATCAACAAGCCGGGTGATCTTGCAAAGCTGCCGCGGCAAAGATGGATCATCGAGTGGATTTTGTACCACCAAAGCACCTAAGAGATGAAGCTGGCCCTTCTGCGAGGTAGCAACCAAAGGAGCCTCTACCGCCAGAACCTCTATCTATTGAGTGAGAGGCTTCACCTTCCAATGAAGAGATCACCCGAATAAATATTGGCAACGGTGATCTCCTTCGAGAGACATTCATCGGTATCAATCTCTGCGACACAAGAGCACGAGACATGGTATCCTTCCTCTAGTCCAATATAGATGTCTTTGCATGGTGTTTCGAAGATATACTTGGGATCAATCCGAACGACGCATGCCATCGACTCGCCATCAAAGAAGGAGCAAAACCTATCAAACAAAAGCTCTCGATGATCCGGCCAGAGAGCTTAACTGTTGTTCAAGAGGATATCAATAAGTTACTCGCGGCAGGCTTCATTCGTGAAGTAGAGTACCCAACTTGGATCTCTAACATCGTTGCAGTGCCTAAGAAGAACGGAAAGATCAGGGTCTGCATCGATTTCACCAACCTCAACCAGGCTTGCCCCAAAGATCTGTTCCCAATGGCAAGAATAGACAGACTCGTCGATGCCACTGCTGGCTACAAGCTCCTATCCTTTATGGATGGTTATTCGGGGTACAACCAGATTCCTCTACATCTTGATGATCGAGAGAAGACATGCTTTGTGACAGATAGAGGCCTCTACTGCTACAACGTCATGCCCTCGGTCTCAAGAATGTTGGATGTACTTATCAGAGATTGGTCATAAAGATGTTCGAAGAGCAAATCGATCGTAACATCGAAGTCTATGTTGACGATCTCCATACCAAGAGCCACAACCATAAGAACAATCTCTCTAACCTCACAAAAACTTTTCAAGTCCTCTAAAAGTATCGCATGAAACTGAATCCAGCCAAGTGTGCCTTCGGAGTTCAATCGGGTAAATTCCTGGGTTATTTGGTGACAAGGAGGGCCATCGAAGCGAATCCTGACCAAATTCGAGCAATCCTTGAAATGCTATCGCCCACCAATCGGAAGGAGGTGCAACACCTCATAGGAAGACTAGCGACCCTCAACCGATTTATCTCTAAGTCTTCTGACAAATGCAAACCCCTATTCGATAAGCTACGGAAAGCAGACACTTCAGGATGGAATATAACTTGCGAACAAGTATTCCAGAGTGTCAAATACTATCTCACTCGGGCTCCTATCTTAACGGTTCCAGTAGCAAAAAAAAACCTCTGGCTCTACCTTGCTATCACTGATCAAGCCATCAGCGCAGTTTTGGTTAGTAGAAGAGAAGGCATTAAGCGCCCCGTCTACTACATCAGCCATACGCTCCTCCCGGCAGAGACTCGCTATTTGAAGACCGAGAAAGCCACATTGGCTCTACTAACAGCGACGCAACAACTTTGACCCTACTTTGTTTCTCACTTGATCACTGTCGTCTCGGAACATCCGCTCAAAGACATCCTCGATAAGGCAGGTCGAGTAGGATGGATGACTAAGTGGGTGATCGAGATAAGTTCCCTCGGTATTCAGTTCGAATCTCGTGTTTCACTCAAAGGGCAAGCCATTGCTGATTTCCTCGCTGATTTTTCGGTGGAAGATCCTATCTCCTTGGAGGATGATCTCGAGATGCATCAAGAAGATTGTGACGAACCTCATCCCAATCCAGGTCATGTGGCCTTCAATCCGAGCCCTGAGGCTCCTACTATCTCATCTGCTCGATGGAAACTCTACACAGATGGAGCTTCAAGCACAATCGGTTTGAGAATTGGGATAGTTTTAATATCCCCCGAACTCGACCATATTCAAAAGGCAATTCTTCTTGGGTTCAACTCTATCAACAACAAAGCCGAGTACGAAGCGCTCATTTCTGGGTTGGAGATCACTGAGGCCCTGGGGGTAGACCATCTCACTATCTATAGCGACTCCCAATTGGTGTTCAGGCAGATCAACGGAGACTATGTAGCGCGAGGAGAAAGGATGCAACACTATCTAGCTCTAGTGCAGCATCAACGACAACGATTCTCTGATACCGAATTCGTTCAAATTCCAAGGGCAGAGAATTGAGAAGCTGATGCCCTAGTCAATGCTGCCTCAGTACTTGAAGATCATATAAAAGGAAAGTCACATTCAGATTGAATATAAAGAGTTGCCTAAAGCTGCTATCGGGGAGTAACTTGTTGCTACAATGAAAGGCTGTGAAGCTTGCAGACAGCCAACCTTTGCTTTTGCCCTTACTAATAAGCACTCAGATTGGAGGCAACCAATCCTTGACTTCCTCAAATAAGGCAGAATGCCTGAAGATCTGATCCAAGTCAAAAAACTCCAAAGGAAACTTCCGTTCTATAGTCTCCAAGAAGAAGATCTTTACTTCAAATCAAATGGTGGAACGCTTCTCAAATGCATTAGTCCCATGCAAACAGAAACAATCTTAGTCGATATCCACTCTGGAGCATGTGGCAATCGTTCTGGTGGAAGAGCCCTCAAAACCAAAACCAGATTCCAGGGCTACTACTAGCCAACCATGGCTAAAGACGCTCAACAGGTCACTCAAAGATACGAGCCCTGTTAATGACATGCTCGAGCGATCCATCTCCCTGCAGAAGGACTTCATCTCTTGATAAGCTCTTGGCCCTTCCATCAATGAGGGTTGGACTTCCTAGGCCCATTTCCTTTATCATCAAGCAAGAAGAAGTACTTACTGCTGACCACAAATTACTTCACCAAATGGGTTGAGGCTGTGCCACTCTTTCGAGAAACTGATGACGAGGTTATCAAATTCATCAGGCATAACATCTTCTCAGGGTTTGGCACTTCTTAAGTCCTTATCGTTGACAACGGAGCCCAATTCGACTCTGATAAATTTTAGTAGCTCTGTCGGAACTATAGAATCAAACTCTTTTATTCTATACCTAGATATCCACAGTGCAATGGTCAAGCCGAAGCCTCCAACAGGGCTATCCTTGGTCTACTCAAGAAAAAGTTGGATAACAGGAAATGACTATGGAAGAAGGTCCTACCAGAGGTCCTATGCAACTATCGAACCACTCCACGATGATCAACTAGATTTTTGCGCCTAACCTATGCGTCAAAAGCAGTTCTTCCAACCGAGGCTATTTCTCCAACTCTGAAGACTAAGGCAATCAAAGAATGAATCAACGACGAACTTCGGATTAATGATCTCGATTTCTCAAAAAAATTACGTGATCAGGTAACTATTCGTATCGCCAACTATCAATAGAAGATCAAGCGAGCCTATGATCAAAAGGTTAGCAGAAGACAATTCCACACTAAAGATCTAGTCCTCAGAGCAATCTTCTACAACACAAAAGAGCATAGCAATGGAAAACTAGCTCCCAACTGGAAAGGACCCTACATCATCGAATCCGTAGGAGGCAAAGGATCTTATCGCCTAATCTCGCCAGAGGGAGATAGGCTACCGAGGGCTTGGAATGTTAGACATCTCAAACTATTTTATCTTTGATGTAAATCTTGTAATGAATAGTGTTTGTTCCAACTTCAATCTTGTCCATACCAATTCTATGAATCCAAATGACTAAACAGTTTGGGTGTTTGTGTTGCGACACAACCCCTCGCAGGCAGAAACAAATAGTTTTGATATTGCGAGACATCACAACTCTTAACTGGCAGATTGACTAACAGTTTGGATGTTTGTGTCGTGACACAACCCCTCATAGGTAGGAATAAACAGTTTGAATGTTGCGAGATGGCGTAACTCCTAACTGACAAATTGACAAATAACTTGGGTGCTTGTGTTGCGACACAACCCCTAGTTGGTAGAAACATTCATTCATCCATTCAACACCAAACATGCACAACCCAATTCATTCAGAACATTCAATATCAAAGAGACATTTTATCAAATATCCAAAAACTTTTTCTATTATTCAAATTCAAAGTACAGGTACAAGAGTTAGTACATCAAGGCTTCGCCATGCTGGGCGCCTTAGACCTATCTCCATCGGAACCACCACGAGCCTTGCTAGCCATAGATGCCTTTGAAGATTGGGTGCTACTGCTATGAGCTAGCTTGAAGGCTTCCATGGCTTTTTCGACAGTCGACTTGTAGCTTGCCAAGTCAACATTTAGTTGTTCCAGCTCGAGCGCGTGGGCCTCTTCTCTTGCAGCAGCCTCAGCCTTCAGCTACTGGATCTCCTCGTTGCGTTTGAAGGTGAGGTTCTCTATCTTGAAGAGCCTGTTCTTCAGACTTTGGAGCTCCTTATTTGCAGAGATGAACTCGGCATCTATCTTCTTTTTCATATGCTCCTCATTGTGAGTTGACTGTTGACTCGAGGATAGCTCCACTGCTAGCTTCTCCCTCTCGTCATTAGCCTCCTCTAAGAGGGCATTCAATCGGGAGATCTCGACAGCAGCCTCCTTTTCACCGGCCTTCTTGAATAGCCTGTTGTTTAACTTAGCATGGCAGACATCTGCAAATCCAATAAAAACAAGTCAGGCATATCAGATGGAGTACTTTCAAGGACAAGGCCGAACTGCCTACTATAACTTCGAGCCTGTTAGATGACTCTTCGAGGGTTGCGTCAGGTAAGTTGCAAAACTTCCTCAATGCCCCCGTAGGACGATTAATGTCCACTTTGCCCAAGTCCAGTAGCATAGGCAGCAGTCGCTGGGTACACCTATGGGTAAAACATTCAAAGTGCTCAGACATGTTCGACTTTCAATTTAATCAAGATGAGGTAAAGAGTTAGAACTTACTCTTGCCGATAGAGCCTCCGTGCGAAGGTTGAGTTGGTCCCTTCCCTCGATCAGATCCCTTCCCCTTGGGGGTAGGAGTCTTTTTCGCCGAGACAGCGATCGGGCTAGACCGCTCCTGCTCCTTCCCCTGTGCCATCATCCCAGGGGTCGGGACCTGCTCAACCATCTCCTTCTCACCCTGACCCTCATCCCCCTTTTGTTCGGGGGGAGGGACGTCGGGAGGTGACGAGGCTCCTAATTCGTCATACATCTCATCTGCCCCCTGGAAGAGGGCAAACATCAGAGCGGCGGCCTCTGCTGCCACCTTGGCCGCGTCGCTCCGAGGCGCCAGCCTTGGCTTATCGATATTTGGCCCTCCACTCACTGAGGCCTGCCCAGTCGAGGCCTCGCCCTGGTGAAGACCTTCGGGTGGCACTTGGGAGGTGGGCGTTGGGTCGTAGATCACATTGCAACCCGAGTACTTTACCTTGATACGTGTAGGATGCTTCAGGGTTTCGAAATGATTGACAATCGGTACTTTCTTGCTGTCGTCTACCGTATCGAGATCGTTCTTCATTCTACGAGACTTAAACTCGTCGATCGGAGGCACTTGGCCCATACCTGGCGGACTGGGAGGCACGTTGTCCCGATCCCTCACCCCCTCCTCTTTGCTTTCTTCTGCTTCCTCATCTTTCTCTTCTTCTTTTTCTTCCTCCTCTTCTTCATCCTCATCCTTTTCTTCTTTCTTCTCCTCATCCTCTTTCTTTTCTTCTTATTTCTTCTCTTCCTTTATCACTTTCCTCTTCTTGACCTGGCCTCACTTGGTCACAACCAGTTTTTTCTCGCCGAGCCCCGAGTGCCTCCTCTTGCCGTAGACTTTCTTCTCGGCCCAAACGTATCAGACCACCCCTCTTGTCTCAGGGTCCTCCTCGTAGTCCAAGTACAACGTATCGTTGTCCTCGTACCTCACCGGCAGCCTTTGCATTAGGTTGGCGTTACTGTGGCAGACCAGGCAATTAGCAAACTGCTTCCACAATCTGGTCCCGCAAGTCAACTCCAAGAACAGATTGTCGATCGACCCGACTTGCTCGGACGACCAACAGAGATCACCGCCCGGCCTGTACCATTCAACCTCCTTGTGGACTTGGCTGCGGGGGGTCTTCGACACTGAGAGGGGAGTCCACGCCCTCGCGAAGGAGATCGGCCAGTTGGTGTACAACTTGTCAGAGGGAACCGTGTCGGTGATGGGGCAAAGGGTGGAAACGCCGTGCAGATTGAATTAGGGGCTATCCTTCCTTGAAACCCACTGGTAGTGGTAGAAGAAGTACCCCAGCTCAATCCTGGCCTACTCGTTATTAGGAATGCTAGAGTAGCAGGCTCTTAGCTTGTCCTGATGATCGGATTCTGCCCTGTCGAAAGCATAGATAATCCTCCACGTGTTTCCTGTCAATTGTTCGGGGCAGAGTCTGGACGCGTTCAGCAACCTGGTTGCGAAAGGGAGTAGGGGCAAACGCAGCCCGCAGTTGAGCTACCCGATCGTGCCCATGATATTCTCTTTGCTGGCCACCTCCATGAAGACCGACCGCTTGTCAATCCCGAAAGCAGCCTGTACCCCGGCGAGTGCTAGGTGGTGGGCACCTTCGGTAAAGAAACTTAGCAACCTCTCCCACTTCTCCCTCATGGCGTCAGTAGGCTTCTTTCTGATCCTGTACTCAATGACGGGCTCCTCAAACAAAGGCTTCAACGGCCTCAGCACGAAGCCAGACTTGGGGATGTGCTCCGGCTTGGTGGGTGCAGATGCAAATCTAACACCCAAGTACCTCTTGCCCAGGACGCCGAGGCTGCCCTTGGCCTTGCCCTTCCCAACGATCTTCGGTGATGAAGGCTCAGCAGTGGCCTTCCTCTTCTTCGACCCATCGCATTGAAACGGCTTCACCTTGGGAGGAACGATGTTCTTGGTGCAGCTTGCAGAGGCCATCGCAATCGAATGGAGGAACAGAAAGCAAGAACAAGAGTCGACTCAGAAAATTTCTAAAAAGCGTGGCGAAAAATAAACTCCAGGACGGGATTTATATGCCCCAAAAAACTTGGCAGGATATGCCCCAAAAAACTTGGCAGGAAAATCTATGCGACACGTGGCGCCACCAGACTGGCGGATAACGAAACGACAGGCCAGACGAAGCAACAGGCCAGACGAAGCAATGGGAAGACGAAAAGCCAACTCCATCTCACCCGATCGACAAGCAGACGATCGGGTGAAAATTCAAAGTTCGACTAAAAAGGTACTTCACCCAATCGACAGGCAGACGATGGGTAAATTTCAAAAAGATTAGGCAAAAAATATAGTTTCTTGCCAGATCGCCCCAAACTCCACCGGTTGAAAATGTCCAATCGGTTAAACCTATCCGATCGGACAAATTTAACCGATCGGCCAAATAAGACTTCACCAATCGACAGGCAGACGATCGGGTGAATTTCCAAAAGATCAGGCAACAAACCTAGTTTCTTGCCCGATCACCCCAAGCTCCATCGGTTAAAAATGTCTGATGGGTAAACCTATCCGATCGGTCAAACAAGACTTTTTCCAATCTACAAGCAGACGATCGGGTGAATTTCCAAAGGATCGGGCAAAAAATGTAGTTTTTTGCCCGATCGCCCTAAGCTCCACTGGTTGAAAATGTCCGATCGGTTAAACTTATCCTATCAGACAAATTTAACTGAACAACCAACAAGACGTCACCTAATCGACAGGCAAACGATCGGATGAATTTCCAAAGGACCGAGCAAAAAATATAGTTTTTTACCCGATCGCCCCAAGCTCCACCGGTTGAAAATGTCCGATCGGTTAAACCTATTCGATCGGAAAAATTTAACCGATCAGCCAAACAAGACTTCACCCAATCAACAGGCAGACGATCGGGTGAATTTCCAAAGGATCAGGCAAAAAACATAGTTTTTTGCCTTATCGCTCCAAGCTCCACCGGTCGAAAATGACCGATCGGTTAAACCTATCTGATCGGACAAATTTAACCGATCGGCCAAACAAGACTTCACCAATCGACAAGCAGATGATCGGATAAATTTCCAAAGGATCAGGCAAAAAATATAGTTTTTTACCCGATCGCCCCAAGTTCCATCGGTTGAAAAGTCCGACCGGTTAAACGTATCCGATCGGACAAATTTAACTGATCGGTTAAACAAGACTTCACCCAATCGACAGGTAGACGATCAGATGAATTTCCAAAGGATTGGGCAAAAAACGTAGGTTTTTACTTGATCGCCCCTGTGGGTGCAAATTTTGGCAGAAGTTTACCAACTACCACGGGACCCACCGGCCCTGCCTGGTGGGCCCACGAAGACTACCACGGGACCCACCGGCCCTGCCTGGTGGGCCCACGAGGACTACCATGGGACCCACCGGCCCTGCCTGGTGGGCCCACGAAGACTACCATGGGACCCACCGGCCCTGCCTGGTGGGCCCACAAGCCTGTAGAATCCCCCAGAAGACGGTAGCGGGGCCCGCCAGCTTTACCTGAAGAATCCCCAAATACGACAGCAGAAACCGCCATTTACCCCGGAATTCCTCCCAGAGAGGCCTATAAATAGCAGAGCCTTCGAATGTAAAAAGATCGAATCTGAGATCGAACTCTCAGTTCTAAAAAACCAGAGCTCTGGGATTTCCAACTTCCCATCTTCCACCTCTCTTTGATCTTTTTTTTTTCTCGAAGAGATTAGAGTTTTCAGTGATACTCGGCCTGTCGAGATCACTTCAACATAAGTGTTAGTGAATTCGGGTTGCTCCCTATAGCACGGAGACGTAGGCTTCGGCTGAACTCCGAGATCACATCTCTTGTGTCAAACTCTCTCTCTGATTGCCTCTCTGTTTACATATCGAAAGAGGTAACTTCAACTCCAATTGACAGATCGATCAACGATCTTCAACTCGAACCTTCAATTGACTGATGCTGCGAGAGTCTTCGGGTCGGCACGAAGATTTTCCCCCACAGTTTGGCGCCGTCTGTGGGATCCGATCAAAAAGTCCAACTCTCCGTTACTACTTGATCGGTTGAACCTACAACTGATCTTGATAGTCAAACTTCCTCGCCCTCTCGGTTGATCAGACAACTGAACGGCACTCTCGTTGCACCTTTCGCTCTCTGAATGGCGAGGACGAAACATCAAGGTCAACCAGAAGGAAGTAACACTCAACAACAAGCTCGTCCTGAGACTCGTTCAATGAGTCAAAGGCTCAACTTCCGACAGCCCCTTGCTGTTCCTGAGATGGGGGTTCGTTCAGGGAGTGGCAAGTCTGTCGATCGACCTATCGCCCACCCCGCGCGACAGTCGATTGGGCAAACAACACCCGCTCCTGCTGAAGACCCTCCGTCGACCTACCAAATTTCTGCAGTCGACTTCCAATTGCTCCAATTGGCGAAACAGAACGCCACCCTCACTGCTGAGAGGGATGCTCTGAAGAAAGCAGCTTCCGAGGCTGGGATCGCTCTACCTCTTCCCTCTGCAAGCGAGAGGGTCGATCTTCCACGACATTCAATCCACTCCGAACAACGGAGGTCAATGGGTACTACTGTCCTCGAGAGGATTCGACGTGATCCAACCCCCTCTGCTGCCCCCTGGAAGCAGAGTGTTTGGGATCGCCTCGAAGATGAGTCATCCCAATCTTCTTCTGGCCGCAACTGCGACAAGAGAATACCTTCGAAGCTCAACATACCAAGGAGGCATCAGATGAAAGGCGCTCCTTCAAAGAGTCGAGTTTCCCCTTCCATCCCACTTCAGCATGGGTTTGAATCGGACCTCCGACATCGACTTCAACCGGCAAATACTTCGATGCCTAAGCAAGACCTTGCGATCTTGCCTCTTGACCCACCTCTAGGTCGAGGACATGGTCGCAGGGATGGCTATTCTTCTGCCGGACCTCTACATCGAAGTCTCTTTGAGGCAATATTCCCAAGAGGATGGAGAACTCCTGTCCTCCCCAAATTCAACTGCGTCCGAGGAGATCCTACTCTCCACATTCTCGCATTCAAGCAAGCTTTAACACCGCACGAAGAAGAAAACAATGTGCTCTGCCGCACCTTCGCAGGAAGTCTCGATGAGCCGTCGCTCGACTGGTATCACAATCTCCGAGCTGGGTCTATTACCCAGTTCGATGTTTTAGCTAAACTCTTCGTGCAGCATTATCAGCTCAATCTAAAGCCCGAGAAGAAGCTCGACTCTGTATATCGGCTAAGGATGGGTGCTGACGAGACTCTCCGAAGTTTCACTAGGAGGTTTCGCAACGAGCATGCTGCCCTCTCTGGAAGACATCTGGATGATGAAGCCATTATGTTGGCTTTCCAGAACGCTCTCCGCTTCGATCTACACATCTACAACGACTTCATCCGTAATCCCCCTCCTTCTCTGGGTGCTATGTTCGATCGAATCCAGAGAGAGATCGAGGTCGAAGACGATCAAGTCGCTCGTAAAGGGCGAGAAACAAAACGAAGGCCTACGGAAAGAGAAGCTCCTAAGTATGCCGCCAAGGCTCACAACGCTGAGGCAGCAGCCCCTCTAGCCAACAAACGATCAAAGAATGATGGGCGTCGATCTCCAACGAAGACCACTTTCACCGAGTGGAATATGCCGGTCGAACAGATACTCGACCGCATTCAACATGAAGAGTTCGTTCGGAGGCCCAACCCTCTTCAGCCGAACTCGAAATTTACAGCTGATAAAACAGTATATTGCGACTTCCACCGAAGTCACGGCCACTCCACCGATCGGTGTTTTCAGCTGAAGTTCCATCTTGAAGACCTATTGCGAGAAGGCCATCTTCAAGAATTCGTCAAAGGCGGACATGATCAACGCCGAGCCTCTACAAAGGGGAAAGAAGTGTGTTGGGTACATCAAATCTCCTCCAACCGGCAACCAATCTCTGTGAAAGCCAATATCTTTGGCATTCACGGATCATTGCACAATCAATCAATAACCGGGAAAGAAGTGGATCGACAAGTTCGACGCATCTTCCATGTTCGTGCTGCAGCAAACAAGGAAGACACTTGGATCGAGAAGCCCATCGAAGGTTTGGCTTGGCCCTCTATCGTCTTCAATGACGCAGATCTTCAAGGAGTTCACACTCCCCATCGAGACCCTCTTGTCTTGAAACTCCTCATCGACGGAAGCACTGTCAACCGGATCCTCATTGACACCGGAAGCTCCATCGACATTATGTTCTCAGACTGCTTCAAACGTCTAGGACATAAGTATCAAAGTCTCGACGTCGTCCCGACCGTGATCACCGGCTTCAACGGCGAACAAAGCATCACGGTGGGCGAGTCCAGATTTACCATCGACCTCAGCCGAGAGACTCGAGTCTCGGTGAGGTTTGCAATCGTCGAAGGAATGTCTAGCTACAACGCCATTCTTGGGCGGCCATTCCTCCACCAGATCAATGCCATCTCCTCTTCTTATCACCAACTTCTCAAGGTTGCAACAGGAGAAGGCATCGTCTGCATTCGAGGTGATCAACAAGCTGGAAGGTCTTGTGAGGCTGCTGCGGCTAAAATAGATCGAAAGATCAACATTGCTCCTCCAAAGCGGCCACGAGATGAAGCTGGTCCCTCTTCCAAATAGCAATCAAAGGAGATTCCGCTGACCGAACCTTCACCAATCGAATGGGAAACATCACCTTCAATTGAAGAAATCATCCCTATCAACATTGGCAGTGGAGATCTCCCTCGACAAACATTTATTGGTACCGGTCTTAGCGACGCAGAAGCGCAAGACATGGTATCCTTCCTCCAGTCCAATATCGACGTCTTCGCCTGGTGTTTCGAAGACATGCCTGGTATCAATCCGGATGACGCTTGTCACCGACTTGCAATCAAAGAAGAAGTGAAACCTGTCAAGCAAAAGCCACGCACCATCCGGCCAGAGCTGCAAGTTGCTGTTCAAGAAGAAATCACCAAGCTACTCGCAGCAGGCTTCATCCGAGAAGTAGAGTATCCTACCTGGATCTCTAACATAGTTGCTGTTCCAAAGAAGAATGGGAAAGTCAGAGTCTGCATCGACTTCACCAACCTCAACAAGGCTTGCCCCAAAGACCCATTCCCCATGCCAAGAATCGATCGACTCGTCGATGCCACTGCTGGCCACGAGCTATTGTCTTTCATGGATGGGTATTCTGGATACAATCAAATTCCACTTCATACAAACGATCAAGAGAAGACTTGCTTCGTGACTAGCCGAGGTCTCTACTGCTACAACGTAATGCCATTCGGCCTCAAAAATGCTGGTTCCACCTATCAACGGTTAGTCACAAAAATGTTCGAAGATCAGATCGGTCGGAACGTCGAAGTCTATGTCGATGATCTCCTCACCAAGAGTTCCATTCGGAGCAAGCATCTTTCTGATCTGACAGAAACCTTTCAAGTTCTTCGAAAATATCGTATGAAGCTCAATCCAGCCAAGTGCGCTTTCGGAGTTCAATCTGGCAAATTCCTGGGTCATCTTGTGACCAGGAGGGGTATTGAAGCCAATCCTGATCAAATTCGAGCTATCCTCGACATGCCATCACCTACCAATCGAAAGGAAGTGCAGCGCCTCACTGGAAGACTTGCTGCCCTCAATCGGTTCATCTCAAAGTCTTCTGACAAATGTAAACCTCTCTTCGACAAACTACGAAAGGCGGATACTTCAGGGTGGAGTCCAATTTGTGAAGAAGCATTTCAAAGCATCAAGAAATATCTGGTGCAAGCTCCTATCTTGACGGCTCCACTTCCACAAGAAGACTTATGGCTCTATCTTGTCGTAACCAATCAAGCAATCAGTGCAGTCTTAGTCAGTAGAAGAGAAGGCTTCGAGCATCCAGTCTATTATATCAGTCACACTCTTCTCCCGGCTGAAACTCGCTATTCAAAAACTGAGAAAGTCATCCTAGCCTTACTCACTGCATCGCGTCGCCTTCAACCATACTTCGTCTCTCACCAGATCACTGTCATTTCAGAACATTCGCTCAAAGATATCATTGACAAAGCTGGTCGAGCTGGTCGAATGACCAAATGGGTGATCGAAATGAGTTCCCTGGGGATTCAGTTCGAATCTCGCACTTCTATCAAAGGTCAAGCTATTGCTGATTTTCTAGCTGATTTTCCAGTTGAAGACCCCATCACTTGGGAAGAAGATGTCGATATGCGCTTGGAAGATGAGGACAATACTCCGATCAACCTTGCAACAAAAATTGATCCAAATCTCGAAGCTACTGCTGCAACTCCTCCATGGAAACTTTATACTGATGGAGCTTCAAGTTCGATCGGTTCGGGAACTGGGATAGTCTTGGTGTCCCCCGAACTTGATCATCTCCAGAAAGCCACTCTCCTCGGATTCACTGCCACCAACAACGAAGCCGAATACGAAGCACTCATTTCTGGACTCGAGATGGCGAAATCCCTAGGGGTAGATCGAATTATCGTCTACAGTGACTCCCAATTGATCATAAGGCAAATCAATGGAGAGTACACAGCTCACGAAGAAAGAATGCAACTCTACTTGGCCTTAGTACGACTTCTTCAGGAACGTTTTATTGATGTTGAATTCATTCAAATCCCCAGAGCAGAGAACCGAGAAGCAGATGCCTTAGCCAATGCTGCCTCCGTCCTTGGAGACTCACTCGGAGGAAGACAAATATAGATAGATTATCAAGAAATGCCCAAGACCACCCCCGATCAACAGGTCCTTACTACTACAAAAGAATCTGGGGGTGGAGATCAGCTTGAAGACTGGAGACGATCAATCTTTGATTTCTTCAAGCATGACAAAATGCCGGAAGATCCAAATCAAGCCCGAAGACTTCAAAGGAAGCTCCCATGCTACATTCTGCAAGGTGAAGATTTATATTTCAAATCTCACAACGGGATGTTGCTCAAGTGCCTTGGTCCCGAGCAAGCACTGGCAATCCTAATTGATATCCACTCTGGAACTTGTGGGAATCATTCGGGAGGAAGATCTCTTGAAGCCAAGACGAAACTACAAGGGTACTACTGGCCAACAATGGCAAGGGATGCTCAACAAGTTGTTCAAAGATGTGAGCCATGCCAAAGACACGCTCGAGCTATTCATCTCCCTGCAGATGAGCTTCATCAACTATCAAGTCCCTGGCCATTCCATCAATGGGGGTTAGATTTCTTGGGTCCTTTCCCTCCAACTCCAAGCAAGAAGAAGTATCTACTGCTGGCCACGGATTATTTCACCAAATGGGTTGAAGCTGTGCCCCTCTTCCGAGAGACTAACGACGAAGTGATCAAATTCATTCGGCGCAACATCTTCTCAAGGTTTGGTACACCTCAAATTCTTGTTGCTGACAATGGAGCTTAGTTTGACTCCGACAAGTTTCGAGAGTTCTGTCTCAACAACGGTATCAAGCTATTCTATTCAACTCCAAGATATCCTCAATGCAATGGCCAAGCTGAAGCCTCAAATAGAGCCATACTTGGTATACTCAAGAAGAAACTCAACGACAAGAAAGGATTGTGGGAGCAAGTCCTACCTGAAGTTCTTTGGGGGTATCGCACAACTCCGAGAAGATCAACAGGGTTCTCACCCTTTCGTCTAACATATGAATCAGAAGCAGTACTCCCAACAGAAAATATATCAAGTACTTTGAAGACCAAAGCAGTTGAAGAAGGAATCAATGAAGAACTTCGGATCAATGATCTAGACTTCTCCGAAGAATTACGAGATCAAGCATCACTTCGTGTGGCCAAGTACCAACAGAAGATCAAAAGAGCCTACGACAAGAAAATCTATAAGAGACAGTTCCCAGTGGGCAGCCTAGTTCTCAGAGCAGTTTTCTACAACACCAAAGAACACAGCAGTGGGAAGCTTGCTCCCAACTGGGAAGGTCCATATATCGTTGAATCAGTAGGAGGCAAAGGTTCTTACAGACTGGTCACACCAGAAGGAGATAGATTGCCTCGAGCTTGGAATTCCAGACACCTCAAGATGTTCTACCCATGATGTAAATTCTGTGATGAATAAAATTCTCTTTCAGATGTTCAAATGTGCAAGTGTTCAGCTTTTCAATTCAAGTTCTAAAGCAGCTTCAAATTCAAGTTACCAGGTCTTTTAACAAGTTTGGGTGTTAGAGTTGTGACTCAACCCCTTACTAGCAAATGTTAAAAACTGACCATATTCAAGTTACCAAGTCTTTTAACAAGTTTGGATGTTAGAGTTGCGACTCAACCCCTTACTAGCAAATGTTAAACTGACCTTCAAGTTTCAATGTTCAATTTCAATCAATTTCGATATCGTCTAACAAGTTTGGGTGCTTGAGTTGCGACTCAACCCCTCACATTCAAGTGTTACACGAATTCAAGTTTCAATTTTCAAGTTGCAATAAGTTTGGGTGCTTGAGTTGCGACTCAACCCCTTACATACAAGTGTTGCATGGATTCAAATTCAAATTTCAAGTTAAACAAGTTTGGGTAATCAAGTTGCGACTCGATCCATTACATTCAAAAGATTGTATCTATGCTAATGCTATCCAGAACATAAGATTCAAAGACATTCAACTCAAGAGACATCCAATTTTTAAACACCAAAGAGATTTCTATTATTATCAAAAATGTGACAAGTACAGGAGCGAGCTATTACATATCAAGAGTTTACAAGCACAACAACTGAAAGGAAGAAAAAGTCTCAAGGCTTGGCCACACTCTGCGCACGCGACTTCTCCCCCTCAGATCCAGCACGAGCTTTGCTCGCCGCTGATGCCTTGGAGGATCGGACACTGGCAACATGGACCCTGAGTGCTTCTGCTGCCTTTTCAGCTGTTTCCCTGTAGCTCTGGCACTCACTCCGCATATGCTCCAGCTCCTTCTTATGAGTCTCTGCTGAAGCAGCAAGTTGAGCCTCCAGCTCCTTTATTCGAGCAGCACGATCGAAGCCCAAGTTCTCGATCCTGAAGAATCGTTTCTTCAGATCTTCAAGCTCGTGACCCCGGGCCTCGTATCCATTCTGCCAGCCCTTGCTCTCCAAGTTTTCCTTGCGAAGGGCCTCGGTCTTGGCCTTCAATGCCTCCTTCTTTGAGGATAGAGCCTCCCTCAGCTTATCTCTCTCCTCGCTTACGACCTCCAGTGCGGCAGCTAAGCGGGAGACTTCAGCTGAAGCTTCTTTTGCTCCCGCCTTCATGGAAAGCTTGGTCGCGACATTCAAAACTGCTGAATTCTACAAAAAGAACAAAAGAGTTAGAATTATTCTGAAGATGCAATTCAGATAATCGGTCGAGCAGATGCACTTACCACCAGTTCGAGCCTGTCGAAAGCTTCATCCAGAGTAGCCCCTGGAAGATTGCAGAGTTTCCGGATCACGGAGGTGGGGTGGTTGATGTCAACATCACCCAAACTCTTCATCTTCGGGGTCGAGCCAACAGGCGCACCTGCAATCAACACGAAAGGTCAAAGTGTTAGATTATTTCCAATCTTCAGAGGCAAGAAAATCAAGGCAAGTTAGTACAATTACCTGAGGCTTCAACCCTTGGCTCCTTACCCTTTCGGCGATCGGAACCACCCTGAGGGGTCGTTTTCTCCTGAGTAGGAGCCGGCGTTGGCTGAGGTTGAGTAGCTCCATCGCCCACGCGACTTTCCCTCTCCAAATGGATAGGGGAGGGAGCATCCCGGGGAGGTGAGACTCTTTCTTCCTGGGGCCCGCCTGGCTGGACGAGTCCCGCCACCATAGCAGCCACCTCCTCAGCCAGAGACCGAGAGGGGGGTGGGGGTTGTTCAACTTCGATACCCCCGCTCGTGGTTGCTCCTTCGAGGCGGGGTACTTCAGGTGGAATTTGATCGAGGGGTGTGGGGTTGCTTCCAACCCCACCACTCCTCGACAACTTAATTTTGAAACGCAGCGGCTTCTTCAATTCATCAAACTTGTAGGTGGGAACCGCCTTTGGGCCATCACCTTCTATGTCGAGAATTTCCTCCATTTGACGGGCTTTAACCTCGTCAATGGGAATAAGAATCGAGTCTTCCCCTGTTGCACCACCAGTGGGGGTGGGAGGAATTTCTTCCTCACCACCCCCATTCTCACCATCTCCACCAGAGGGGGTGGAAGACAGATCATCCTCGCCGCTCCCTTCCTCGTCCTCGTCATTACCACTGTTGTCGTGGCTGACATTTTCAGTCTCTTCATCTTCCTCGACGCTCCCCTTTTTCTCCTTTTCTTCTTCATCTTCAATTTTCTTCCCTTGGCCTTCATCTTCCTTTTGCTTGATGAGGGTCTTTCTTCTCTTCTTCACTGGGCCTCTTTGGATCACCAGCTTCTCATCCACGGTAGGCAATCGGCGCCTTGCAGTATAGATTTTCTTCTCGGCCCGAACCTTCCGAATAATCTTACCCGAATGGGGGTCCTCCTCATAGTCAGAGTATAGGACTTCATTGTCCTCATATCTATCCTTTGATCGGTGGAGGAGATTGGCCTTGCCATATCTCACGGGGCAGTTGGAGAACTGCTTCCACGACCTGGTTCCACAGGTCAACTCCAGAAATAAGTTATCAATTGCTCCAGCCCTCTCGGAGGTCCAGGCAAAGATGCCTCCCTCGCTGTACATCTTCACTGCGTCATGCACTTCACCTCGGGGGGTATCGGGCACTGAGATGGGTGTCCATGCGCCGGTAACAGAGATAGGCCAATCTGTATACAATTTGTCCGAAGGGACTGTATCAGTTAGCGGGCGCAGTGGAGACACACCGGTCAAATTGTAGAATGGGCTGTCCTTTCTGTAAGCCCATCGATAGTGGAAGAAGAAGTATCCAAGATCGATCCGAGCGTCTTCACCTTCCGGGATGCTGGAGTAGCACGCCTTCAAGTCCTCTTGAAAATCCTACTCCACGCGGCAGAATGCGTAGATAATTCGCCAGGCGTTTCCAGTGACCTGCCCCGGGCAAAGGCCAGAAGTGTTCAGTAATCTTGCCGCAAAGGGTGGCAACGGTAGACGCAGACCGCAGTTGAGTTGGCCGATGGTTACGATGGTTCCCATGACCTTCTCATTGCTAGCAAAGCTGGTGAAGACGGTCTTCTTGTCAATGCCGAATGCAGTCTGAATGCTGGAAAGGGAAGGTTGCACCCTTCCTTCGGTAAAGAAAGAGAGCAATGTCTGCCACTTCTTCCTCTTTGAATCTGTGAACTCGCCACCAGTATTGTATACATACTCAGTTTCCTCTGACAGAGACATGAGCGGGCCCGGAACGAACTGTACTTTAGGGATATGCTCTGGCCTCGATGGCGCTGAAGCAAACCCTACTCCTTGGTATCTTTTTCCCAGCTGCCCCAGTTCGGCAAGCACAGCCTTGCCCTTGCCGCGGCCGCCCTTCGGAGAGGATGGAACCTCAACAATCTCTTTTCCTTTCCTCTTCGAAGGGACCCCGCCTGACTTCTTCGAGCTTCCAGAAGACGCCATCTGATCGATCGAGCAAAAGCAGAAATCGGGAGCAAAAAGTCTGGACTTCGAAAAATTTTTGAAGCGTGAGGCAAAAATGACAGCTAGTGAAACTCATATACCCAGGGTAAAACAGGTACGCAAATCGAGAAGACACGTGTCTTCACCATATCAAATCGCGTGTTTTTGTAGGAACACGTGGCATCCATCCGTAGCAGGCGCAAAATCAGGCGAACCGTCGGACCAGACGAAACGTCGGACCACCGGTCCACGTGAACCAAACGGTCCAAGCGAGTCACCGGTCTGAGTAAACCGGACCGCCGGTCAAAAGCCTCATTCAAACCAACCAAATACTCAACACAGGAAAGATCAAACTCCATCAATGATCAAAACTCTGCCAGAAGATCGAAGAACGGAACAGTTACGAAACCCTCTCTAAGGGCAGGTTCAAAACTTTCAACTAATCTGTCAAATTTCTACTGGATCTGGCAAAAAACCAAGGTTTTTTGCCGATCACTCGAACCTTGACCGGATATTTTTTAACCGATCGGTCAAACTTGACCGATCGGCTAAAATCATTCGATCGGTCAAATTTCTACAGGATCTGGCAAAAAACCAAGGCTTTTTGCCGATCACTCGAACCTTGACCGGATATTTTTTAACCGATGCGTCAAACTTGACCGATCGGCTAAAATCATTCGATCGGTCAAATTTCTACAGGATCTGGCAAAAAACCAAGGCTTTTTGCCGATCACTCGAACCTTGACCGGATATTTTTTAACCGATCGGTCAAACTTGACCGATCGGCTAAAATCATTCGATCGGTCAAATTTCTACAGGATCTGGCAAAAAACCAAGGCTTTTTGCCGATCACTCGAACCTTGACCGGATATTTTTTAACCGATCGGTCAAACTTGACCGATCGGCTAAAATTATTCGATCGGTCAAATTTCTACAGGATCTGGCAAAAAACCAAGGCTTTTTACCGATCACTCGAACCTTGACCGGATATTTTTTAACCGATCGGTCAAACTTGACCGATCGGCTAAAATCATTCGATCGGTCAAATTTCTACTGGATCTGGCAAAAAACCAAGGTTTTTTACCGATCACTCGAACCTTGACCGGATATTTTTTAACCGATCGGTCAAACTTGACCGATCGGCTAAAATCATTCGATCGGTCAAATTTCTACAGGATCTGGCAAAAAAACCAAGGCTTTTTGCCGATCACTCGAACCTTGACCGGATATTTTTTAACCGATCGGTCAAACTTGACCGATCGGCTAAAATCATTCGATCGGTCAAATTTCTACTGGATCTGGCAAAAAACCAAGGTTTTTTGCCGATCACTCGAACCTTGACCGGATATTTTTTAACCGATCGGTCAAACTTGACCGATCGGCTAAAATCATTCGATCGGTCAAATTTCTACTGGATCTGGCAAAAAACCAAGGTTTTTTGCCGATCACTCGAACCTTGACCGGATATTTTTTAACCGATCGGTCAAAATTGACCGATCGGCTAAAATCATTCGATCGGTCAAATTTCTACTGGATCTGGCAAAAAACCAAGGTTTTTTGCCGATCACTCGAACCTTGACCGGATATTTTTTAACCGATCGGTCAAACTTGACCGATCGGCTAAAATCATTCGATCGGTCAAATTTCTACTGGATCTGGCAAAAAACCAAGGTTTTTTGCCGATCACTCGAACCTTGACCGGATATTTTTTAACCGATCGGTCAAACTTGACCGATCGGCTAAAATCATTCGATCGGTCAAATTTCTACTGGATCTGGCAAAAAACCAAGGTTTTTTGCCGATCACTCGAACCTTGATCGGATAATTTTTACCGATCGGACAAACTTGTCTGATCGGCAAAAATCATTCGATCGGTCAAAATTCCTACTGGATCGGTCAAAAAACCATGTGTTTTGACCGATCACCCTATTCTTGACCGGTTGAATTTTGACCGATCGGTCAAAATTTGACCGATCGGTCAAATATGACCGATCGGTCAAAAATTAACCGATCGGTCAAATTTCAACCGATCGGTCAAATTTCCTACTGGATCGGTCAAAAAACCCTGTTCTTTGACCGATCACCCGATTCTTGACCGGTTGAATTTTGACCAATCGGTCAAAATTTGACCGATCGGTCAAAATTGACCGATCGGTCAAAATTGACCGATCAATCAAAATTGATCGGTCAGTCCTTTTTTGTGCTAACACTCGACAAGCCTCTTTGTACCTTTTTTAGACAGGGTGTTGCTGTTTTTTGCACCAAATCCAAGCCAGCCAGATGATCTCTAGCTAACTTGGAGGGGGTAACTGTGGGTGCAAATTTTGGCAGAAGTTTACCAACTACCACGGGACCCACCGGCCCTGCCTGGTGGGCCCACGAAGACTACCACGGGACCCACCGGCCCTGCCTGGTGGGCCCACGAGGACTACCATGGGACCCACCGGCCCTGCCTGGTGGGCCCACGAAGACTACCATGGGACCCACCGGCCCTGCCTGGTGGGCCCACAAGCCTGTAGAATCCCCCAGAAGACGGTAGCGGGGCCCGCCAGCTTTACCTGAAGAATCCCCAAATACGACAGCAGAAACCGCCATTTACCCCGGAATTCCTCCCAGAGAGGCCTATAAATAGCAGAGCCTTCGAATGTAAAAAGATCGAATCTGAGATCGAACTCTCAGTTCTAAAAAACCAGAGCTCTGGGATTTCCAACTTCCCATCTTCCACCTCTCTTTGATCTTTTTTTTTTTTTCGAAGAGATTAGAGTTTTTAGTGATACTCGGCCTGTCGAGATCACTTCAACATAAGTGTTAGTGAATTCGGGTTGCTCCCTATAGCACGGAGACGTAGGCTTCGGCTGAACTCCGAGATCACATCTCTTGTGTCAAACTCTCTCTCTGATTGCCTCTCTGTTTACATATCGAAAGAGGTAACTTCAACTCCAATTGACAGATCGATCAACGATCTTCAACTCGAACCTTCAATTGACTGGTGCTGCGAGAGTCTTCGGGTCGGCACGAAGATTTTCCCCCACAGCCCCAAGCTCCATCGGTTGAAAATGTTCGATCGGTTAAACTTATCCGATCGGACAAATTTAACCGATCAACCAACAAGACTTCACCCAATCGACAGGCAGACGATTGGGTGAATTTCCAAAGGATCGGGCAAAAAACGTAGTTTTTTACCCGATCGTCCCAAGCTCCACCGGTTGAAAATGTCTGATTAGTTAAACCTATCCGATCGGACAAATTTAACCGATCGGCCAAACAAGACTTCACCCAATCAACAGGCAGACGATCAGGTGAATTTTCAAAGGATCGGGTAAAAAACGTAGTTTTTTATGCAATCGCCCCAAGCTCTACCAGTTGAAAATGTCCGATCAATTAAACCCATCCGATCGGACAAATTTAACCGATCGGCCAAACAAGACTTCACTAATCGACATGTAGACGATCGGGTGAATTTCCAAAGGATCGGGCAAAAAATATAGTTTTTTGCCCGATCGCCCTAAGCTTTACCGGTTGAAAAATGTCTGATTGGTTAAACTTATCCGATCGAACAAATTTAACCGATCATCCAACAAGACTTCACTTAATCGACAGGCAGACGATCAGGTGAATTTCCAAAGGACCGGGCCAAAAATATAGTTTTTTACCCGATCGCCCCAAGCTCCACCAAACAAAAATGTCCAATCGATTAAACCTATCTGATCGGACAAAGTTAATCGATCGGCCAACAAGATTTCACCCAATCAACAGGCAGACGATCGGGTGAATTTCCAAAGGATAGTTTTTTGCCCGATTGCCCCAAGCTCTACCGGTTGAAAATGTCCGATCTGTTAAACTTATCCGATCGGCCAACAATACTCCACCCGATCGACAGGCAGATAATCGAGTGAATTTCCATAGGATCGGGGAAAAAATGCAGTTTTTTGCCCGATCGCCCCAAACTCCACCCGTTGAAAATGTCCGATCGGTTAAACTTATCCGATCGGACAAATTTAACTGATCGGACAACAAGTCTTCACCCAATCAACATGCAGACGATCGGGTGAATTTCCAAAGGTGCGGGCAAAAAACGTAGTTTTTTACCCGATCGCCCCAAGCTCCACTGGTTGAAAATGTCCGATCGGTTAAACTTATTCGATTGGACAAATTTAACCGATCGGCCAACAAGACTCCACCCGATCGACAGGCAGACGATCGGGTGAATTTCTATGTTTTTTTACCCGGTCGCCCCAAGCTCCACCGGTTAAAAATATCTGATTGGTTGAACTTATCCGATCGGATAATTTTGACCGATCAGTCAACTATGACCGATCGACTGAATAATTCACCCCGATCGACAGGCAGACGATCGGGTGAATTTACAAAGGATCGGGCAAAAAACTTGGTTTTTTGCCTGATCGCCCGAAGTTCAACAGGTTGAAAGTGCCCGATCGGACAATTTTGACTGATCGATCAAAATCACCTGATCGGTCAATCTTGGCCAATCGGTGGCCAGAGTCATGTCAGCCAGCAACGTTCGACGAGACCTCGACAACACCAGCCCTTGGCAGGGGGTTTTGAGTTTCGAGCAACGTTCGACAAGACCTCAACAACATCAGACCTTGGCAAGGGGTTTCTGGTTTTGCACCAGAATTCCAAGTCAGTTGGATCAACGTCCAATTAACTTGGAGGGGGTAACTGTGGGTGCAAAATTTGGCCAACACCCAGCAACGGGACCCACCAGCCCCGCCTGAGGGGTCCCCAGAGATGACAATGGGACCCACCAGCCCTGCCTGGGAGGTCCACAGAGACGACAACGGGACCCACCAGCACTGCTTGGGAGGTCTACAGAGACAACAACTGTAGAAACCACCCCATACCTTGGTTTCTTCTTAGGATCTCTATAAATAGCAGACCCTACGAGTGTAATAGATCAAATATCTGATTTCTAAATCAGACTTCCAAAAAATCCAGAGCTTTGACATCCTAAACTTTCGATCTTCTTTTCGAAGAAAAACCAGTGACACTTGGCTTGTCGAGTTCACTTCAGTTCAAGTGTTAGTGAATTTAGGTTGCTACTTATAGCATGGAGACGTAGGCTTCGGCTGAACTCCGAGATCACATCTCGTTTCATCAATCTTTTGACTATTCAGAAGTTTAACTCAAAGACATCAATATCTGAACCTACAAATTAGACAAACGTCCGATCGGACTTTCGACTCGACTCGATTGACTGGTTGGGTGGAGTCTTCGGGTCAGCACGAAGATCATCCCCCACAGGTGCCATGATTCAACTTGGGCGGTGGGGAGCACCGTCAGAACCCGATCAATCATCTGACTAGGATTTGATGACTTATCGTCCATAACGCCACATAACTTTTGGTGCTATGCCTAGCATCTGGAATGTCGTCTGTCATATTGACAACTATCAGGTCTGGATTAATTGTGTGGATAGATTAACTAATCAAAATACACCCATTCATCACTAGACGTTGGATAACCTATAGGGGTTGTATGCCACTCTAGCATTAGCCGAGTAATCCAATATACCGTAGTATTGGACTATGGAAGGTCCGCACACGTTGGCACATTAAAACACTACATAACTAGTTGGCTCAATATGCATGGCCCCTCAGGATTGAGGACAAATTATCTATAGTAGTAAGACGGTTTATGCACCAGGATCTGATACACTAATCTGTGCACCGTTTTGGTTACTGTTCAACACGATTATCTTGCTTGGTCAGGTGAATAGAAATCCCATTTTCCTGTGGTGAAGACTTCACTACATCCTCTACGTACCAACAACTTATTTTTTGTGAAGCGATTGACATCACTAAAGTAATGAACTAGTTCTAGGTCTACACAGAACCAGTCTATTAGGTCTCTCAAGCATGGATCCACCATACGCCTCAGTGACCTACTGTGTTCCCTAGGTCATTTATTACATATAAATTAACATATACCAAAATAGTATTCTAATTAAAGCAATAACCAAAGTCATATTTATTACTGTTAATACAGAAAATCCATGGCTACATCACAGAGCTTCTTTGTAATTTTTATCATCACCATGCTCAGCTAAAGGCCTCCTCTAGAATTTCGATGAAACCCTAGCCTAGTAAACTTTGGTTTTCCTGTCTTTTTAGGGTTTTAAGCTTTCTTCTATAGATTGTTGCATGATTTGTGTTGAACAATAAATTATTTTAGTTAATCTATGATATGAATCATTTTACTTTCGCTAAAATTATTCCTATCTAGATTACATGCATCGTGGGTTATTTTCTATGGTTGAATATATGACTATTATTCAATGGATGGTGTTATCTTTGGATGGATCATGCTTAGGAAAGACGATCCGTGCCCGGGAGGACGGATCGTACTAACCGAAGATGGTCCATACCATCGATGCAGTTGTAATACTAGTCGTAGTTCAACTTCTATACTTATATCCTACTATTATCATGCAAGATATTAATTTTTCTGCAAGTAAATTTTTGGATGACTCATGTCTCGTGAAAATGATCCGTGCTTGGGAAGACAGATCGTGCCAACCGGAGATGATCCATGCCATCGATGTACTTGTAGAATCTTCTTCAATTAAATTTTTGGATGGATCTAAGCTCGGTAAGACGATTCGTATCCAGGTGGATGGATTGTGCCAACCGAAGATGGTTTATCTCATCGATACAATTGTAGAGTCTTTCTATGACACCATCACGACTTCTAGTCGTGGTGGATCCAATCCATAAAAGAAACTAAACCCGAAAATTGGTATGAATAACTTAGTTACTAGACTAGTGGTGGATTCGCCACTCTAGACCTTCTCCAATTAATATCTCATCCCACCTTAATCTCATTTGGTCATTGCTTTACTTTACTTAGTTTAAATCAAATCTTTTTCCATAAACTTATCTAAATCTTTTATTTTGAATCTAGTTAGCTATTGTGCAATCCCAGAGGACGATCCGATATTTAGCCCTATACCTACAATACAATCAGCAAAGATATCGGTAGTGATCGGAGACAATCACAAAATTTTGGCACTGTTGCCGGGGATTGCCACGACGATAGCTAGAATTCAGAAGATAAATTTTATTTCGGTTTATAATTTAGGATCTCTCTTCTTTTCTTCTCCTAGTGACTCTTTTATGTTTACTTTATCAGGACTTTCGCAAGGAACTAAGGACTCTATCAAGCAAAGGGTTTGTGGTCGCCAACCTTCCACCGAGCTTGAGCTTTTGGCTCATCAGTGTGGTTGGTACCACTAATATAGAGTTTTCGTTCTTTTCTTCTCTTCGCTAGTTCATTCATTTCTTTGCTTGCCTTTAGCTATATTTATTTAATAGTAGTTCACATTACTTTCGGTTTTACATCAAAAAAAAATCTATGCTTAGAATTTACTTGCTTAGAAATTAATTATCATAATCTTAATCCTACTTTACTTTCGTTGCTTTGCATGCTTAGTATCCATAATCCAGTCATAATAACTTCTTTAAAACCAGAAATTGACCTTAGAAAATTAGAGATGACTAACATCGAAGAAAATCCATTCAGGAAACTTTTGGAGTACTATACTCCCACAGT
The DNA here is from genome assembly GCA_947650365.1 of Chamaelirium japonicum. Lineage (NCBI taxonomy): Eukaryota > Viridiplantae > Streptophyta > Magnoliopsida > Liliales > Melanthiaceae > Chamaelirium > Chamaelirium japonicum. The sequence goes on from OX393550.1 coordinate 61,851,265, forward strand.
TTATACTTCCTCTTCCTATACTGGATTACCTGCTGATAATACAAATTACTTTGAGATTAAGCCTAGCATCATTAAAATGTTACCATCTTTTCATGGGTTTAACGATGAAGACCCCTATAAACATCTTGATGTTTCTAGAAATCTACACGACTTTCAAACTGCAAAACATAAATGATGAGGCCGTTAGGTTAAGATTGTTTCCTTTCTCTCTTAAGGACAAAGCCAAACATTGGATGAACTCCTTAGAGAGTAACACCATCAAGACCTTGGCCCAACTACAACATGAATTCCTCAAGAAATACTTTTCCATAGGTAAAACAAATCAATATAGATGAGCCATCACTACTTTATCTCAGTTAGATGACGAGCACTTCCATGAAGCTTGGGAAAGGCTTAAGGACCTCCTTAGAAAGTGTCCCCACCATGCCATGCCCAAATGACAATTAGTATAATCATTTTATGACGGTTTGACTGGGAGCAACCGCCAAATGATTGATATTTCTTGTTGCAGAACTTCCATACTAAAGAACGAAGCAGAAGAATGGGAAATATTTGAGAATATTAGTAAAAACTTCCTTCAACATGCTTCTACTAGTCAAGATAGCAGGGCTTCATCTACATTCACTACTAAGAGAGAAGACATCTTTGAGATTCCTAGCTCAAATGATGTCTCCCACAAAGTAGATACCCTAACTAAGAAACTAGATCAGCTGTTAGCGGTAGTAGTCCCTTCTACCCCATCTCTTTCTATTCCACCCCCTATGCCACCACCTTAGACCGAGGCATGTGCCTTGTGTTCTCTTCCCACTCACTATGTGAGTGCTTGCCCTCTGGCATACCAATACCCTGAGTATATTCAGGGACACAATGCACATGCTAATAACTCTTACTCTCAACCCTTGAGGCCTCCATTTTAAACTTCTCAATCGAATTATGTGCCACTTCCTTCACAACCACCATAAAAAATTCAATATATTAATCCTCCCCCTCGAAATTCTTCCTTTGAGGTTAAGGTGTTGAGTGCACTTCAAAGTCTTGAATCTAATATACAATTGTTGCAATGAATCGATGTGAGTTAGGAAAACTCCCTAGCCAACCTGTGTTGATGAAGCTCAACAAAATAATACAAATCATGAGCAAATCAATCAGGTCACTACCCTAAAGAGCGTAAGGTATTTGATAACCAGGTTTCTAAGTCTAGATTAGAAGAGCGACCACCCCCTCTGAGCACTGATATAGAAAACTCGAGTACTTTCAAGATGAGACGAGCCCTCTCTTCGATTCTGACTAACATTATCCCGGTTTCACACTACGTTACTCGTGCCCCTTTTCTTCAAAATCTTAATGCACCCTCTCCATATGATAAAAAGGGAGCTTCTATTGAGGCTATGATAGAGACCTTCAAACAGGTCAAAATTAACCTCCCACTTTTAGAGGCGATAAAGCAAATCCCTGCTTATGCTAAATTTCTTAAGGACTTATGCACACAAAAGCACAAAACTCAGTCCTTTGCGACCAAGAAAGTCTATCTAACTGAGCATGTTAGCTCTTTACTGCTGTATGACATCCCTCCCAAGTTTAAGGATCCAGATGCATCTACCATCTCTTGTGTCATTGAAGATCACTTCTTTGACAGGGCACTTCTCAACTTAGGAGCAAGTGTCAATCTCCTCCCTTATTCTGCATACAAAAACTTAGGATTAGGAGAATTGCAGCTGACTAAGGTAACTTTACAACTAGCTGATAGATCTATTAAGGTACCAAGTGAAATTATAGAGGATGTGCTCATCAAAGTAGACAAGTTCTACTTTTCGGTTGACTTCGTACTTCTAGATATGGAACTGGTGCATAACCCTCAAAAGCAGATACCCATCATCCTAGGTCGACCCTTCTTCGCCACATCAAATGCTTGTATAAATTACCATATTGGGGTGATGAATCTGTCTTTCGAAAACATAAAGGTTAAGCTTAATGCTTTTCATACATCAAATCAACTTTCTAAAGCGGACAAGTGTCCCTTGGTAGATAATCCAAAGGGTGCTAAATCATAGCCTAACTTGGCCAATCTCTCAGTTGCCCCTCCTTTTCAACCCTACTCGTCCAAATATCGACCACCTGATCCCTCCCCGTTGTCGCCAATTCTTACTGATGCATGTTCTTCCCCTTCATACCAAGAAACTAATATAGTGGAAACTGAATATGACCCTTTTTTTGACAATATGTTGGATAGCTTCGATAAAAGTATTGGATTTACAAAGAATGAGGGAACTCTTTCACTAAATATCTATGCTTCAAACCTATCACCCAAAAATAATAAATGCCTTGTACTGGATATACTGAATGATAATAAAAACATATCCAGTACACATGCGCACACTCATGAAACTTTGAAGCCTTCGTTAAACTCAATTCACCCAAGCCCAATCACAGAAGTACCCGAGCACTATTCTACTCTTTAAGGCCCTCCGATCATTTTCCTATATTACCTGGGGATCAGTCTCATATGTTTAGGCCTCCCGATCCTATATCTATTTTTCCTGAGCACTAGGCTGAATTCTTCCACCAGAACAACTTTGTAGATCTGACCCTGAACCCCATCATTCGCTCACCTTATCATCTCTATCTGAATGCTCGGGCACTATTCTACCAGTAGACATGATCATTGTATTCTTTGAGGGAGACTTGACGGCTCTTGGTGAAGCGTCTCGTAGAGAAGATAAATCCGGAGGAGGAGTGTGCCTTGCACCTCCCTCGGGCTGTTGAAGGGCCGACAAGTGGTGTCCACGATGTCATGTTGGAGCACCGTATTTTGTAGGTGCTTACTGACCAATCCCTCAGGAATTCTACTAGAAGAGAAAGCCTAGAAAAGACCCCCTTACGGGGATGATGCATTCGGGCATGGTGGCTGAGTCATAGAGGGCGAGGTCATGTTGCTGAGAGATCAAGGCCATAATGGGACGAGTTCGAGAGGAGCACAAGGCCGTTGGGAGATCCGTAGTGCTACGATGATGCTTGATCTAACAGATCGTGACTAGTGAGTATCTAGATCATGGCTTTTGTGGAACCTGCGAGGGTTATCTCTACGGAGAATTCCATGTGCGATCCATTCAGTTAGATCTATAAGATCTGTGGGAGAGAGCTCACAAAAAAGTATGGCTTCGTTCTCCATCAATCATGTAGCATGTTAATTTGGTCGGTATTATTCTCTATTGGTAGTTTTTCGGAAGACTTTTGGCACATGTTGGAAACAGTTTTATCTCTGTTGATGTGCATGATCATCTTTTGTGGTACGTGGAGAGATATGTAAAGATTTGTTAGAGGGTATGGAGTGTCGTCGGACGTAATCCTGTTTATCTTTTTATATAGTGGATTCTTATCGTTGTTGGATGAATTTCTATAAAATCCTATATCTCTTGTCTGTGATTTTTGGTGGACTTGTGTCGTGACGGATCGGTATAGTATGAGATGCACCAATGAGATATGATGTTTCGGGGATCTACGGCTCTGGAGCGCGTATCCGCATCTTCGCCCTTTGTCTATGACCGGCTCCGTCTCGTCCGCTGTGCAATATTTTCTTGTAGAGGTTGATGTTAGTGAGAATTTTATCATGGAAGGCTAGCTGGGAGAAGCCCCTTGTGTTGGGTGTGGTTGGGATTCAGCAGGGACACTTTCTAAATGGGCTGGAGGTGCCTTCTGAGTTGAGGAGCCTATAAAAGCATTTGATCGGGAGGATTTCTCTAAAATTTGCATTGGTGCTCTAGATCACCGCTCCCGGACATCTGTCTCTTAGACAAATTATATATGACGTACTGATTCTAAAACAAAAAAATTAAAATTAAGTGATCGCGAGGGTTTCATGAGAGGATATACCCGACACAGATGTGTTGTCATGCATCCGGAGTAGTGACAGCTGTCCAGTCTCGATCAGTCGATCTCCCTTGCAAAACCTAGCACGCTTCACCCACAATCCTGAAATACTGTACGTGGGTCCTCACATTTGGTCGGATCGCAAGCGAGGGAGCGAGGATAACAGGGCAGGCTAAAACAATTCATTATTAATTTGCTTTGCTAGGTCCCACTTTATTATTATTATTGAAGAAGAAGCTAGCAGACGTACAGCAAGCTAGCTACGACTTTGAGCAACGAGCTCGGCCTGCCGATTGATTGTGTAACATTTCGAACAGGAGTTGATCGAGATATTTTGGTCGATGTGCAAGCAGTAGTAGTTTAATCCTGCATGATTGGATTGTCCCTAGCTAGCTAAGACTATGAGGTGGATGGCCATCGACTGACGCACTGCTTTTTTAATGATTGGAGGCGACACGTGGGCAGCTTGGGAACAGTACTTTCCGTGGCCAAATCTTGATCAAGACTGCATGGTCGGATGATAAATCGATCACCAATCTCGATCCCTTCTCCAGTTGAGACTTGAAGTAGTGCAGATTGATGAAACGTACAGGCTGTCTAGCTAGGTACGTGGCAGGTCATGGAGCCAGTACGTACGTGTTTTGTCATCATTTTTGGCGGCCGATCGGTGAAGATTCGTGAGTCAAAAACATGGAGCTGCATGTGCGGATAATATATCGATCGATCAAAAACATGGGCTCTTTCTTGCCCAAAATTCTCAACAAGCTAGCTAGGGTCCCATCTCCCGCGACCAATCGATGCATCTGAGAATTGATCGATCCAGATTCCCATCATGGCATGCCACCTAACATGTACGCAATGAATCTATGGATCGAGTAAACGCACGCATATATTGATCGAGATCGAGCCGAGTGGATGTCCCGATCAAGGCCCTAAACTTCAACATTTGGATCAAGATTCAAGATGTTCGTATGATCCAAACAGTTAACCACACCAATAAAATTCGTAACTGGTGGCCGGAATATATACCGGGGCATGATCGAGGGGCTGACTGTCGCAGTACGTATGCGTGATGATCGATGTACGTGTGTCGCATCTCAATCAAGGTGCATGTGTGCTATGGAATGTCAACTCCCCCATCCCCCCCCGGCCCCTAATTAAGCCACGTACCGAACACGGAAGCTTAATTGACGTTTGAATCATTCCCGTTCCTTAATTTGACTTGGTTAAGGGGATCGATCGATCGATGGCATACTATCCCTTTCTAGACTTTGGGTGGGTCATCTCAATCGATCGCCTCATTTGTATGGAAAGGAGTTCGATCTGCAGTGCTAGCTATATAGCCTTCAAGTCGTTGAACCGTACGTACCCTACCGGCCTAGCCTAGCTAGCTGTTGGGGCCCCCGCCCAGCTACTCTTAAGATAGGGCCACAGAGGCTCCGTTAATTCAAGGCCGGCCAGGCCGGGTACCCATCCATGCGTGTCCTAGCTAGATCAACGTACACTGCCAGGCCTGCAATCGGGGAATGACATGCATGCATCAAGTTCAAGCTAGTTAATTAATTTCACAAAGGCTGCTGCATGCTGGTTCTTTTCCAAATGATCACTGAACCTAAACAAATTGCACGCATTGACCAATGCATCCACTTCGTCTCCATCTGCTTTCTTTTGAAAGGTAAACCCATCCCCTTCATCTCATTCGCGGCCTAACATCCAACCGGACTTGAAGAACCACATCACCCGGCCTGAAGTGGAACTACCCGACCCACCATTCCATTGCCACAGAGAGAGAGAGAGAGAGAGAGAGAGAGAGAGAGAGAGAGAGAGAGAGAGAGAGTTTGTAAAATGATGATGAATGGCAGAGAGCATTAGAACAGAGTTTAGAACAGAGGAAGCTAGAGATATATGGGTGAATTGGGGACTGGTACCAGAACCAGAGGGCCATGTGTCCCCCTCATGACATCCATCCATTGTGGAAAAACGACAGAGAACACTTTTGTAGGTGCGAGTCTCCGCCCTTCCCCAAAGTCAAATAATTACATCGGGGTCAGCCCTTCGTGCTAGTGAGAGGTGCTACGCTCCCCCATACCTCTCCACCACTATGAAGTTCTAGTGGAGTGGATTTAAACAAAACATGTACACGCCTCAACCTCTCTCTCCTCTTGGCTTCTTCCCCCCCCCCTATCAATCTACCATATTAATCCGCGTTCATAGGATGTAGGTGAGCTGGAGAGATTCCGCGGGTGGAATCGAGCTGTATTGCTCCCAAGTCCCAATTCCACCCCAACCACCTCCTATAAATACCCACCGCCCTCCCACCCCTTTCTCTCCCACACACAAAACCAAAGCCAAAACCAAAACCAAACCAACCTCCATATATCCTCCCTGATTCCTCTTATTTATCTACCCTTCCCCATCAAGAATTAATGGATTCCACTGCTACTGCCGCTACCATTACTACTCTCACCACCATTTCCTCCCTGATTCTTGTGCCATCCCTTCTCGTCGCCCTGACCGTCTATCTCTACTCTCTGCTGTCAAGACCTTTGTCCTTCACCGCCAGTAGGCCGCCCCTGCCGCCCGGCTCCATGGGCTGGCCCTACATCGGAGAGACACTTCAGCTCTACTCCAAAAACCCCAACATCTACTTCGCTCTCAAACAGAAGAGGTTGGTTGAGTTGTTCCCAATCCCAATCCCAATCCCTTCCTTCGTTACCACAACATTGCTAGCTCGTTGTTGTATCGCGCGCGGATCAATGGAATTTTTGCTTGCCTTGTCATAATGAATTGGTTGGGTTACGTTGTAGGTACGGGTCTATCTTCAAGACCCAGATACTGGGTTGCCCCTGTGTGATGGTGTCGAGTCCGGAGGCCGCCAGGTTCGTGCTGGTGACGCGGGCCCACCTTTTCAAGCCGACGTTCCCGGCGAGCAAGGAGCGGATGCTGGGCCCCCAGGCCATCTTCTTCCAGCAGGGGGAGTACCACGCGCGGCTGAGGCGCCTCGTCCTCAGGGCGTTCATGCCCGACGCCATCCGGGGAAGGGTCGGTGGGGTCGAGGCCGTCGCCCTCCGTGCCCTCCGCTCATGGGAGGGCCGCATGATCAACACATTTCAAGAGATGAAGACGGTGAGCTCCCCTCATTCAATTCCTCTGCTTTTTTCTTCTTCTTCTTCTTCTTAATTTCCGATTATTCTGTCAAATTAATTTGTAGAGGAAGTGATCGAGAAGTAATTAATTGGATAGCCCACAAAGTCAAAGTCTATCAATGGGGGTTCCACGAATTTTATGCATGGATCGATCAGTTAAAATAGTCACTACCCCTTTGAATTTTAATTTCTTTCTGTGAATTTGTATTTCATGGTAAATTGATCAGTTAAAATAGTCACCTTCTATTAATTCTTTTTTATTTATGGTAAATAAATTATTATTATTGTTATTTTTTGTCTGGCCGGCCATGGCCGGGTCGATCTCGATGGATAAGGTATGACTGACGACGATCTGCAGTTAAGTAATATATGGGGTCACAATAATTTTTGGCATACAATAATGGTTGTCACGTTAGAATTGGATCTGATCAAATTAAATTGTTTTTAATTTCCGTTCGCTATTTTAAATTGTTTACAGTATGCATTTAATGTGGCACTCCTCTCTATATTTGGGAGGGAGGAGATGAGGTCCATAGAGGAGGAGCTGAAGCAGTGCTACTACACTGTGGAGAAAGGCTACAACTCCCTGCCCATCAACCTCCCGGGGACCCTCTTCCACAAGTCGATGAGAGCCAGGCGGCAGCTGGGTCGGATTGTGACCGACATAGTCTCATCCCGGAGGCAGGGGAAGGCAGACTACAACGACCTGCTCGGTTCCTTCATGGAAGCCAAGGAGGCCCTCACCGACAAACAGATCGTCGACAACATCATCGGCGTCATCTTCGCTGCACGAGACACCACCGCCAGCGTGCTCACCTGGATCGTCAAGTACCTCGGAGAGAACCCGAGCATCTTACAAGCAGTCACGGTACGTACGTGACAATAACCTCTCGCGATCATCTTTAAATTGCCGAGAATTGGATCTTAATTAATTGGTTGTTCACTTGTTAGGAAGAGCAAGAGGTGATCATGAAGAGCAAAGAGTCGATGGGTGAGTCCCTGGCTTGGGCTGATACGAAGAAGATGCCCGTCACCTCCAAGGTGATCCAGGAGACGATGCGGGTGGCTTCCATCCTGTCCTTCACCTTCAGAGAAGCAGTGGAGGATGTGGAGTATGAAGGTGCGCACGGTTTGCATGTATATATATTTTTAGCTGTACGTTGAATGAGCTTCAGCTTCTTCCTCTGTAATGCATTAATCCCTGATCAAGTTCCGGTTGGTATATAAAAAAACGTGCAGGGTACCTCATACCAAAGGGATGGAAGGTGCTGCCACTGTTCAGAAATATTCACCACAGCCCAGACAACTTCCCTGACCCTGAGAAGTTTGATCCCAATAGATTTGAGGTAATGATTTTCAGTATCTCAATCCTCTCTAGATACATACATACATACATACATACTATTAGCTAGCTAGTCCCTTTATACACACACAGCAGAGAGAGAGAGAGAGAGAGAGAGAGAGAGAGAGAGAGAGAGAGAGAGAGAGAGAGAGAGAGAGAGAGAGAGAGATGGGTGGATGACTCAACCCTGGATCCTTCCCTGTACTGCAGGTTGCTCCAAGGCCTAACACCTACATGCCCTTTGGGAATGGAACCCACTCATGCCCTGGAAATGAGTTGGCAAAGCTGGAGATGCTGGTCCTCCTCCACCACCTCACCACCAAGTACAGGTAAAGGAATCAAGATCACAAACATATTATATATATATATATATATATATATATATATATAGATGATGACTGTTATGTTGAGCTGTGAGCTGCGGTATGAGAAAATGAGCTGCTGGTATTTTGACTCTCCTAAAAGTTTTGGAATTTGATGAAAATTGGTGACAATGATCATCTTACCAACATCCTAACCAAAATTCATCAAATTCCAAAACTTCTAGGGGGGTCAAATGGTTTAAGTAAAATCTACAGATTTTAACGGTGACTGAGGACGGCAGATTTTGCTTCGACCATTTGACCCCTCTAGAAGTTTTGGAATTTGATGAAAATTGATGAGGATGATCATCTTACTCTTAACAACACCCTCACCAAATTTTATCAAATTCCAAAACTCCTATAGGGGTCAAAATACCCGCAGCTCAAAGCTCGCTGTAACATTCCTCATATATATATATAGCAAGTTTATATATACTTGGTTGGTTTCATGATCAGTAAAAAGAAAGGAATCATCTGATTAAGTACATTTCTGTCTTTCTCGATTGTATGTATGCAGGTGGTCTTCATCGGGGACGGGGAGCGGAATCCAGTTCGGTCCCTTCGCTCTGCCGCTCAATGGGCTGCCTGTGAGAATCTCTCTCAGGTCACCATGATCGAGGCCAAGCCAGGCCAAGCTAGCTAGGAATTAAGTTGCAATTATTGGCCGGAGTGAGTGATTGGTCAAATAGTAGAGCTAGAGATACAATCGATCTAACAGTGGCGACTTAATTGGAGGCCAGGCAGGGTATCATATCATCTGATCGATCTTTAATTTGTGGAAGGATATATGTATATCGATGCAGCAAAAGCTAGCAAGCTCCTTTCTTCTCACTTGGTTGCTGCTACCTAGCTACCCTATATAACCCTGCCTTCCTTCTCCTCTACAAGTAAACATAAAGAAGAAGAGGAGGCCAGGAGAAAACAAAAACAAAAATCATATGAGAGGGATGCCATAACAGCTACTAGCTAGCTACTATATAATAAGGGAAGGAGTACATGCAAAGTTTGTTCTTTTTCCTTTATTATTCTTTTTTTTTTTCTGTTTTTTTGTGGGGGAAGAAAGTGACAGAAGTAGTGATCCAGAGAATTAATTAAGTTGGTAGGAATGGGTTTTGAGTTGGATAACTAATTGCAGGCTTGGGTCTGCTGACTGAACCCAAGGCAAGATGTCAATTATCAGCAGTCAATCGAGATGAATAAAATAGAACCACTTATATATATATATATATATAATCTAGCAGTCTTTGTCTTGTGTGGTGTGGTGTGAAATCCATAATCTGAAACATATAATACCTGAGAGAGAACCAACAGATTGCAGCATGTCCCACCTTTTATGTGCATCAGTGCCAAAAAAAAAAGTAATGTTGTGGCCGATGGACTGTACGCCTTTCCCTATCAATAGCTAAGGCCATTTCGAATACTGAATATCTAAGAGACATAACCAGGGTCATGTATAAGAACAAAAACCTGGATGATACTCTCTACACATGGATTTGTCACACAACTTCACCCCATATATATATATATATATATATATATATATATATATATATATATATATATATATATATATATAGAGAGAGAGAGAGAGAGAGAGAGAGAGAGAGAGAGAGAGAGAGAGAGAGAGAGAGAGAGAGAGAGAGGAATGTTGCAATGAGCTATGAACTACGAAAATTAGTGAGGATGATTATGTTACCCTAGATAACACACCCATCAATTTTCACGAAATTCCAAAACTTCTAGGGTAGTCAAAATAATCGTAGCTCATTTTCTTCTTCCGTAGCTCATAGCTCACTATAACATTCCTATATATATATATATATATATATATATATATATATATATATATATATATATATATATATATATATATATATATATATATATATATATATATATATATATATATATATATATATATATAGAGAGAGAGAGAGAGAGAGAGAGAGAGAGAGAGAGAGAGAGAGAGAGAGAGAGAGAGGTGTTACGTTGCGCTGTGCGCTGCAGGGGAGAAAACGCGCTGCGGAAGCGTGGCCGTACGATCGAAATTGACCCAACGACAGCCCGAAATCCCGCTCCTGATATCGCAGCGCAGCCGTGACTGTCTGATCCCCTGGACGCAGCCGTAACACTTGTCTAATCCCGTGCAGTGCACCCCCGCCCGATATTTCATCCGTCGGTTCAATTCACATCCGTTGGATCAATGGGAATCGAACGAACATAAATCATTTTCGCTGTTACTGTAGCGGCTACAGTAACAGCGAAAAACATTTATGTCCGTTCAATTCCGATCGATCGAACAGATGGAACTCGATTCGATTCCCATCCGTTGGATCGATCAGAATCGAACGGACAGAAATGTTTTCTGCTGTTACTGTAGCCGCTGCAGTAACATCGAAAATGATTTATGTCCGTTCGATTCCCATCGATCCAACGGATGGGAATCGAACCGAGCGGGGGTGCGCTGCACAGGATCAGACGGGTGTTACGGCTGGGTCCAGGGGATCAGACGGTCACGGCTACGCTGCGATATCGGGAGCGGGATTTTGGGCTGCCGTTCGATCAATTTCGATCGGAAGGCCACGCTTCCGCAACACATTTTCTCCCCCGCAGTGCACAGCGCAACGTAACACCCATATACATATATATATATATATATATATATATATATATATATATATATATATATATATATATATATATATATATATATATATATATATATATATATATATATATATATATATATATATATATATATATATATATATATATATATATATATGAGGAATGGGATGCTGCCTATCAAAGCAGCGTTTTTGCTGCTTTGAGACATTGTTTGACCATCCTAGAAGTTTTGGAATTTGATGAAATTTGGTGAGGGTGTTGTCTAGGGTAAGATGATCATCCTCACAAATTTTCATCAAATTCCTAAACTTCTAAGAGGGTCAAATGGTCGAAGCAAAATGCTGTAGATTTTAACGATAACTGCAGACGACTGATTTTACTTTGACCATTTGAACCCCCTAGAAGTTTTGGAATTTGATGAAAATTTGTGAGGATGATCATCTTACCCTAGACAACACCCTCACCAAATTTCATCAAATTCCAAAACTTCTAGGATGGTCAAACAATGTCTCAAAGCAGCAAAAAATGCTGCTTTGATAGGCAGCATCCCATTCCTCTCTCTCTCTCTCTCTCTCTTTCTATATATATATATATATATATATATATATATATATATATATATATATATATATATATATATATATATATATATATGTATATATATATATATATATGTATATATATATATATATATATATATATATATATGTATATATATATATATATATATATGTATATATATATATATATATATATATATATATATATATATATATATATATATATATATATATATATATATATATATATATATATATATATATATATATATATATATATATATATATATATGGGGACGGGGAGCCTGGACCTCAGGTGCAGCGTGAACGCTGCACCGGAGGCCAGATGCTTGCCAAGTGTCAAAAATCCCCAAATCCCGGCGAAATCCTGGCCGCAAACACCCCGCGCAAGACCGTCCGAGCCCTCAGCCGTCCGATGGCTTTAATCGGATGGATCGAAATCCGATTGCCTGCTGTAACTGTGGCGGGCGTGAGAATCGGGTCCAAATGAAGCCCAACCGTTCGATCCTGATGATCGGACGGTTGAAAATAAAATCGCGGTTACTGTAGCCGCTACAGTAACCGCGAGAATCCTTTCAACCGTCCGATCGATTGAATCGGGCGGTTGAAAACAAAATCGCGATTATTGTAGCGGCTACAGTAACCGTGATTTTATTTTCAACCGTCCGATCATCAGGTTCGAACGGTTGGGCTTCATTTGGACCCGATTCTCACGCCCGCCACAGTTACAGCAGCCGGGTGGATGGCTCTCCGTCCGATTAAGGCCATCGGACGGCTGAGTGCTCGGGCGGTCTCGTGCGGGGTGTTTGCTGCCGGGATTTGGGAATTTTTGACACTTGGCAGCATCCGGCCACCGGTGCAGCGTTCACGCTGCACCTGAGGTCCAGGCTCCCCGACCCCTATATATATATATATATATATACCCAGCAAATTTTGACCCAGCAATAACCCAGCACCCTTTGATGAACCTAGAGGTTTTAGAATTTGATGAAAATAGGTAGGCATGCTCTCTATGGTATGTTGATCATCCTCACAAAAAATCAGCCCATTCTAAAGCCTCTAGGTGCATCAAATGTGCTTTTCAAATCAACGGTTTTTGACTGTCAATTTTAACCTTTGATTTGAAGAGCGCATTTGATGCGCCTAGAGGTTTTAGAATGGGCTGTTTTTTTGTGAGGATGATCAACATACTATAGACAACATGCCTACAAAAAATCAACCCATTCTAAAACTTCTAGGTGCATCAAAGGGTGCTGGGTTATTTGCTGGGTCAAAATTTGCTGGGTCATCCGATCCTGACCCTATCTATATATATATATATATATATATATATATATATATATATATATATATATATATATATATATATATATATATATATATATATATATATATATATATATATATATATATATATATATATATAGGGCTATTACGTTGAGCTGTGAGCTGCGATAGAAGAAAATGAGCTGCGGGTATTTTGACCCCCCTAAAAGTTTTGGAATTTGACAAAATTTGGTGAGGTTGTTGTCTAGGATAAGATGATCATCCTCACCAATTTTCATCAAATTCCAAAACTTCTAGGGGGGTCAAATGGTCGAAGCAAAATCTGCAGATTTTAACGGTGATTGCGGACGACATATTTTGTTTTGACCATTTGACCCCTCTAGAAGTTTTGGAATTTGATGAAAATTGGTGAGGATGATCATCTTACTATAGACAACACCCTCACCAAATTTGATTAAATTCTAAAACTCCTAAGGGGGGCAAAATACCCACAGCTCACTTTCTAAACATGCAGCTCACAGCTCACTGTAACATTCCTCTCTCTCTCTCTCGATATATATATATATATATATATATATATATATATATATATATATATATATATATATATATATATATATATATATATATATATATATATATATATATATATATATATATATATATATATATATATATATAGGGAAATGAGTTCCTATGACATGTCATAGGGAGTACCCTATGACATATGGTGAGTTAGTAACCCTAGAATATTTAGAATGTTCTGAATTTTTATGAGGATGATCACCCTATCTTAGATAGGACCCCCGCAAAAAATCGCCTCATTCTAAAACTTCTAGAGGCATCAAATATGATTTTCAATTTAACGGTTAAAATGGATGGCCGATAAAGCTTCTAGCATTTGATGCCCCAACAAGTTTTAGAATGCTTTGATTTTTTGTGGGCATTCTATCTAAGGTAAGATGATCACCCTCAAAAAAATTCAGCACATTCTAAACATTCTAGCATTACTAATTCACCATATGTCATAGGGTACTCCCTATGACATGTCATAGGAACCCAGCCCTCATATATATATATATATATATATATATATATATATATATATATATATATATATATATATATATATATATATATATATATATATATATATATATATATATATATATATATATATATATATATATATATATATATATATATATATATATATATATATATATATAAGGATACTCTTACTCATGGCCTCTTACTCATATAGTTATCTATGATCCGGGCTGTCCATTAGATCCAGACGTACGGTTCGGATTAGATGGGGAGTTAAAGTAATGGTGTCTGTATTAAATGCCCGTATTAAAAGCCCATATCAAAAGCCTGTATTAAAAGCCCGCATTTAATGCGGACATCATTGTTTTAACTCCCCATCTTACCCGAACCGTACGTCGGGATCTAATAGACGGCCCGGATCATAGGTAACTATATGAGTAAGAGGCCATAAGTAAGAGTATCCCTCCCCTATATATGGGGAGGGATACTCTTACTCATATATGAACTCTCACAAGTAAGATTTACTAATGATCCCAACCATCGGTTTGAATCTGATAGATGGATCAGATTAAACCTCCCCCTCCCCTCTCTCTCTCTCTCTCACGAGCGTCAGCCCCCCGACCTATCCCCTTTCCTTCCGTCGAGCCACCTCGCCGGCACAGCCCCCCCGACCTTCACCTTCCCCTCCGTCGAGCCACCCCACCGACGCAGCCCCCCTGACCTTCCCCATCCCCTCCATCGAGCTACTCCACCAGCGCAGCCCCCCCCCCCCCCCCCCCCCCCGACCTTCCCCTTCCCCTCCGTTGAACTGCCCCGCCGGCGCAGACCCCCAGCCTTCCCCTTACCCTCCATCGAGCCACCCTGCCGATGGCAGCCCCCCCGACCTTCCCCTTCCCCTCCGTCTAGCCACCCCGCCGGTGCAGCCCCCCCGACCTTCCCCTTCCCTTCTATCGAGCGCAGCCTCCCCGACCTCCCCCTCCCCTCCGTCGAGCCACCCCGTCAGCACCGATCGCAGCCTCGATCTCGCTGAAATTGGGGCTGCCGGCATCAAGAATGAAGATCGGAGATGGAGGGTACGGTCGGGGGCTGGTGTGATCGGCACCGGATGGGAGAGGGGTCAGGGCTGGTGTGATCGGCACCGGAGTAGGAGGGGAAGGGTGGTCGGGGTTGCCGGAGGAGTGGTCAGGGCTGCCTGAGGCCCCAGTCGGGGCTGCCGGTTCACTGAAAGGGGCGATCAGGCACCGGAAGGGAAGGTCGAGGGGCTGCGGGGTGTTGTGCTCGATCAATCGAGAGAGAGAGAGAGAGAGAGAGAGAGAGAGAGAGAGAGAGAGAGAGAGAGAGAGAGGGGATGGCAGTCACTTTAATCCCAACCATCTATCAGATCAGAATGGATGGTCAGGATCATAGGTTATTCTATGAGTAGGATTTGATTTACCGGCTTCTTTTGATGTATCCCGAGACGTAGATGGGCTGATTGTGTAGCCTTGCTCCGAGTTATAGATCTTCGTCTGAGAAGGTTATTGCTGTGTCGCAGGAGGCGATAGTTCTGTCCTTCTTACCATTCTTCCTCTTTATCTTGTAGCTGTCTGGATCTGCCAAGGCTGCTGTGGGGGAGGATTTCAGCAGTCGTACGTGACCCTCCTCCAACAGTTGATTGAAGGTTTGACCCTTCGGAATGTGGCGCACTTCGAAGCGCTGGGTTGTGACTTGCTGGGCTGTCATACAAGCACGGTTGACTAGAACAGGTAGAGTAAGAGATGACACAGGATGTGGTGACGAAGTTCGGCCGAAGCCTACTGTGGGTGTAAATTTTGGTGAAAAGCCCCAAAGATTGCGAGATGCACCAGCCCTGCCTGGGGGGTCCACGGAGACTACCGCGGGACCCACCAGCCCTGCCTTGTGGGCCCACAGAGACTACCGCGGGACCCACCAACCCTGCCTGGTGGGTCCATAAGAGACTACCGCGGGACCCACCAGCCCTACCTAGTGGGCCCACAGAGACTACCACGGGACCCACCAGCCCTGCCTGGTGGGCCCACAAGAGACTACCGCGGGACCCACCAGCCCTGCATGGTGGGCCCACAGAGACTACAGCGAGACCCACCAGCTCTGCCTGGTGGGCCCACAGAGACTACCGCGGGACCCACTAGCCCTGCCTGGTGGGCCCACAAGAGACTACCGCGGGACCCACCAGCCCTGCCTGGTGGGCCCATAGAAAATATCGTGGGACCCACCAGCCCTACCTGGTGGGCCCACAGAGACTACCGTGGGACCCACCAGCCCTGCCTGTGGAGTCCTCCAGAGACAACGGCGGGATCCACCAGCCCTGCCTGTGGAATCCCTAGGGACGACAGTGGGACCCACCAGCCTATGGAATCTCCAGAGATGACGACGGGACCCACCAACTCTGCCTGGAGGATCCCCAGATACGATAGCAGAAACCGCCATTTGCCCTGGTTTTCCTCCCAGGAAATCCTATAAATAGCAGAGCCTTCAAATGAAAAAAAGATCCAGATCCAGAACCAAAATCTGAAATCTGATTTCAGAAACCAGAGCTCTGGAATTCCAGCTTTCGATCTTCCAACCTCCCTCGATCTTCTTCTTGTCTCTGAAGAGATCGGAGATACTTCAGTGACACTCGGCCTGTCGAGGTCACAGCGAACAAAGAGTTAGTGAATTCGGGTTGCTCCCTATAGCACGGAGACGTAGGCTTCGGCTGAACTCCGAGACCACATCTTGTATCAATCTTCTCTGTTTGCATATCGGAAGTGTTAACTCAAAGTCACCAAAACATCGACCTTCGAAGCCACCTTTCAATCAACAGATCTACCATTCAACTTCAATTGACTGGTAGAGTGAAGTCTTCGGATCGACACGAAGATTTTTCCCCCACACCTATATCTCCGTGCGGTAAGATGCAACCTTTGAATCCACTATCTCTAAGTAAACAGTAGAGCTACTCTCGACAGGCCGAGGAGTACTTCTTACAAGTAATCAGAGAATGAAAAAGGAGTCTGAAAACCAAAAAGCTCAGAGAGCTCTAGAAAATAGAAGATGGGTTTCTGGTTTGGGATTTCGAATTCGGAATAATTTACAGGGTTTGCTATTTATAGTAGTTTGGTACATATAAGGAATATTCCAAGAATATTCCTTAGAGTATCCGGGTTTAGTAAATTTTTGGGGGGATTTACCAAACCCTAGATAGTGCAAGTGGGCCCCAGGCGGGGCTGCGGGTCCCACCGTCGTACTCATGGGCCCCAAGCAGGGCTGCGGGTCCCACTGTCGTACTCGTGGGCCTTAGGCAGGGCTGCAGGTCCCACTGTTATATTCGTGGGCCCTAGAGGACTATGGGTCCCACTATTGGACTCGTAGGCCCCAGGCAGGGCTGCGGGTTTCACCGTTGGACTCGTGGGGCCCAGGCAGGGCTGCAGGTCCCATCGCTGGGTGTTAGCCAGATTTTGCACCCACAGTTACCCCCTCCCAGCTAGATAGGTGTTAACCTAGCTGGCTGGGATTTCCCGGCGCAAAGCCGGTCGCTCGTCTGCCGACCTTCTATCCGGGGTTAGCCATTGGGCTCGCCGACCCTCTGCCAGGGGTTGGCCGGGTGTGTGTCTGTCAACCCGTTGCACGGGGCCGACCATCATCTATCTGTTGACCCATTGCGCAGGGTTGACCATCGTCAGTCTGCCGACCCCCTGTCCGGGGCCGACTACTATGTGTCTACCGACCCGTTGCGCTGGACCGTCTATCGCTTGTTTGCCGACCCGTTGTACGGGGCCGACCATCGTCAGTCTGCCGACCTGTTGTGCGGGGCTGACCGTTGTCTATCTGCTGACCCGTTGCGCCGGGCCGACCGTCGTCAATCTAGTGACCCCTGTCCGGGGCCGACTACTATGTGTCTGTCGACCCGTTGCGCTGGACCGACTATCGTCTGTCTGCCGACCCGTTGCGTGGGGCCGACCGTCGTCAGTTTGCCGACCTGTTGCGCGGGGCCGACCGTCGTCATTCTGCCTACCCCATGTCCGGGGCCGACTACTGTGTGTCTGTCGATCCGTTGCGCTAGGCCGACTATCGTCTGTCTGCCGACCCGTTGTGCGGGGCCGACCATTGTCAGTCTGCCGACCTGTTGCGCGGGGCCGACCGTCGTCATTCTGTCGACCCCATGTCTGGGGCCGACTACTGTGTGTCTGCCGACCCGTTGCACAGGGCCGACCGTCGTCAGTCTGCTGACCCCTTGTCTGGGGCCGACTGCATGTGTGTACCCCGTCCCAGTTAGGTAGGTGGTGACTTGGTTGACTGGGATTGAGAAAATAGCCGTGGGTAGTTGGTGTAGGGTTTTTCGGGCCAAAGAATTAAGGGGCTGAGGGTTTTAGGCAAAATGTTTCCACTGTAGGGGGATATTTGCAAAATACCTTGAGCTATGATTGCTAGCCAAATAACCTGCAGGGGGTTTTGGGCAAAAAATGTCAGATATAGGGGGTTTTGTGAAAAAAACCAGGGGGCGGGGGTTTTGGGTAAAAGTAGCAGGGGTTGGGGGGGTTTTTGGCAAAACTCGGGACTGTTTTTTCGTAATGCAGGGGGTGGGGGTTTTTTTTACAAAAACGGAAAAACCGGGTTGTAGGTTTCGATGAACGGGGGAGGGAAGAGGATCGGGCGGCGGCGGCTCGGGGGGCCGGGTGGTGGCAGTGGCGGCGAATGCGGGGCACAGCGGCGGTAGGGGCTCGGGCTTGGGCTCGGGCGCGCGGGGGTGGGGGTGGCGGCACCGGCCGGGCGCGGGGGAGTGGGGTGGGGTTGGCGATGGCTGGGAGCAGGGGGCTCAAGCGCGCGGGGGTAGGGGTGGCGGCGGCGGCTGGGCATGGGGGGGTTGGTCGCTGGAGACGGGGAAGATGCGGGGTCAGCCGATGGTGTTGGAGATGGTGATGGAGTGGTGATGGTGGTTGGTGGTGTTGGAGATGGGGTTGGTGGTGATGGTGGTGTGGATGGTGGTGATGGTGCAGGCGACGGTGGTGATGGTGGAGGTGGTGGAGGATCGTGGTGATGGTGGATGGTGGTAGTGATGGTAATAGTGGAGGTGGTGATGGTGGATGGTGGTGGCAATGGTGATGGTGGAGGTGGGTGGTGATGGGGCGGCGGGAGGTGGCTGGAGGTGGCACCGGGTGGCGGGAGTTGCCGGAGAGGGGGAAGAGGAGGGGGTCTATTTTGGTGTATGTGTTGAGGGGGGATCTTGCAAGGGGGGGGGGGGGTCTTGCAAGAAGGGGGGTTCTTGTAAGAGGCGGCGGGGGGGGGTGTCTTGCAAGAGGGGGGAGGGGGTCTTGCAAAGAGGGTTGCTTCATAGAGCGGTGCTACCTTCTGCGCTCAATGATGGAAAGACAACGGGCCGCGGCATTGTGTATGCATTGAACCCAAGTGTCCCATTTCATCTTTTTTTTTTTGCCACCCTCTCACACTCAAGCCCTCTTTCACACCCTACTCAAAAATCCAAGAGAAGGGGCTGCACAGTTGAGACCGAAGGGTCGACACAAACCGAGCCGAGCATAGCTTTCGCCTGCTTGAGCTTGCATTGTAACCCAACAAACGCAAACGAACTTATCGGCGCATGTTGTTCAGAGTCGACGGTCAGGCTCGTCGATGTGTTGTCCGTCGATGGGCAACGCGGCTACCACCGCGTTGTCCAGCATCGACTGTCAAGCCCTCGTTGTATTGACCGGCGCATTCTTTGTCGGGAACCGAGGCGACGACGGCAGCCTCGGACTTTGTCTTTGAATGCCGAGATGGAGATCGCCTCAGGCTGAGACAGTGCGAATGTCTCAGGTTTCATCAGGTGCCGAGGCGGCCAAGTTTTTCCTCGGACTTCGTTGTCGAATGCCCAAGCGAAGGTCGCCTCGGGCCAAGACGGTGCCGACGTCTTGGGCTTCGTCAGGTGCCGAGGCAGTGAAGCCTGCTTCAGACTTTGTCCTCGAATGCTGAGGCAAAGGTCATCTCAGGCCGAGACATTACCGATGTCTCGAGCTTCGTCAGGTGCCAAGGTGGTGAAGCTTGCCTCGGACTTCATCTTCGAATGCCGAGGTGAAGGTCGCATCGGGCTGAGTCATTGCCGATGTCTCGGGATTCGTCAGGTGTCGGGGCAGTGAAGCTTGCCTCGGACTTTGTCTTCGAATGTCAAGGCGAAGGTCGCCTCGAGTCGAGTCATTGCCGATGTATCGGGCTTCGTCAGGTGTCGGGGCAGTGAAGCCTGCCTCGGACTTTGTCTTTGAATGCCGAGGCGAAGGTCGCCTCGGGTCGAGTCGTTGCCGATGTCTCGGGCTTCGTCAGGTGTCGGGCAGTGAAGCTTGCCTCGGACTTTGTCTTCGAATGCCAAGGCGAAGGTCGCCTCTGGCCGAGTCGTTGTCGATGTCTCGGGCTTCGTCAGGTGCCGGGGCAGTGAAGCTTGCCTCGGACTTTATCTTCGAATGCCGAGGCGAAGGTTGCCTCGGGCCGAGTCGTTGCCGATGTCTCGGGCTTCGTTAGGTGCCGGGGCAGTGAAGATTGCCTTGGACTTTGTTTTCGAATGCCGAATAAAGGTTGAATGTACTTCGCTAGGTTTCTTGCAAGAGAGGGGGCATGGAGAGAGAAAAGAGTGTAGAGATGGATTGTGGAGTGTTGGAGGTCTCAAGAAAAACAAAAGGAAATCAGAGGAGCAAAGAATAGGACCACACAACCTACCTCTTTCTCTCTAATGTAGAAAGGGGAGGGACAGACCTACTAAAGGGTGACAGTACTTGTAAATGGTTTGGATTTTTTGGCGTTTTCTCTATTGTCCCCTTTAGCTTAGCTTGTCTGTCGGGAAAAGAGAATAAAAACAGGGAAAGGAATAATTAGGACATGTGGTCCCCTCAAGCCCAACCACACACTTCTTTTTTCTTTTTTCTTTTTTTACCCTCTCATTCTTGAAAAGCGTGTCGAGGGAGGCTATAAATAAGACTCAAGGGGATTTTGTCTGTCTACTAGTGCTAAGATTTTTCTTCTAAGATTCTCAACTGCTTTGGGTTTTTTCGATTCATGTCTTCTGGAGGTGCTACTGGTTCTATGGGGAAGAAGCAAACTGCTCTTCACCCGATGAGGGGTTTGAAAGCCCTCTTCAAGGGGAGATTGGTGACTGAGGGTTCGAACCCTTTACTTGAGGGGATATCCCGGGATAAGGGTAAGCCTCCTCGTCCTCTATCAAAAGCGGCGCTGGAGAAGGGCAAATCTTCCCAGTCGGAGCAAGATACGTCTAAGGTGGTTCCTAAGAGGTTGAAGAAGAGATCGGGTGAGGTGCCATCTGCTCCTTGCAAGCCTCCACATGTCCCTAGCCTGCTTTGCGAGTTGGGGCCTCTGATGCCGATTGAAGATGAAACTCTTTACAAATTTGAGGACGACCTTGTTTCGCTGAAGTCGCAGCGTGTGGCATGGAAGAAGTTGGCGAAGGTCTTTATTGCTCATCCTCGTATGCCATCATTCGAAGTGATCGAGAAGGTCTTCGGGATCAATCCTCAAACGATCTTTCTCAGTACGGTGAGCTTGGAGAAGGTCACAGGGACTATTATCTCTGTCAGTCAACTGAATTGCGGGCTGAGGTTACCGTTGCCATCGTTTGCTGCTCGGCTCCTGAATACGTCGGGTCTTTATCCCGGACAGATTGGGGGAAATGCTTGGTGCGTGGTTTATGCTTTCTGTCAGGTGGAATCTGACTGCCAACTAGAGCTCCGAAGGTGTTACACTGAGTTGGAGGTGGGTGAGCCAGCGATGATCGAGCTGGGGTATTTTTTCTATCAATATATGTGGCAGCGAAGTACCGTGCCAGGGGACCTCTTCTTCTATCTTTAGGGCGTGTCTGCTCTGAGACCGATCGAGGGTTTACCTGAATCCGACAGGACCTATGCTGAAGGTCCATTCTCGATCACGGGTGAGTGGTCACCACTCTCCGTACCGGAGGTGATGCGGTTTGAAGTGCAAGATGAGGTGAAGCGTTACCAAGCCGGAGGGGATTTGGCTTGGTCTTCCCGGCGTGCGGCGGCCATCGACAACATTTTCTTAGAGTTGACATGTGGTAGCAGGTTTTGGAGGCAGTTCCTCTTTTGTCCGGTATACCACGGGACGAAGAACGTATTGCACCGTCTCCCAGGTCGCTACCTGGACAATGATACTCTCTACTCGGACTACGGGGATGAGAAATGGCAGAAGAAGTGAGCGAACGTGGAGGTGCCTTGGATGACGGAACGGCCTAGGAAGACCATCATGATGCCCAAGCTGCAAGGTAGGGTCAAGAAGGCGGCTAAGGCTACCTCTGCTTCGAAGTGCTCTTCTGTGGCGGATGATGGTTCTGATGACGGTGAGGGAGAGGAGGAGGACGAGGCTGAGGAGTGGTCTGAGGATACGGATGTCAGTAGGAGCGAGCGAGACATCGTCGAGATAGTGGTGCCCCCGGTAAGGGTGGTATCTCGATTTCGTGGCAAAGAAAATATGACACCTGGCATGGTGGCCTTCGCCCACCAGCTTGAAGAGGATGTGGAGGAAGAAGGAGAAGAGGAGGGGCTGGGGGAGCCGTTTGAGCCGGGCTACGACTTCAGCTCGTTGATGTCGAGGTCCAAGGGAAAGGGCAAGATATCGCGAGTAGCGGCGTCTGCACCTACTGTGGAAGCTACGATCGGGGGAACTAATAGACCTACTGATCCCTTCATAGGGATGGCAGCCGCCGCTAAGAAGCTCCTTCGTGAGGCAGCGGATAGGCGGAAGAGGGAGGAGTCGACCGTTGTTGGGGCGACGAGCTTCCAACCGGAGTCGACTGTGGAGTTTGCCATGGAGGGGGACGGTGGGGATTTTGCTCAACCTACAGCGGGGTGGGCTAGCTGGGACTGCTGCAGGATGGACTGGACTCGATCCTTCGCAGCCCGAGGTAGGTTATACTGATTGGGGTGGCGTGCCATTTACCTATGTTGTTCCTGCTATTGCTGCGACGACTGGGTTGGATGAGGCGGCACCCTCTTCCCGTAGCAGGGGCAAGAAAAAGTCCCGAAAGGGAAAGGCACGAAAAGAATCTGAAGTGACTGCCGCTGGGGAGGATAGGTTCGAGGGTTTAGGTGTGGATGAGTTTGTCGAGATGGCTCGTCGTGCATCTTGCGAGTCCGACGGTCCTCCCGATGTTACCCTCGATCATGCTCTACATATGGTAAGATATCTTGCTTGAATCTTACTTGGGTTAAATTAAACATGGCAGGAACTGAAGTGTTTTGCTTGTTTGTAGATGGATGCGATGGTGCGGCTTGTTGCTTGGACTTATCGCCATAATGGGAATGACGCGTTGGGAAGGTCTGAGGGAGTAAACGTTGCCCTCAGGATTGAGTTGGAGGAAGCAAGGGTGGCGCTGGAAGCAGCGCAGGGTGATCTTCTTGAAATGATCGAGTTGCGTAACAAGGCGGCCGAGGAGCGTGACATGGCTTTGTTGGGGCTTGCTGCTCGTTGTTCGGAGTTGGATGCTGTTCGGGCAGAGATGCAGGTTAATGTTAGTGACTTTTAGCAGAGAGATCGGGAGAAGCAGGAGCTCATTGATGGACTTAAGTTAGAAATCATGGGCTTGAACGAGGTCCTCATGGAGGTGATGGCGATGTCTGGTTCGAAAGCTCCAGCTCCGGGATTTTCTGAGGCAGGATCAAAGGCTACCGACTGTCGTCGCCCAGGAGGGTCTCACTGATTTGTAGTTTTCACTTGATCTTCTTCTTTACCCATCTACTTGATGTAGCCCTCTTGGCTGTGTGATGAATATTTCTTTCTACTACATTATGTACTTGCTTTCCATTTGGATGATGAAAAGGGCGTTCTGGCTGGATGTTTCGTGTTTGAAATGCTTGTCTTGATGTTTCCAAATGTCTTTGAATTCAAAGGTGGTGACCTCGGGACTTTGTTGTTGAGTGCCAAGGTCTAGCCTTGGACTTACTGGTTGATGGTGGTGAGAGTCAGAGTTTTTAGCATGATACTTTTGTATTGGTCGGACTTAGGCGGAGTGCCTTCTCGATCGAGGCTTTGTCTTTGGAACGTAGCTTTATACCGCTGTAGGTTAGCCGGCTGTGTTGCAATGCGAACCGAACTATCTATGGTGAGGCACTAGCGCATGTGTCTTTATGTGACAACGAGAGTATATGCGATGCTAATAATTCGGAGTACTCAGCGTAGTGCCCTTGTATCGGTTGGACTTAGGCGATGCACCGTTTCAGTCGAACCTACGTATCGGGACATATAGCTTTGTACCGTTGCAGGTTAGTCAGCCGTGTCACAACGTAAACCGAACTAACTGTGGCGAGGCACTAGTGCATATGTCCTTACGTGACAACAGGAGCACGTGCGATGCCAATGATTCAAAGTACTCAGCGTAGCGCCCTCGTGTCGGTTGGACTTAGGCGAAGTGCCGTTTCAATCGAACCTACGTATCGGGACACGTAGCTTTGTACCGTTGCAGGATAGTCGGCCGTGTCACAACGCAAACCGAACTAACTATGGCGAGGCACTAGTGCATGTGTCCTTACGTGACAACGGGAGCACATGCGATGCCAATGATTCAGAGTACTCAACGTAGAGCCCTTGTATAGGTTGGACTTAGGCAAAGGGCCGTTTCAGTCGAACCTACGTATCGGGACACAGCTTTGTACCTTTGCAGGTTAGTCGGCCGTGTTGCAACGCGAACCGAACTAACTGTGGGATAGGATAGGATTTGAAGTTGAATTAATTTAATAGACTTATTGAATCTAAAGTGTCAGCCTCCTTTTCATAGATAACTTGGTGGAGATTATATTCATTGATAAAATTTCTTGAGATGTGATGCATTCCATGCTCTTGGTAGTCGTTGTCCTTCCGGCGTCACTAGTCGGTGCGAACCTTTCCCTCCGACCGACTCGACAATGTATGGTCCTTCCCAGTTCGGAGCGAACTTGCTGCTGCCATGTTCCTTGGTGTTTGGGAAGACCGCTCTTAGAACAAGTTCATCGACGCTGAACTGTTTTCTGCTAACTTTGCGGTCGAAAGCTAACTTGATCTTTGTTGATAGTTGGCGATGCGTATGGCCGCTTGATCACGAAGTTCATCTGCGCAGTCGAGGTTGCCGATGCGTAGTTCCTCGTTGATCTCTCGTTCGATTACGAGGGACTTGACAGTTGGGCATATGGCTTTGGTTGACAGAACTGCTTCCGACCCGTACGTTAGGAGGAAGGGTGAAAATCTGGTCGATTGTCGAGGTGTGGTTCGATACCCCCACAACACTTCAGAAAGGACTTTCTCCCAGAGCCCTTTTTTGTCTTCTAATTTCTTCTTAAGTATGCCGAGGATGGCTTGGTTGGAGGCTTCTGCTTGACCGTTGCACTGAGGGTATCTCGGGGTTGAATAGAAGAGTTTGATCCCATACTCTTGGCAAAAGTCTCAGAATTTGTCTGAGTCGAATTGTGCTCCATTGTCGGCGATGAGCACTTGGGGCATTCCGAATCTTGAGAAGATGTTCTTCCTGACGAATTTGATGACTTCGTCGTCTGTCTCACGAAAGAGAGGCACAACTTCGACCCATTTGGTGAAGTAGTCAGTTGCCAATAGTAGGTACTTCTTCTTGCTGGGAGAAGGTAGGAATGGACCAAGGAAATCCAACCCCCATTGATGGAACGACCAAGGACTCATCAGAGGGTGGAGCTCAGATGCAGGAAGATGGATTGCTCGAGCGTGTTGTTGGTAGGGTTCACACTTCTGGACAAACTGCCGAGCATCCTTGGCCATAGTGGGCCAATAGTAACCTTGGAGTTTGACCTTCCCTTCAAGGGATCTGCCGCCAGAGTGGTTACCGCAAGCTCCGGCATGCATGTCGGTTAATATCATTTCCACTTGTCCAGGGCTGACGCATTTGAGAAGGATTCCGCTGTGGGACTGGAAGTAGAGATCGTCTCATTCAAGGCGATAGAGAGGGAGTTTCTTTTGCAATCGTCTGGCTTGAATCGGGTCCTCCGATATTTTGTTGTGCTTGAAGAAGTTGAGGATTGGCCATTTCCAATCTGACTGATCTTCGTTTAGGGCGTAAGTGAAGACCGGCTATTTTCGACCCCTTCTTCCGTTTGCCGTAGCGATAACTCCATGTTGCTCAAGGTTAGCCTTGGGCAACTCCTGGTATTCGATACTGATATGACGTTGATTGGCTGGATCTCCCAGCACGGAAGCAGCGTTGGCGAGGGCATCGGCTTTGCGATTATCTGCCCTTTGTATTTGGATGAACTTGATATCCGCGAACTACCTCTTGAGATGTTGTACGAGGTCGAGATAGTGCAGCATCATTTCGCCTTGTGCTACGTAGTCCTCATTGATCTGTCTAATGACCAATTGGGAATCACTATAGACGTCAAGGTGCTCTACCCCCAGCGCTCGAGCAGTCTCCAATCCCGAGACAAGAGCTTCATACTCGGCTTCATTGTTGGTGGCATTGAACCCGAGGAGGATAGCTTTCTTCAGGTGGTCTAGTTCGGGGGATATCAGAATTATCCCAATTCCCGAACCGATAACACTTGAAGCTCCGTCGGTAAAGAGCTTCCATTGCGATGCGATTGTTGATGGAGCCTCTAGGCTCAAATAAGGGGCCTTAGGGCCTGGACTGAGGCGTTCCTCGTCTTTGTCATTGAGGTGCATCTCGGGATCATCTTCAAGGGCGATAGAATCTTCCACGGGGAAGTCTGCTAGGATGTCAGCTATGGCTTGCCCTTTAACAGAAATGCGAGGCTCGAATTGGATACCGAGCGAACTCATTTCAATTACCCATTTGGTCATCCGACCAGCTCGACCAGTCTTGTCGAGTATGTCTTTGAGAGGATGCTCGGAAGAGACGATGACCAGGTGGGCTACGAAGTAGGGGCGAAGTCGTCGGGAGCCTGTTAGCAGAGCCAAGACAATTTTTTCTATGTTCGTGTAGCGAGTTTCAGCCGGCAAGAGGGTGTGGCTGGTATAGTAGACAGGACGTTCGATGGCATCCCTTCTGCTGACCAGGACTGCACTGATGGCTTGCTTAGTGACGGCGAGATAGAGCCACAGGGGTTCTGCTAGCAATGGTGCTGTCAGGATGGGGGCTTGGGTGAGATAGAATTTGATGCTCTGGAAAGCTTGTTCGCAAGCCGTGTCCCATCCTGATGTGTCAGCCTTGCAGAGTTTGTCAAAGAAGGGCTTGCATTTGTCGGAGGATTTGGATACAAATCGATTGAGTGCTACCAGCTTTCCCGTGAGGTGCTGAACTTCTTTCTGATTAGCGGGTGATGGAATATCGAGTATCGCTCGAATTTGGTCGAGATTTGCTTCGATGCCCCTTCAGGTTACTAGGTAACCCAGAAACTTCCCTGATTGCACTCCAAAAGCGCATTTGGCTGGATTCAGCTTCATGCAGTATCTCCTCAGGATTTGGAATATTTCGGCAAGGTCAGAGAGGTGTTCTGCTCGAGTTTGACTCTTGGTAAGCAGGTCGTCGACGTAGACTTCGACGTTGCGACCGATCTGTTCTTTGAACATCTTCGTGACTAACCTTTGGTAGGTTGATCCTATATTTTTGAGGCCAAAAGGCATAACATTGTAACTATAGAGACCTCTGTCTGTCACGAAGCATGTCTTCTCTTGATCATCCCGATGTAGGGGGATTTGATTGTTGCCCGAGTATCCATCCATGGAGGATAGTAGCTCGTGCCCAGCGGTGGCATCTACAAGTCTATCTATCCTTGGTATGGGGAATGGATCTTTGGGACAAGCTTTGTTGAGGTTGGTGAAGTCGATGCAGACTCTGATCTTTTCATTTTTCTTCGGGACCGCGACTATGTTTGAGATCCAAGTTGGATACTCAACTTCGCGGATGAAGCCAGTAACAAGTAACTTGTCGATTTCTTCTTGAACTGCAATCAATCGCTCCGGTCTGATGGTTCGAGGCTTTTGTTTGACTGGGTGTGACCCTTCTTTGATTGTGAGCCAATGACATGCATCATCTGGATTGATCCTGGGCATGTCTTCAAAACTCCAAGCGAAGACGTCTGTGTTAGATTTGAGGAACGAAACCATATCTTGTGTTTCTATACTGTTCAGGCCAGTGCCGATAAAAGTCTCCCGAGGAGGACTGCCGTTGCCGAGATCAACTCGAACAATTTCTTCGACTGAAGGTGGAGCCTCCCATTCCAGAGGAGCAGGTTTAGGCATTGGGGGCTCCCTTAATTGCTATCTGGTTGAGGAACTGGCTCCATTAGCAGAACGCTTTGCTGGGGTAGCATTGGGCATTGATTGATTTCGTGCGGCTGCTGCTTTGCATGATCTTCCTGTCTGCTGACTCCCTCGGATGCATCTGATGCCCTCTTTAGTTGGGAATTTGAGGAGTTGGTGATTAGAGGAGGAGACAACATTGATCTGGTGAAGGAAAGGCCTGCCTAGAATGACATTGTAGTTTGACGTCCCCTCGACTATAGCAAAATGGATAGACACTCGCATATCGCTGCTGAGATCGAGCGTAAATCTTGCTTCACCCATCGTCATGCTTTGCTCTCCTTTGAAGCCGTTAATAATGGTGGGGATCATGTCAAGACTCTCGTATTTATGACCGAGGCGTTTGAAGCAATCAGAGAACATGATATCGATGGAGCTTCCAGTATCGATTAGTATCCGGTTGACTGAGCTTCCATCGACCATGAGTCGAAGGACCAAGGGATCTCGGTGAGGAGTGCGTACTCCGTTGAGATCCTGATCGGTAAAGATGATTGCCGGCCAGGGGAGGCCTTTGATGGGCTTCTCTAACCAGAAGTCTTCAACTTGAGCGAGAGTGCGAACATGATGGACACGTCGTACTTGCTGTTCTACCTTCTTTCGAGTCAGAGTTTGATGATGTAGGTTGCCGTTGATGCCATAGATATTTGCTCGAACTAAGATAGGAGTTGCGTGATGAGTGACCGAGCGGATCCAACATGCCTCCTTCTCCCTTTGGGGAGGGGGAGGAGGAGGGTGTGGACCGCCAGCCCTGCTTGTCTCGGATTTCAAATCCTGAAGATGGCCTTGCTCCCGAAGGTTTTCCAGGTGGTACTTCAGGCTGAAGCACCGAATGGTAGAATGGCTGTGGCACCGATGAAAGTTGCAAAAGACTGACTTGTCTTGTGTTTGCTTGGTGCCAGGGTGAAGAGGGTTTGACCTTCTAAGATAGCTCTCGTGTTGGATCAGTTCAAGGATAATGTCAATAGGCAAGTTCCAGCTAGTGAAGGTTGTTCTCCAAGGCTTGGTGGGTCTATCGTATGCCCTTCGCGGCTTCTTGTAGGACTCCTTCTCTTTAGCTTAAACGTTGTTCGCTCGGGCTGGTGGTCATGCCGGCTCTTTTTCGGATGGACGCTTCCTGAAGTCTCGCCCCTTGCGAGCGACTTGATTATCCTCGACTTTGATTTCCCGCTGGATCCGATCAAAGAGCGCTCCAAGGGAATCGGGGGGGTTGCGGATGAGGTCGTTGTAGATATGAAGGTCTTAGCGCAGAGCATTTTGGAATGCCAACATAATTACCTCGTTGTCGAGATGGCATCCAGAGAGCGCTGCATGCTCATTCCGGAACCTCCGTGTGAATTCTCGGAGGGTTTCGTTCGAACCCATTCGCAGCCGGTAGAGGGAGTCCAGCTTCTTCTCCGGTTTGAGGTTCACCCGGTAATGCTGGACGAAGAGATCTGCCAGGTCTCCGAACAGGCTGATAGAGCCTGTGGGGAGATTGTGATACCAATCCAATGACATGTCATCCAAGCTGCCGGCAAAGGTGCGGCATAGAACCTGGTTGTCATGATCGTATGGTGTTAGTGCTTGTTTGAAGGCGAGGACGTGTAGCGTCGAATCTCCCGTCAGACAATTGAACTTGGGGAGAGCGACGGTTTTCCATCCTTGTGAAAATTGGGCCGGGAGAATCTGCCGGTAAAGCGACCCTTCTGAGGCGTGGTCATTCCTTCGATCATTCCGTAGGTCGGGGAGCCGTCTCGAAGGTCGAGGAGGAGGTTGGGGATCGAAAGTTCTTCCTTCTTGGTGATGCTTCACCAGGGCTCGGTTATTGCTGAGGTGCGACCGAGCTCTGGATTGAGGTCTTCTGCTGTGAATATCCTTTCGACTACTAGAGTCAGCGGATGATATCGAGTTGAGTGGCTTTTGGTGACGAGTCAATTCGTTGA
The DNA here is from genome assembly GCA_947650365.1 of Chamaelirium japonicum. NCBI lineage: Eukaryota > Viridiplantae > Streptophyta > Magnoliopsida > Liliales > Melanthiaceae > Chamaelirium > Chamaelirium japonicum. Next base: position 61,881,715 of record OX393550.1, read on the forward strand.
GACGTTCCCAGATGCTCTGTTTAGCCAGAGGAGGTGATGGTCCCCTTGAAGGAAGCTTGAGGGATCGTCGGGAGGTATCGACGTTAGATCATCTGGATAGAGTGGGGGAGACATGAAGCGGCCGGTGGACATTTGCTCCTTCGTTGATACCGACGACTGATCGCGGGGGATCACCTCTTCCTCCGACAGTGATTTGTCGGAGAGAGTCTCTCTCTACGATGAGGGCCGCATTCTGCTTCATGAGAGTAAGGAGTTGGAAGTCCTATGCGGTGATTTGGTACGATGCTTGAGCATCGGCACCAGGAGAGACATGTACTTTCCCCAAGCGTTGAGGAATTTGGTCGACGAGTTGAGGTGACCATCGAAGTTGAGCTTGGACGGCGCGATCAACCGACGGGCGACTCCTCGAATTGGCAGCGAGTTGCTATTCCAGATGTTAGATTGCTGTAAACCGATGACTCATTGATCGAGTTGTCGGATGCTGAGCGTCTGGGTGCATGCCACTTTCCTCTGGCTGGTCCATCAGTGTCTTCGCCATTTAAGTGCAGCGATAGAAGCAGATAGATTGCTCAGGCAACCGGTTCCCTAATACTGGAGGAGTTAGGAAACTTAGACGTTGCAAGTTGATAGGATTAGGATCTATCCCACAGACGACGCCAAACTATGGAAGAGGATTTCGACCATCGTACGTGACTCTCCTCCAACAGTCGATTGAAGGTTTGACCTTTCGGGATGTGGCGCGCTTTGAAGCGCTGAGTTGTGACTTGCTGAGCTGTCATACAAGCACTGTTGACTAGAAAGATAAAGGAAGAGATGACACAGGGTGTGGTGACGAAGTTCAGTCGAAGCCTACGTCTCCGTGCGGTAAGACGCAACCTTTGAATCCACTATCTCTAAGTAAACAGTAGAGCTACTCTCGACATGCCGAGGAGTGCTTCTTACAAGTAATCAGAGAATATAAAAGGAGTCTGAAAACCAAAAAGCTCAGAGAGCTTCGGAAAACAGAAGATGGGTTTCTGGTCTGGGATTTCGGATCCGGAATAATTTACAGGGTTTGCTATTTATAGTAGTTTGGTTCATATAAGGAATATTCTAAGAATATTCCTTAGAGTATCCGGGGTTTAGTAAATTTCCGGGGGGATTTACCAAACCCTAGATAGTGCAAGTGGACACCAAGCAGGGCTGCGGGTCCCACCGTCGTACTCATGGGCCCCAGGCAGAGCTGCGGGTCCCACTGTCCTACTCGTGGGCCCTAGAGGGCTGCGGATCCCACTATTGGACTCATAGGCCCCAAGCAGGGCTGCGGGTTTCACCGTTGGACTCGTGGGGCCCAGGCAGGGCTGCGGGTCCCATCGCTAGGCGTTAGCCAGATTTTGCACCCACAACAGTAGCCATCGCTAGGCAAGTTTTCTTCGAGAGGTGCAATGCTTCTATAAGCAGCAAGTGCAAGATCGCCTCATTATGGGAAGCATTGCCTTCCTTGTCGAAGCCGTCCCCCTCGTTGTCGGAGTCACTTTCTTTAAAAGACTTGATCTTGCCTTTCTCTCTCGGCATCTCGTGAACTTCGACCATGCAACATGAGACTCTAAGGTGCTGATTAGTTGGGAGGAAGTGATCGGGGAAGAACTCTTACAGCTTTGCCGGTTTTGGAGGGCTTTGCTGGAGGAGGTCATCTGGATTTGCTGGTGGCACTTTGAACGCTTCTTTATTGGAGCTTTGCTTTTCTTCTTGTAGGTGCTTCGTTCGGGGAGCTTTCTCATCACCCGATCTCGCTTGTGATATCTTGCCCATCGTGGCCTTCGCCTTCGAGGTATCATGATCCATGCGTTTTCATCGGTGGATTCTCCTTCGCCAAGGTGAAGATTTGGAGTGGCAGCTATAGGTTCTTCATCGACTAGAGAGACTTGCTCTTCTGGAGGCTCTGTTGGCTCGTCTTCTGATCCCTAGTCGATGGGCTCAATTTCTTCGATCGAAACGGATGAAGGCTTGGAGTAGAGAATGTAGTAGTCGAACTTACCCGAGAGCTGGCCCAATAGGCCGACCTCTGGATCTCCTTGCTCATATCTCTTATGGAGCGTACGTTGGGATGTAGCCTGACGGGGAGGGACTTGCTCTTTCGTAGACTCGTTCTCCGACCCCTAACTAGTTGGCGTGATCTCCTCCATTGAGACTGATAGAGGCTGGGAGTAGAGAACGTAGTAATCAAACTTACCCGAGTGCTGGCGCAACAAGCCGACCTCTGGATCTCCTTGCTCGTACTTTTCTTGGAGAGTATATTGGGATGTAGCTTTGCTCGGGAGAGGTGCTGACGTGAGCGATGGTTTCCCCCGGGGCAATGGTGTTTCATTCCCATAGGCGCAGGAGCACGCCGTCGTCGCTTCGAGACCTTCGGTTGTGAAGCAGACTTTGCAATTGGCCTTTGACGATTGATGTGCAACTTGGGCACTCTCCGTCGTGTAGCAACAAGTACTGGTGGAAAGGAACCGAAGGTGATGGACGTCATGTTTGCTGTAGTGACATCACCAGAGTCGATCTCTATCTTTCCTTGTTTTGCGAGTGCCATGATTCTCTCTTTAAAGATAAAGCACTTCTCGATGGGATGACTAACCACTCAGTGGTATTTGCAGAAAAGAGGGTCGTCGACGCGATGCATTTGCTCGGGCCTCTTTGATGGAGGAAGCTCGATCATCTTCTCCCGCAGTAACTGGTCGAATATGGAGGAGACTTCCAAGTCCAGGAAGGGATATTCCTTTGCTTTGAGCTCCTCGAGAGTCATCCTTGGTTGTCTTTGAGGCTGAGGCGGCATGATGGAGGCCCCTTTCCCTTGATGCGGCTTGCCACTGATTTTGAGTGGTTTGGAGGTTGAAGCGACGTTGGCAATGTTAACTTGCTTTGCTTTTGGTACCGGCGGCTTGTCGTTCTTCTCCACCTTCAGAAAATCTTTGTTCTTTGAGTCCCCGTGATTTGCTAGACTGAGCTCTATGTCGTGAGCCCGAGTTGCGAGTTCTTCAAAGGACCGGGGCTTGATCCCTTTAAGGATGTAGAGCAAGTCCCAGTGCATGCCTTGGGTGCACATTTCAATGGCCGAGTCTTCGGACAAGCGATCTTGCAAATTTAGCGCAAGGTTCCTCCAAAGATCGATGTAGTCGATCACCGACTCGTCCTTCCTTTATTTAACGGCAGTAGTTCGGTCATGCTAACGATGTGTCAGGAGCTGTAGAAGCGGTTGAGGAACTCCCTCTCCATCTGGTCCCAACTGTCGATGGATCATGGAAGGAGATTAATATACCAGTCAAACGCATTACCTTTGAGGGTGTGAACGAACTGTTTCACCATCTCATCGCCGTATGTGCCAGCGTTGTTGCAAGTTTCGATGAAGTGGGCGACGTGTTGCCTTAGATTTCCTTTTTTCGTCGAAGTGCTGGAACTTTGGTGGCTGGAACCCGGTAGGGAAACGTAGCTGCTGGATCCTTACAGTGTAAGGCTTTGAGTTGGCCACCGTGATTGGAGGAAGACTGCCGCCATGGAAATGCATCATGTCGGCCACCAATGACTGTATCTACTGGACAGACATCATTGTCACTGTCGGAGGTTGTGTGGCCACCGAGACTGGTTCTGGAGAGATGATCTCCGCTGGGACGGGAGCTGAAGAGAGTGCCAGAGTAGCCGCTAGGACCGTTGGGGCGACCTCTGCCGGAGTTGAAGACGGAGCTAGAGCGGCTAATGGAGAAGGTGGAGATTGATTGACTACTGCAGCATCCCTTGCGCTTAGCTTTTGAAGCAAAGTTTTGATGTGACGGTCATTCTCCTCCATCAGCCGATTAATTTATGTCATGTGCTCACCCATTCGCATGACTTGGAGTTTAAGAACGGACGGAGGATGATGATGTAGGACGTCTCGGTGTTGCATGCATGTATCCTCGACGTCATCGTCGAAGACGTAGTTGTACCGACTTGTTCTGGTTGATGACGAACGTTTGCCCCCTGCAGAGGAGGTGCAAAGTCCGTTGGAGAACCTAACTGTCCTCCCCAAATTTTTGGATATGGATTCCAGGACCGAGACTCGTTTCTTCATGCACCAAGGCCTCGTCGGCGCTTTGGCGTGCATCTTTGGTAGTAGTTTTCAGTGTGAAGACGTCTTCCAGAGTTCGAGTACACTGAGTATAGACACGTACTACCGGGGGAACGTCATCCTTCGGGTTTTCTAGATCACCATGTTGGAGTAGTAGAGACTTGGCGATGGATGAAAGGCTTGTTGAAGCAAACATAACGTCGTTTGTCCCGGCCATGGTGAACTTGAAGCAAGTCCTTCAGACGTACGGATAAAAGGAGAGGATGGTCCCACCGGGCGTGCCAGAAATATGTATGTGCAGAAAAAGATTTGAGTCATCTTTATTGCACAAAACGAGATTACAGAGGCCGGGACCCGGGGACTCGGGGGTGGTGAGCCGGGTGCGGTGAAGATTTGATCAGGAGATTATGGGAGAGATTCTCTGGAGAGTCCCTTTGATCCATGTCTTCATATTACTTCGTGCGAGAGCTCTGAAGGGGTTGCTCAGGACAAAGATCTTTACAAGATGAGAGTTTCTTGAGAGGCTAAGGATTTGTCGCCGTTGTTTTTGTCCCTTCCGTGCTTCGTACTTTCTCGGCTAGGGGGGGTTTTTGGCTTTGCTCCTTGGTCTTCGCGTCTCCCTCGGCATTGGCTAGATCTTGGCGTCCTTGATCATCGATTCACGGCGTTGATCGTGATTTTGGTGTCGGCTTTGGCTTCAACTTTCGGCTTTGGCGTAGCTCTGGCTTTTGCTTTGCTTTGGCGCTTACGCTTGAACGTAGACGGGTAGAGACTTGCGATGCTTTAGTTCTTTCCGGATTTCGTATCGTATTTGCTAGAACGTGCGGTGCTTTGCTCGTGACCGTCGTAGTTGCTTGGATTTGGCACTGACATTGCTTTACTGCGGGCTTTATCGATACTTTTGCTTCGGCTTCTTGTGTTGGATTTTGCTTTGGCGTTGACTCGATCTTCTTCTCGAACGACGATGGCTACTCCTTCACTTCTTCTTTATTCTTCTGGCTTCCTAGACAGTTGTGGCGTTGGCTTGACTTCTCTTCTCCTCCGGGCTTCTTTGGCGTGATTGGAGTTGAAGACTTTGTTTTGAAGATGATGGGTGTAGCGACGCTTTGGGTATTTATCTCCAAGCTTTCTTCTTCGTAAATGGAGTGAACATTGTTGAAGATGACGGGGTGATGCCACTTCGATCCTCTTCTCTAGGCTTTTGGGCTTGATCGGAGTCGAAGGCTTGTTGAAGACGACGGGATGATGCCGCTTCGATCTTCTTCTCCGGGCTTTTGGGCTTGATCGGAGTCGAAGGCTTGTTGAAGACGATGGGGTGGTGCCGCTTCGATTTTCTTTTCCAGCCTTTGCTTCTGGCGTCTTTGGAGTTGAAGGTTTATTCTTCTCCGAGCTTTCTTCTTCGTGCACAGAGTTGAATGGTTGATCTTCTTGTGCAAGAGTCTTCACGTTGATAAGGAATTTCGATGTACTAAGCCGGTCCCAAAGATATAGGCTTGCCCGAGCCTCCTGAAGCCTTGGGTCGAGGAAGGCGCGTCTCCTTCTTTGCATAGCTTCCTTGCTTCTGTCTTTGACTTTGACCCTTTTGAGCATTCCCCCTCCCCCTCTATTTATAGGTGAAGGGGCCGGGATGGGAGAGATATGGGAAGATTTATTTGAATCCCTTGATTATCTCTCCCATAATTACCTAAGATTCGTTCCCTCATTTATTGGAGAATAATCCTTCATTTATTTTCTTTTTTTGACGGAGTAGTTATGATCCAATCATTTTGAATTTTTATTTGAATATTGCACATTAAATCGATGGCGACCCAGCTTCGTTTGTTGTCCGTCGGATCGATGGATCGACGTAGATCGACGCTTGTGTAGACGTCTACGCAACCTCCTCCCGCGCATGGTGGTTTTTCTTTCATTTTTCTTCTTCTTTTCTTTCTTTTTCTTTCTTTCTTTTCTTCCTCTTTTTCTTTCTTTCTTTTCTTTCCTTTTCTTTTCCTTCTTTTCTTTCTTGCTTGGCCGGCCACGCCCTACCCGCAGGTAGGGGGCACGATTTTCTAGAACAAAGGGGGGCCGGGTGGACCCCACTTGAGGATGGGCCCACACGACCTCTTGTTTGGTTTGGGTCGGGTCCGGTGGGTCTCGATTACATGGTGCGGGCCCCTGTGGTTCCTGTTGTGTCGGGTTGGGCTTGCCGGGTCTGAGCATACGGGCCGGGCTCGGATGCGATCAAATTTGTGTATTTACAAATATATAATATATTCAGCCGTTAACAAGCTAGTTCTAACAGAACATCACAATTAAGTGGCATGGCATTCATGAACGGCACTTGTACTGATATTCATCCAACGTTTCACAGAGGAGACCGGCCTGTTGCATGTTCTTATATTAGTGGGTATCGGATCAAAACACACTATGTATAAACAAAGATCGAGCATTCGAAAAGAATTATAATGCTCGCAGCGGGCGCTCTGCATGAATTCTAGGCATTGATGCATGCCGCAGCCTGTACTGCATGAGACGCGCACTAGCTCACTACTTCAGCAGCATCCGGCCAAGTGTCATCGATCACCCCATCATGATCGAGGGCGGAGGGGCTGATCTACAGATCAATGGAGATGATATATATTGACAAGAATTTACTTATTTTCCAACGAGACGTCAACCAAGCCTGCAGATCTAAGTAAAATAGGTTTAATCAAATGATCGAACGGGGAGTGTGATATATATGCATGTCAAGCGCCTGAGTCATCAGTCTAAAACAAAAGCTGATAGATCTGAGAAAAAAGCTAGCTAGGTTCTCGAACTTTTCTGAAAAGTAGAAGAAGAGGAAGAAAATAACAGAACCAGATTCAAAGCTTCTCTAATTATTAGTGTAATTAATGATCGAGGCCGGTCCTTTAATTAAATCCCTCAGATCGACATTCCCTAGCTTTTGAAGGAAGATTATTCCTCCAAAAGCCTAGCTAACTCGGAATTGAATCAGCTTTCTTCAGCTATAATGGAAATATAAACGACCAACCAAATTGACCACCCGGCCACATATATATCTTTGAAGACAAGACATGGAGGGGGGAGGAAGTTTCCAAGCAAAGAGTAGTGAATGATCGAGCACCATGATAATTGATCGAAAGTTGAGAGGTGGAATCTGATTAGAGTTGATTAGAACATCTCCAACCATCCTCCATAACTCCAAAATGGAGGTGAAAACCCCTCCAACCGTCCATTTCCACCTGCAATTTGGAGATTTGCATTTTTGGCCTCCATATTTGGAGGCTTGGAGGGATTCGGAGGCCAAGCTGCTTTATCACACTTAATGTCAAAAACACCCTTTGTCATATTCCTCTTTTATCCCGTTTGACATTTGTGTCCCAAATTATGTATATAAATAGCGTTTTTTAATACATGATGGGGATATAAAATAGAGTTTTTTTAACATAAAGTAGAGAGAAAAAAAAATGGAGGTTTGTGGTTGGAGTGCATGCACCTGCAAATTAACTTTTTCTCCATTTTTGAGGTCATGTGGCCTCCAAATGGAGTCCACTGTTGGAGATGCTCTTAGGTAGGAGAGAGATCCATATAAATTTATAAAGTTAGAATCAAAAGTACCTTTCAAAAAAAAAAAAAAAAAAGGTTAGAATCAAATGATATGGTCAACGTATATATGTAATTAGTATATATGTATTATGAGACTGATCGATGATCGATCTATAGCTAGCTAGCTAGCTGTATCTAGTGTCCTCCCATCCCATTGAGTACATCACATGCATGCGAGATAGTAATTAACGTGATCAGTGAATACAGACCGACAGTCTTCAATCATCTGCTCATGGACCTAGCTAGGCTGAACATTATATATATAGATATTAAGAAGTGCAAGGAGTACTAGTACGGAAATATTAGTTCAAGAATTAGTTGCAGTGAGTAGTACAAAAAATGATAATATATAGTATATACATCTATGCATTTTGATCAATGATCCGTAGAAAATTAGGGAAAGTAATAATATTTTTATCTTACCATTCATTTTGACAAACCCCTGGTAGAGAATCAATGAATTTTGTTATGCTAGCTTTTTTATTTTTTGGTACATCAGACATGGTCATTAAATAATGACTTGTAGCTCGGCCCGATCAAGGCCAACAAGAACAACTGGAAAGTTAGAGTCCCACCAGCAATCTCGATCAGATCGCAAAGCCTCCTGGGCAAGCCAGTGAGCTGCACAATTGGCAGATCTAGGTACCCGTTGCATACGTATATGACAAATTAAATTAAAGAGATGAGCTCGATCATACCTCCTCTATTCAAGACCAAAGCATCACGTGCACGTGTAGCATCAGTGAAGATAACCACCCTGTTGACTCACCGGCACATGATCTCTGAAAAGGGTCTCTTTAAGGCCCAAAGCTGGCTCCACCTGACGGGGAGAGGTCACATGACAACGGACAGCAAAGGCTGTGCAAATCTGACTAGAATAGGAAGCCAGAAGCCAAGTGCCACTTCCCAGCTCCGTCAGGGTGCGAAAAGCGTCATTGGCCCAAACAAAATAGTCCTCCCTCCTTTGCCTCACGATAGCAATTGTCGAACTGGAAGAACGACAGATGAACTGAGACAGGTAGTGTAGGGGAAAATTACGGCCATCGTATGATCGCCCTCCAACAGTCGATTGAAGGTTGAATTCGAGGATTGTGGCTATAGAAAGCTAAGCTATCACTCAGACACTGTAGAATAGTGAGATAGATAGATAGAGAAAGAGAGAGAGAGAGAGAGAAAGAGAGAGAGAGAGAGAGAGAGAGAGAGTTGACACAGAATGTGATGACAGAGTTCAACCGAAGCCTACATCTCCATGCGATAAGACGCAACCTTTGAATCCTCTATCTCTGAAAGGAAAGTAGAGCTACTCTCGATCGGCCGAGGTGTGCTTATACAAGTAGACAGAGGGTGGAGTAGGCTTGACTAGAGTCTGATCACCAAAAGGCTCAGAGAGCCCTAGAAAACAGAAAGTACAATTGGGAATAATGAATTCTGGTCTGAAATATTTATAGGATATGTTATTTATAGAGTTTTTAGAATGTCTGGGGTTTTGGTAAATATCTAGGGTTATTACCAGGCCTCAAATGGTCTTTGTGAGCCCCAAGTAGAGCCGAAGTGTCCCATCATCGTCTCTAAGGACCCCAAGCAAGGCTGCGGGTCCAACCGTCGTCTTCATGGGCCTAGATAGGGCGGGTCCCACCATCAGGCATTAGCCAGATTTTGCACCCACAGTTACCCCCTCCCAGCTAGGCAGGTGCTAACCTAGCTGGCTGAAATTCCATGGTGCAAAATTAGCTTATTAATGTTGAGGTGGCTTTAGCAAGCATTTAGATAGAATCTGCCGACCCTTGCTGTTGAAAAATATTCTATGATAGAGGCTCGCAACGGAAGCAATTAAGCGGTCGAAAGACCATTCATGGTGCACATTACATGATAAAATTTTTATTTAAACTAATCTACATGTGCATGCATGTATGTGCACATGATTCGAACATCCTAACGTCAATCTAGTGTTAGGAATATCTAGCATGAATGCAAATCATAGAACTCACTAGATCTATATGTTAGAATATGCATACCTTTCGTGCGGATCTTTTAACCGTAGAGAATTGTATTTTTTGTTGATGGAGACGTAAGATTGTCCGCGAAAAAACCGATTGTATGCCGGAAGACAATACCTTCTTGTTCACCTGATCTCACACGATGCATGGAACATCACTCTCGAATCTCTAAGTGCCTCCGAAGAACGACCCTTTCTCCTTCTCCAAAACTCCACGCGAGATAGACGAAGTCGCAACCGAGAAAGACGAGAAAGATTAGAGAGAGAACTAGAGAGGAGAGAGGAGAGGGGGGTTCGGGTATGGGTAGCCTTAGAGGCTGCCCCCCTCCCCCTTTACTTTTATATAAGGCTGGCCTACCCCCTTTGGATTAGGATCCAAAGGGGATAGGGTTGACCCCTTTTGTATCTCCCTATATCTCATCCGAAATCTTTATCTTTTTCCCCACTTATAGGACTTGAATTTGACCAATTCAAATCCTATTTGTATATCCCCATGGCCGGCCCTATTACTGGGGATTCTCATCCCTATAATATAAGGGCCGGCCTTGCATGGGTCTCCCACCCCTAGGGCCGACCACTAGTGAAGCATGGCAGTGCGCGTTTTTACCAAAACGCCTTTATACCTCAAATTGATCATTTCTAGTATGCGAGACTTAGCGGCTCATCTTTAAGTGATCTTTACAAGTTACTTTACTATTAACTGAGGTCACCAGAGGGTGCCCTTAGTAAAGTCAACTAGTCAACTCGTAACATGTCTTGATGCATCGCACCCATGTAGCAAAGTTCATTTATGGCGAGGGATAACTACTTGCGCCTTTGTACTAGTCTAGGGATTTCCCTTAGTATTCACACGTAGTTACGCATCTACTGTGTACTAGTGCAAAGCATACACGGAGCGTATACTTCTTTCTTCCTCTTATTGTTTACTGTTTTTCAAGGAGATAGTTCAAGAACCATACATAATATGGATAAGGTGGAACCATTAGGGACCAGGGTTCATGATTTCCAACTCAGGCTTGATCGACACACTACCCAAGTAAACCATCGATCCTCTAAGCTCGAGTTAACCTGCGTAGTCACCCAAAGTGCGATGCAAGCTACACTCTAATTCACCCGGACTTACTATGTTCTCCCGCATACCCCTGCTCTCCGCTTAGTAGTGGTAAACTCGCTATCCCTCCACTTGATGCCATGATGCACTTCGAGCGGTGGAGAATACCGTCAGACTCGAATAATTATATGACTTGGTTCTTTCTTGGTTGACTTATACATCGTACCTATGATTACCCCATCGAGTAATCAAACTTGGTCAACAGTCCAACTGATGACCACCAGGCTTGGATTTGGTACAGTGTAAGTCAGACCAGGGAACGCACCTCCCATCAGGGGTATGGATGGACTACAAGAGTGACACGCTAATACAACACCAGCCGGGTAACCCAGTACACCATGGTTTTGGATCACGTAACTGGATCCTCATACATTACTGCGCCAAAGCACCACTTAACTGGTTAGTCCATCAGACGTGGTTCCTCAGGGTTTTTGACCGTTTTACCCTAAGTAGAAACACAGCTTAGTATACCAGTGTCTGCTTACTGATCTATACACCGTGTTAGTTCCGTTCGGCCACAGACACTGTGCCTGGTGATGATTATGGTGAAGACATCTTATTCACTGTTATCCCCAACAGCTTATCATGATGAGATAACCAACCTAATCATAGCTGCGAACTTATTTAGATTACATGGGACTAATCCACTCAGTCTTCAACTCAGTGGATGACCATGTAACCATGGCTCTCTGTTCTTAAATGAACACGTAACTATGTTACGTACCAATATGCATCTCATATAATAACTATCAACCTTTATTATTAGATCAAAACATAAAGTTTTACAAGCTTAGAACACACCAATTCTAACACCTGCCTAGGGTCGACCAAAGTTCTATCTGCTGACCTACTGTTCGGGGTCAACCGCTATACCTGCCGACCCCCTTGTTAGGTCTCCTTATGCTACCATTAGTTTTCTTATGTTGTCATTAGTTTTTAGCGACTTAAACAAACCTACTTTATCGGAGTAGTGAGTAGCTGCAAATTAAAGTTGGGAGGGTAAAGTTAGGTTTGGCTTTGTACGATAAAGATATACTATTGTAGTCAAAACCACTACTACCATCCTTTCCCACATGCTTAGATATGAAAGGTACGTATCTAACTCTTTGGGATAAGACTTTTTGCTTTGATGTTTAGGATTTGAATGCATGACTAGCAAACACACTCATCACTTAGTTCTGTTCAATCTTTTTTTATAGTTTTAGTACTTACATGCATGTTCATTTTGTTTTAACTGTTAAAGATATATGGGATCTATTTTTAGATAATAAATGACTACATGAGCATGTTAGATTTTAACGTTTTACCTCGCTCAGAACAAGGGCTGATGCCCTATACTTAGTGTGTATAGTAGGCTAGTCGTGCGCACGAATTTTAAAGTTGTGCACATGACTGTGCCTTAGTCTATGGTGGACATAAGGTATTATCTGTTAGACTAAAGTTATGAGCACGACTACACAGTCATGCGCACTATATTGCCTTGGTTTAATTTTGCTCAAAATAGTGTTCAGACAGATTAAAGCCATGCACATGATTTTCACAAGTCATGCGCACGATCCTAGTTGGCCACAGACCATTTGATGTCCACCTTAGCCCCACATGGGATAATTAATCCTATAGTACACCAATACGTGGTTGGTTGTGCGCACAACTTTAAAGTCATATGCACGACTTGACTTAAACCATTCTAGAATGGTTAAATTAGTTGACTCCTCCAATCCACTTGTGCCACGTGTTAGTCATGCACACAATTGTAGGGTCGTGCGCATGACTTGGCTGAGATAGACCATTAAGAATAAGGATCTATCTCTTAGTCTTAGCCATCCACCTAAGGGCTCCGTTGGGCTATAAATAACCCACCCCTTCACCCATCAGCTGCTATTGAGTCTTTTGGTTTATGAGACAAATTAGAAGAGAGTTTTAAATTTTTAGTGATCAAGGTCACCCTTGAACTCCATCTTGTCTCTTCTTCCCTTTCTCCTCCTCTCTTCAACCTTCTATCCTAGTTCAAAACTAGGGAGATTGAACTCACTACTTGCATGGTCACTTATGAGTATTCTAACTCCTTGTGATCATACAAGTAAGAGATGTCAAAGTTACTGAAGGATCTAAGGTGCATCCAACACCTAGATCTTGATGTAGTCTTTGATGGTTTTTGTAGCTTGAATCTTTGAAGTATACTAGGTTTAGAAACATACATTTAAGGTCTTGAAAGAGATCAAGGTCACCTTCTACCTTAGTTACTTCTTGGATCCAAGTGTTCTTTAATTTTTATTTTGTTTCTCCCAATTTCACTTTGCACACCATGTATGCTTTTACCACTGTGTGGAAGGCTCTTGCGAGCGCACTTCGTAATGTCGTTCATATTGAGCACCCTTAGCAACACCGCTCGCTTTGGGAGGCCTCTTTGGGGAGAAGGACAAAGGGAGAATCGGAACGGCGACGGAAGTACATGTATAAGAGTTAGCTTAGTTCAGCACCTATGAAGTGAGAGTGTTGCCTCCACTTCATCGAAAGAACTAGTCGCGGACCTAGGAGGCCAAGGGGTAATCTTTATGTAGTCATGTCGTAGTTTGCTTGTAACCTTGTTCTGATCTTCTAAGGGAACCTAGACCCCTTTGTGTGAAGGGTCTAGGCCTAGTTTTGACTGGAGGATGGTTTTCATCCCTGTTAAGGGTTTCCACTAATAAATAACTTGAGTGCTCTTTAGCGTCATATCTCGAGATTACTGTTTTTAACTTCCGCTATTCTATAGATTGTGTGATTTAACCCGTGCTTGCATATGCCCGTTTTGGGGCACGATAACTAGCTTAGTCTAGTTGGTCTCTTAATATACGGTGTTTAGCTAGCCAAGTGTAGCTAGTCTTATAATTTTCAATTGGTATCAGAGCGGATCTCTCTTGTTAGATCTAACACTCTTGGAGTTGGATCTGTTTTAGATTGCCAATCTATCACACATGATCATGTTTCTTGTTCACAAGTTTTTTTTTTGTTGTGTGTATGGGGAGTTTTTCTCTATGTGTTTTTGCTAACTCTTTGTCGTACATCATGTACGAGAGTGAGCATACTTTTCAAGGTGTCTTTTGCCTTATTTCCATTATCACTTTTGCCATGGAGGATGCCACTTGCATAAGGAAGCTTAACCTTGAGTTGGTGTGAAGGTTTTGATCTTTGGATCCGAGAGGGTGGATACCCTTCGGAATATAGAGGATGCATGTGTTCTCATAGGAAAATAATGCTCCTTAATTGATAACCTCAAAAAGAATGAGTGTGTTTTTAAGTCTAAGCGAGTCCTTTTGGCTAAAGAGAAGATGACTCTTGAACAAAGAGCCACTAGCTTAATTGAACTTCCCGAGATAGAAAATTATATGGTAAGAAGAAAGAAGCCTTATTAGAGTGTGGTGTCTTGGAAAAATTTCTTTATGACTCCTTTTTGAAAACTCAACGGGTCCTACCCAAATCTAAGCCTATTTGTCCTCCCACTCAAAAGGACATGAATCAAGTCACTCATACCTTTTTGAGTCATAAAGCTAAAGAGAACTTTGTGTGCTCTTGGTGTGGGATGAAAGGGCATCTTATGAAGTTTTGCTTTAAGTTGTGGGGTAGGAAGTCTGTAGAAACTTTTAAGGCTCGTAAATTGGCACCCTGTTTGTCTCATTTAAGGTATCCTTTTCGATTTTTCAGAAAGAAGAAGGGAATTCCTAGTGATCACCTTACGATACCCTCTAGAACACCACTTAGGAAACATTTGCCTATGGTTCTCATCAAGAAGACTAGCACTGTTTTGGTCCAAAAGGATTTACATCATTGCAAAATTGGACATCTTTCCCTTCATGCTTTTAAATCGGACAAATGGCTGTTTGATAGTGGGTGTTCTAGGCATATAACTTACAATGAGACATGCTTTCTTAAAATGCATACGTGTCGGAAAGGGAACGTTACCTTTTGGTGATGGGAGATTTTCCAAAATCGAGGGGAGGGGCAGCATAAGTGCACCCGGTATCACACAACTTGCCCATGTATTTTTTGTCAAGGGGCTTAAAACCAATCTTTTTAGCGTGAGTCAACTATATAATGAAGGCAAACGGATCATGTGCGGAAAGCGGACTTTTAACAACCTATATGCCATTGGGGATGGTATAGAAGAAGAGTGTTTCTTGGTTAAGAAAAGTGAACTTATCCAATGGTAATAAAGGTTGGATCATATGAATTTCATGACCTTGTTAAATTGTCCAAGCACAAGTTAGTTAGAGGAATTCCCTATTTGGATAGCATAGACCAAAGTTTTTATGGGGACTACCTCAAAGACAAGCAAACCCGTTGTGCGCATAGATTTCTTAAGATTATCACTACCACTAGGCCTTTTGAACTTCTTCACATGGACCTAATGGGGCCCATGCAAACCTTAAGTCTCTATGATAAGCGCAATATTCTTGTAGTTGTTGATGGTTTCTCTCGCTACACATGGGTAGCATTTTTGCGAGAAAAGTCAGAAGTATCCTCGTATATCATAGCTTTATGTCAGCGTTTACAAAACGAAAAACAGTCTAGTGTTAATAGGATAAGGAGTTCCTCGATTCATCCTTAGAGGATTATTGCACTAATCTTGGTATTAAGCATGAATTCTCCGCCCCTATTACACCACAACAAAAATCTGGTTTTAGAGGGCAAGGTAGGGCCGGATTTCGTGGGAGAGCTGGCCAAAAAGGACGAGCTGGAGTTGTTTCAGCATTTCAAGGTCGGGTCCCATGGAGATTGGGGAACAGATCTTGGAGTGGTAATGCTGTGCGGGGGCAAGGAAGAGATGGGGGAGTTGTTCCTTTCTCTATCTCTTTTCCCCCTTTGGTTGCTGGTGGTAAGGGTAAAGCTCCCATGTCAGCTGAAGCTCAGATTGTTGATCCTGCTTTCAACTTGTTTGCTGAAATGCCCCATAGAGAGGAAATGCCAGCAACTCTTCAATCTGAGGTGCAGGTTGGAGGTCCTTCTAGCTTGGGTGCTAAGAGATCTTGGAGCTCTATTTGTGGAGGCAATGTTGCACCGTCTAAGCCACGGTTTGTTGCTCCCGAAGCTCGCGAGGGGATCAAATGTGCAGTGCTCCCTTTGGAGGAAGAGCAGGAAAATCTGAAGGCATGGCAACACACTTTGGTGGGTTATGTAGTGGGCAAGAGGCCGTTCTATCCTTATTTCAAAGCTGCCATGATGAGGATTTGGAAGGCCAAAGGTCCTGTGGAATTCTTCACTCGTGAAAACGGATTTTTCCTATTTCAATTTAGTGAGGAAGCCGACTGTGTCAAGGTTCTCCAAGGCGGACCATGGCAGTTCGATGGGCGATTGGTGGTGCTCAAGCGTTGGTTGCATGAAGCAATGATGGAGCGAGACCTGTTTGCTAAAATGCCAATTTGGGTAAAGCTGCCCAATGTCCCTGTGCATTGGTGGGGCTCGATTAGCAGGATGGCTAGTGTAATTGGTGATCCATTGAAATTGGATTTTTCTAAGCTCAAGACGGAAGGTTTTGCGAGATGCTGCTTAGAGATCTCGGTGGATGACACTCTTCCCTTGGAAGTCCAAGCATTTCGCGAGAAGGAGGCAATCGGGTTCTTGCAACCGGTGGTTTACGAATGGATTCCTCCTAGTTGCAAGTCGTGCGGTGTGTTTGGTCATACCGAGCCGGGTTGTTTGAATCTGCAACCTGCATGCTATGGACGTGCTTCAGCCCCGACTGTTGCTGAGGAAGTACCAGGTTCAGTGTTACGTGAACCTGCTGTAGAGTTACACGAGGTTCCTGCTGCACCAGAAAGGGAGGATGTTGAGGAGGTGCAGTCAATGTTACGTGAGGCTGCAGAGGAGGTGCAACCAGAGATTGTTGGATCAACAGGGGCTGTGTTACATGAGGTTCCTGCTGCACCAGGCCCAGTGTTACATATTGATGGTGCTGCTCCTTCTGCAGTACCTACTCCAGTGTTACACTTGTCTGGTGCTGGTACCAGACCTGTGTTACATGAGGCTTTTGCTTCTGTCAGCCCTGTGTTACACAGTGCTAGTGCTGAATCCAGTTCAGTGTTACACAGAAATGCCTCAGCATCTTCCTCAGTGCTACGGGAAGATGCTGCAGAATCTGACAGTGCATCTAAGGAAGGTCCAATGCAACAGCAACCTGCTTCTTCTGTAGGTTTATGCTGTAAAGGGTCCAGGTTTGCTGTCTTGCATGAGTTGGAAACGGGAGCTGTTGACGCCTCCGTAGTAGGTGCGGAGCCTGAGGGCGTGGGTGGCATTTGTGATGTTGAAGCCTTGGTCACAGAGGAGGCTGATTCGAGTGCTTCTAGTGAAACCGAAGAGGATGATCCTTCGAAGTGGATTGGCCTTGGCATCGAGGAGAACGAATTTATTGGCTTCCCTTTGGAAGACATTGAGAGAGCGAAGAGAATACTAGCGAAGCTCCTTGAGGCTGAGGCGATTTACGGAGACGAAGTAGAGGTATCCTATGATTTGGATGCTGAGGAAAGTTCTTTTTTTTCTAGTTTGGCTGTCCAGCACTGGGGATGGAGTCCTTTGGCGAGGGTGGAGTACCTAACGTTCTCTCGACATTTGGTGGTTGAAAACGTAGGTAGGAGAATTAAGAGCCGATGGCCTATGCAAGATAGTGACAGATCTACTCGTAGCGGAGCTGGTGGTTCTTTGGAGTTACCTTGATTGGGTACCACTCCTGGGGGTGTGTATCTCAGGTTGTGTTGCTCTCAGCTGAGGGTGTTTGGTTGTAAGTTAGTGGAGCAAGTGGTGTATGTGCTGTCCTAACTTACTTCAGGTATCTTGTTTAGGTTTTGGTACTAGGTGCCGGTATGTGGCCCTATTTGGTTTGGTGTCTGCTTACTCGCCCTGAGTTAAGCCGTGATCTGTAACTGCTCTTGTTTTCCTTTATAAATTCGTTTTTTACCTCTCAAAAAAAAAAAAAAATGGTGTAGTAGAAAGGAAGAATAGGACTTTGCAATAAATGGCGAGAGTGATGCTTTTAAGCAAAGGGTTAGCTAGCCATTCCTAGAGGGAAGCCATTCATATGGCTTGTTACACCATCAATCGGGTCTATTTAAGACCCGGTAGCAACTGTAGTATCCTAAAAGGTAGAACCTATATTTCTAAGTTTGATTGTAAAAGCGACGATGTGATCTTCTTATGGTACTCTCCTTATGAACTTTGGAGGCTTTGGCTTGGCTGTTGCATTGAGAATATTTTGGGGTAGAATAGAAGAGTTTGATCCCATAGCCTTGAAAGAACTTCCAAAATTTGACTGAGTCAATCTGAGCTCCGTTGTTGACAATGAGAGTCTGTGGTGTGCCAAACCTCGAGAAGATATTCTGCCTGATGAACTTGATGACTTCGTCATCCATCTCTCAAAAGAGAGGCACGACCTTAATCCACTTTGTGAAATAGTTGGTGGTAAGCAGTAATTACTTCTTCTTACTAGGAGACAGGGGAAAGGACCAATAAAGTCTAACCCCCACTGATGGAATGACCAAGGACTTGTCAGAGGATGGAGCTCATCTGCAGGAAGATATATCGCTCTGGCATGTCGTTAACAAGGTTCGTATTTCTGAACGAATAGGCATGCATCCTTGGCCATAGTTGGCCAGTAGTAGCCTTGAAGCCTAACTTTTCCCTCAAGGGATCTACCACCGAAGTGGTTGCCACAGGCTTCAGCTTGGATACTGGCCAAGATCGCTTCTGCTTGATCAGGGCCAATGCACTTGAGATGCACTCCACCGTAAGGTTGGAAAAAGAGGTTATCTTCTTGAAGGCAGTAGTGAGAAAGTTTTCGCTGTAGTCATCTGGCTTGAATTGGGTCTTTAGGCATTCTACTATGCTTGAAGAAGTTGAGGATTAGATGTCTCCAATCTGATGGATCGCTGGCTAGGATAAAAATAAGGGCTGGCTGTCTCCAACCTTCGTTCCCTTTGACCATGGTGACTATGTCGTGCTTGAGGCTGACCTTAGGCAGCTCTTGGTATTCGATATGAATTTAACGCTGATTGATTGGATCTCCCATAACTGAGGCAGTATTAGCGAGGGTGTCAGCTTCGCGATTCTTCGCTCTAGTTATCTGGATGAGGTATTGTACAAGGGCCCAGTTATGTTGCATCATCTCTTCTTATGCTATGTAATCCTTGTTGATCTGCCTGATCACCAACTGGGAATCATTATAGACGGTGAGCTGATCTACCCCAAATGCTTGAGCGATCTCCAATCCATAGATGAGAGCTTCATACTCGGCTTCATTGTTGGTGGCGTTGACTCAAGGAGAACGGCCTTTTGAAGATGATCAAGCTCAGGGGATATCAGAATTATCCTAATTCCCGAGCCGATTGTGCTTAAAGCTCCATCGAAGCCTCAGGGCTCGAATTGGAGGCCTCAGGGCCTGGATCGATACACTGCTCGTCGTTATCATCGAGTCCTAGGTGCATCTCTGGGTTATTTTTTAGAGCAACTGGATCTTCGACGGGGAAGTCGACGAGGAAGTCAGCCATGGCTTGCCCTTTGAAGGAGATATGAGGCTCGAAATAAATGCCAAGCAAACTCATATCGATTACCTACTTGGTCATCCGATCAGCTCGACCTGTCTTATTGAAGATATCTTTGAGAGAGTGCTCGGAGGTGACGGTAACCAAGTGTGATACGAAGTAGGGGTGGAGTCGCTAGGTGGCAATTGGTAAGGTTAATGTGACTTTCTCCATTCTTGAATAGCAAGTCTCGGTCGGCAGAAGGGTGTGACTGATATAGTAGACTGCATTGATGGCTTGATTAGTGATGGTGAGATAGACTCATAACAGTTCTCCCGTTGATGGAGTGATCAGGATAGGAGCTCGAGTGAGATATAATTTGATATTTTGAAAGTGTTGCTCGCAAGCCGTGTCCCGTCCTGAAGTGTCGGCTTTGTGAAGCTTATTGAAGAACGGTTTACACTTGTCCGAGAACTTAGAGATGAATCGGTTGAGCACTTCTAGTCTTCCCTTATGGTGCTAAACCTCTTTCTGATTGGAAGGTGATGACATTTCAAGGATTGCTTGAATTTGATCTGGATTTGCTTTGATGCCCCTCTTGGTTAACAGATAACTTAGAAATTTGCTCGATTGCACTCCGAATGTGCACTTGGCTAGATACTTCCTTAGGATTTGAAAGCTTTCGAAGAGGTCGAAGATATGATCCTCTCTGTTTTGAATTTAGGTAAGCAAGTCATCGATATTGACTTCGACATTGTGGCCGATCTGCTCTTTGAACATCTTTGTGACTAATTTTTGATAAGTTAATCTCGTATTCTTGAGACCGAAGGGCATAACTTTGTAGCAGTAGATGCTTCTGTCTGTCACGAAGTATGTTTTTCCCTGATCCTATGGATATAGAGGGATTTGATTGTAGCCTAAGTATCTGTCTATGAATGATAGTAGCTTATTTTCGGTGGTAGCATCAACAAGTCTATCTATCCTTGGAATAGGAAATGGATCTTTGGAGTAGACCTTATTGAGGTTTGTGAAGTCGATGCAGACTTTGATCTTCTCACTCTTCTTTGGGACGACGATGATGTTCGAGATCCAAGTTGGGTACTCTACTTCATGAATGAAGTTTATCGTTAGTAACTTGTCGATCTCTTCTTGAACTGTAGCCAGTCGCTCTAGCCTGATTGTTCAATGCTTCTGCTTGATCATATAGGTCCCCTCTTTGATAATGAGTCAATGACATGCGTTATCCTGATTGATCCTGGATATGTCTTTGAAGCCCTAGGTGAACACGTCGATGGTGGACTTGAGGAATGATGCCATGTCTTGCGCTTCTGTGTTGCTAAGACCGGTATTGTTGAATGTCTCTCGAGGAAGAACGTTGTTATCGAGGCCTATTCAAGCAATCTGTTTGATTGAAGGTGGAGCCTCCTACTCCGTTGGTGCAAGCTCAAGTAGTAGAGGCTCCTTTGACTGCTATCTGGTTGAGGGACCAACTTTGTCGGCCGAATGCTTTGTTGGTGTTGCGTTGGGCGTTGACCGAATCCATGCAGCCTTAGCCTCACACGATCTGCCAATTTGTTGACTCTCTTAAATACACCTGATACCCTCCCCAGTTGGAAACTTGAGGAGTTGATGATAAGAGGATGTAACGGTGTTAATCTGGTGAAGAAAAAGCCTGCCCAAGATGGTATTGTAGTTCGACATTTCTTCGATGATGGCAAAGCGAACAGAGGCTCGCAGCTCTCTATCGAGATCGAGTGTGAACCTCACCCCTCCCATTGTCATGCTCTATTCCCCATGGAAGCCTGTGATAATGGCAAGGATTGTGTCAAGGCTCTCGTATTTGTTGCCAAGTCGCTTAAAGAAGTCAGAGAACATGATGTCGATGAAGCTACCAGTGTCAACGAGAATTTGATTGACAGAGGTTCCGTCGATAACAAGTTGGTGGACCCTGGGTCCCGGTGTGGAGTGCAAACTCTATTGAGGTCTTGGTTGGTGAAGATAATTTACGGCGAAGGGAGGCCTTTGATTGGTTTTTTGATCCAAGACCTCTCGACTTGAGTCACCGTGCGCATGTGGTGGACACGTCGCACTAGGCGTTTGACTTCTTTCTGGGTCGGATTCTGGTGGTGGAAATTCCCGTGGATATGTGAATCTCCGCTTGAATGATGACAGTGGTCGATTGACACACGACCGAGCGAGTCCAACATATATCCTTCTCTCTCTTAGGAAAGGGAGGAGGAGGAAGTGAATCATTTGCTGGGCTGATGTCGGCCTTGAACTCCTATAGATGGCCTTCCTGCAAAAGGTCGTCCAGGTGGTACTTTAGGCGAAAGCATATCACAGTAAACTGACTTGTCCTCCATTTTCTTGGCGCTGGTCTCAAGAGGGCCGGGCAGCCTCCTGAGGTATTCCTTGTACTGGATTTGCTCAAGGATGATGTTGCTGGGAAGATTCCATTCGATGAACGTGATCCTCTGAGACTTTGCGGGTCTATCATTTGCTTGCTTTGGCCTCTTGGAGGCTCCACCTTCCTTAGCCTGAGTATTGTGAGCTAGAGCTGTTGGTCATATCGGATCCTTATCTGAAGGATGCTTCTTGAGATCATGCCCTTTGTATGCAACTTGATGATCCTTTACCTCTATTTCCCTTTGGATTCGATCGAACAGTGCTCCAAGAGAGGTAAGTGGATTACAAATGAGGTCATTGTGGATGTGATAGTTATAGCGCAAGGCATTCTGGAATGCGAGCATGGTGGCTTCATCGTCGAGATGATGCCCAGATAGCACTATGTGCTTATTCCAGAATATCTGAGTAAACTCTCGGAGGGTTTTGTCTGAACCCATTTGAAGTTGGTAAAGGGAGTCAAGCTTCTTCTCTAGCTTGAGATTCAACTGGTAGTATTGAACGAAAATGTTTGCCAGGTCTTGGAACCAACTCACGGAACCCACCGGGAGGTGGTGATATCAGTCGAGCAACATATCATCTAGGATGCCCGTAAAGGAGCAGTGTGACGAACAAGATCCAATAGCGATAAGCCAAGACTCCTAAGGCCGTGATGACAAGATGGATGAGGTGAGGTGAGATATCCAAGGCCACCGACTTAGTTCCACATCACCTACAGAGAATGAGATCCTGAGATACTTATATAATTTTCCCTCCCAAACATAGAAGACGTATTTTAAACTCATGCGCCGCTACAGATTTCATAAGAACTCCGTAGTTAAGCATGCTCGGGCGAGAGTAGTACTAGGATGGATGATCCCCCTGGGAAGTTCTCGCGCGGGTACGGGCAAAGCAAACAGTATATTGTGTGTTTGGGGCGGATATTACAAAATAGTATCAAAGCCGGTTCTCCTCGAGATGGGGGGGGGTCTAACCCTACACGAGGACGTGTAGCCCTTAAGGGGGTGGATTATGACGAACAAGATCCAATAGCCAAGAGCCAAGACTCCTGAGGCTGTGATGCTAAAATAGATGAGGTGGGGTGAGATGTCCAAGACACCGAGTTAGTCCCATATCGCTTGGAGAGAAGGAGATCCTAAGCTACTTATATAATTTCCCCTTCCAAACATAGAAGATGCTTTTCAAAACCGTGCACTGCTACGGATTTCATAAGAACTTCGTAGTTAAGTGTGCTCGGGCGAGAGTAGTACTAGGATGGGTGACCCCCCTGGGAAGTTCTCATGTGGGCACGAGCAAAGCGAACAATATCTTATGTATTTGGGACAAATGTTACATGCAACATAGAACCTGGTTGTCATGATAATTGGGTGTCAATGTCTTCTTGAAAGCGAGGACATGCAGCGTCGGATCTCCCATCAAGCAATTGAACTTGGGGAGAATGAGGGTCCTTCAGCTCTGAGATAAAGGAGCCTGGAGGATTTACTGATGAAGTGGCCCTTCGGAGGCATGGTTGTTTCGACGATTACCTCGTTGGTCAGAGAGACATCTCGAAATAAAAGGAGGCAGCGAGGGTGTCGGAGTCCCTCTCGCCATCCGATACTCAGCCAGAGCTCGGTCGTTGTTGCAATATTTCTGGATCTTGGGGTGGTATCCATCGTTCCAAGCATCCCTCATGATGTAAGGATCAGAGGATGACTCAGAGTCGAGAGGCTCAGGACGGTGAGTAGAGTCATTGATACGCTCCTAGACTGTCGACTTAGCTAGGAGGGATGGGTGAGGGTCTTCTCGAAAGGGATTTAAAGGCCGATGAGAGGTTTCGACGATGGAACGTATAGAATAATCAAGAGACAAGTCGACCGACTGGTGAACGTCTGATCCATCGTTGATACCGACGGTTGACCGGGAAGGTGTAAAGACCTGATTTTTCTTTATAATAAAATAATATGAATATATTGTTTTCTTCTGTGGAAAGTTAGTAGAGTGTCATGTGGTATATATGGGACTATCCTGAGATGCTTATGGGAACGTAAGTGCACAGGGGTTAAGTCCGAGAGATGGTGCACATAGGCTGCGCACAGAAAAGTATGAACTTTTTGTTTGATCGAAACTGTTAGGTCCTAATTACGAAACTCAGATGGGTTTTTTGGGAATACTTTAGCATCCCCTTAAGGGTAGCAAACATTCTTCCCAGGTGTGTTTTCACTTTGTTTGGGATCTAGGCTCGCGCATAGAGAAACTGGGCCCGTTTCGTACATGAAGGATAAAATCATCATTTTTGAAAATGGACCTTTTTGTAAAATTACCAAAACTTATTTTGGGCCTAAATGTATCAAAAAATAGGTATTTTGGGGATTATATATATATATTTTGGATTTTTAGTGCTAAAGCCTAATCCTAGGTTCAGTTAGCCCTAAATCGGGTCATAATTGGGTTTTGGCCTCTAATCACGTTTAGCACTAATCAAACCCTAATCCATCTCATGAAAAATCTTATGGGGCCTATATGAAATCATCCCATGTACTCTCATGATGAAAGAAATTAATAAATCCTAATTTGGGATTAACCTAACCTAGTAACTAAACTAGGTTTAATTAAGCCATAATTTAGCATAATTTAGACCCTAATTACCTAACTAAACCTAAACCAAACCTAATCAAACTTGGATGATATTAAGGTGGGACCCACATGACCTCATTTCCACCCCCCCCCATGTGCTAAAGAAAGACTTTGAGGAGAATTCAGTTTAGCCTTTTCAAAGAGGACAAACCCTTTGATTTTTATTTTTTTCTTATCCCTTCCCCTTCTTTTTATTAGTCACGAAATTTCTTCATCAATGGATACCAAAAATAGTCCCTTGGAATCTCTCTCTTGCCCAAGAAAACTTAGAGAAAATCCAAAGGAAAAAGATGAAGCTCAATAGTTCTAATTTGCTAAAAAGAGCAGGAAACGAATGAGAAGAAGAAGAAGAGAAGGAGAGGTTGGCCAATGCTTTGAGGAACTCTCTAAAACTACAAAAGGTAAGCTATAATGGGTTAGATTAGGGTGCCATGATAATATAGTGCAAGTTCTTGGTGATTTCATCCATGAGAATTAGCTTTAATCCATAGATTTTGATCGAAAAAGCATGCTAGGTGTGTTCTTCAATTTCAGTCCTATAAATCATTCTTAACAATTAAAATTGATGACATGGATATCTTCATTAGTATGTTATCTCTAAGTTTCATGCTTCACTAATTTCGATTCGGAGAGTTTAGTTTTTCGAATATCGTATTTTCGTAAAATGCATGCTAGGTTATGTTCTTCAATTTAAGTCATAGGGATCTTATCTAAAAGTGAAAATTGAGACTATGAGCATATTTATTAACATGTCAGTACTAAATTTTATACTTTACTAAATTCGATTCGGAGAGATTTGCTTCTCCGAATCTCATATTTTTAGAAAACTAATTGAGTTTTTCAGGATCTTGAATTTTCGAGATGAAAACCACACAAATGGTGGTTTTCGATTTGAAAAATCTTAAAGATTTTATTCTAACTTGTTTGTGGATGAAGTAAATGAAAAATAATAGTGACATCATGATTACATATTTTAGTAAATTAGTAAATAAAGAATAATGACATCGTAATGATATATTTTACTAAATAACCTTAATAAACCTATTTATGACCTCATAATGACTTCATCCTAAATAAATAAACTAAATAACTTTATGACATCATAATGAAGTCATTTAAATAATAAATAAATAAAATAATTTATTAAATAAATAAATAATTATTTAATTATTAATTAAATATTTAATTAATTAATTTAAAAAAATAAAAATAAAAATATTATTTTCTCGAGTCATTCACAATTGACTTACTATAGTGGGGGTCCAGTTAGAACGACGAAATAGGCTATTTTAGGCCATCTGTTCGGGCCGGGAGAGAATTAGGATTTGAAATCGTAGACGTTAGAGTAGGTGGTCAAATCGTCGTTCGTGACGACTGAACCCACCATGTAATCTAACATAAGAAAACCCTGTAGATTCCAAGGACAGGTGCTGCTTGACCAAAGCCGATGACCGACCTTTGGGCCGGGGACCATATTAATATCCGGGAAAGCGGGCGAAAGCTCTGTCCGTTTTTCCTCCAAATATTGAGTTAAATCCCTAGCCTATCTAAAGGTATCTTCCCACCCTCTTTGAAGTGTATGGTACCTGTAGGTTAAGGATAGATGTGCCTTGACCACAGCCGAGGAACGACTTCCGAGCCGGAAGACGTTTCAATTTGCAGAAAAGCAGGCAGAAGCTTTGCCCATTTTTTTAATTTAAATTGAACCAACTCCCTGGACTTATCCATGTTTACTAAAGTAAGGGTTAGTTACTATCTATTGTTTAGATTACCCGGGATACCTTTATAGGTTATCCGGGTATCAGCCCTAACTAGGGGAAGCAATGACCACATATTGTTCCAGATAAGTCCAGCTCATAACACAGCTTGTCGCATGCTATGAGGGTGGACTTGGTTATCTTGGACTTGAACGATCAGTGCATTTGAATCAGGAGATCCTCGTGGCCTTTTGGGCAGAGGAAAGTCATTTAGAGTGTGGGGGTTTCTTACGGGTACCCTAGACTAGTGGTGCCTAGTATTATAAGGACTTTCCTTATGGATTAGATAGTTGGAATTAAGGTACTTCTATAATGTGTAGAGGATTGACCCTTTACCATGTTTAGGTCAAAAGATATCGGATCGTCCTTTTTCTAGGAGTGACGTATTATGTCATGGTTAAAGTTATGATTAGATGAGTCATACATTAGCATAAGTAAAGCTGGGCTACGGTACCGTTGTCATGCTGTAGGAGTCGTGTACCCTATCCCTATTGGGTTAGGAGGATGCCTCTCCTGCTCACTGATGACGATACTTAGCAATGGAAGTGATTTTGAAAATACTAATTGAGAGTTGTATAGGAAAAAGCCTTGCATAACCCTTTTACCGTTATCGTATTGTAGGAGTCGTATTCTATATCCTTGTTTGGTTGGGGGAGTGCCTCCCCTGCTCATCGACGATGTTGCAAAGATATGCAAGCAAATTAGGATAGTTGGATTATACAGGTGGGATAGGAAACCCTGACGTGATGGCGGTATCGCTATCGTGTTGTAGGAGCCGTGTCCCCTGTCCTTATCGGGTCAGGGGGATGCCCCTCCTACTCACTGACGGCGATGCATGGTCAAATAGTCAGGTTAGGAATTTTTAATATAAAGTATTATGTATAGTTATACAGATATATTAGGAGTTGATTAGATGGTTAAGTAGGATAGAAGTTTCTTAGCGAGTTAAAAGCAGTACTTGGTGTAGTTAGGGGGCATGTCTCCTGTCCGAACTTAGTTGGGAGGATACGTCATCTAGCCACTGAAGGTATGTGCATATTTAGATGAGCAATACATTAGGTATTGCATTGGATATATGATTAAATTCGTCTCGAGTGGCTATGCCACGGTGGGTGACCATACCCTCGGGTCTGGTGTTGATCGTTAAGTCTATGACTTATGCTAGTAGGGTAGAATCTACCACGGATTGCTTGTAAAGTAGAAGGTTCTAACTAAGCATGCGAAAAGCGAGGTAATGGCCGTGTGCAAATAGGTGTAAACCTATATCACACGCAGTTGGTGATCCCGTCGTTGTATGCTAGGACAGAATCTACTACATAAAACTAGAAATATATTATGTTTAGACTCTTACGAGTAACTTGGAGGTATGGTCTTCCCCTACTCTCCTTGTTGGTTATACAGACACGTAGATGTGTGTTCTATGTTTTTAGCCCTAATTTAGGAGAATAGTGACACTATAATCGTTGTCTAACTTGTAATCTCGTCTTTGACATGGAATTGAGATTAACATAGTAGTGTCGGACTATTTTGGTTGGCATGGTTGACTCGTGTACAATCCTGACCAATTGGCAGATAAGTCTTTGAGTGGTGGTAGTCTCTATCTAATACTTTAATACTAGTGGCGTTTAGCCTTTTAAGATTTGGTTTTGATTAAGATCAGACCGTTAGTTTAGCAATAAGAATTAGGGTTACTTCCTAACCATCGTTTGGATAATCCGGATCACGATTGTGATTATAGGATTAGCCCTAGTTTAGGAGAATAGTGATACCACAATAATCGTCTAACTTGTTGTATCGTCTTTGACATGGAGTTGAGATTGACATAGTAGCACCAGACCAGTTTGGTTAGTGTTGTTGAATCGTGCAAAATCCTGACTAATTAGAGGATGAGTCTTTAGGTGGTGGTAGTCTCTTTCAAGTACCCTAAGTCTAGTGGTTAAATATTGTGATAGTGTGAGTTATTGTTCTAGCCATAGATTAGAGAAATCAGAGATACACGGATGCACCAGACCAGTTGGGTTGGTATATAGACTTAAAGGTTTGGCTGGTAGTCAGATGAGTCTTTTGTTGTAGTGTTCTTTCTTGAGTACTCTAAGATTAGTGGTTAGATTTATGATCTTGATCTTATGATAGGGCCTTCGGTTGTAGAAGTCTATGCTAGATCATAATGAGTATAGCAGTATTAGCATAACTGATAAAGGTCTTAGGACAAGTCAAGACTCGGTGTTTTCCGAGAGATAACATTTCATAAGATTCAATATTATTCGAATAATGATATTCTTCTAGTATCTAAAGAGCCAGAGGTATGACTTTAATTGAGATATGAGTGAGATTCGATATTATTCGAACAGTGGCATTCGTGTAACGTTAAAAGTAATAAAGGTATGATACTATCCGAAATAAGATTAAGAATTGGTATTAGTCAAGATAATATGATTTAAAGTCAAGAAATAATAAGAGGTGTAATATAACTCAAAATACGGTGTTAGAAATAAATGATCTGATTAGGTTAAGCTAAATGATGATATCGATTAAAGCACCATTCATTATGTTTATCAGTTTCTTTTCATAGAGTTAGTGTGACTCTCACAGAGTCACTTAGTTATCTATGTGACTCAAGGTTTGTGCGTGTTTTCTTATTGGGCACAAACCCAGGTATAAGAAAGAGTTGAGTTCATGGATCAGACGGACGGATGAAGCTGATGTTGGAAGTTAATCCGGGTCAGAGGCTCGCAGCGGAAGCGATTTGGCGGTCGAAAGACCGTTCATGGTGCACGTTACACGATTTAAACTTTCATAGAAACTAATCTATATATGTGTGCATGTGTATGCACGAGAATCGAAAACCCCTAATGGCAATCTAGCGTAATGATTAACTAGCATGCATGCAAATCATAATGCTCGCTAGATCTACATGTTAGATTACACATACCTTTCGTACGGATCTTTTAACCACGGAGAATTGTCTTCTTTGTCGATGGAGACGGAAGATCGTTCGCGAAGATACCGATGGTACGAATGGAGATGTTGCCTTCTTGTTCACCCGATCTCACACGATGCACAGAACATCGCTCTCGGATCTCTGAGTGCCTCCGAAGAATGACCCTTCTCCTTCTTCAGAACTCCACGCGAGGAAGACGAAGTAGCAAGCGGAAAACGGAGAGAGATTAGGGAGAGAACTAGAGAGATGAGAGAGGAGGGGGTTCGGTTTTTCTGGCACATGGGGCCGGCGCCCATAGGTCCTTTTATAGGGCCCGCCAACCCCCTTGGATAAGGATCCAAGGGGATAATGACCCCCCCTCATTATCTCTCTATTATCTCCTTTTTATCTCTCGTTGTATTTATCCGTTTTCCCACTTTTTAGGGCTCGATCTTAACCGTTTTATCGCCCTATCCCTATCCATATGGCCGGCCCTATAGATAAGGGATTCTTATCCCTACATCATAGGGCCGGCCCTAGCAAGGTGCCTCACTACTAGGGTCGGCCAACAGTGAGGTCCGGCAGAGTGAGGTTTTTACCAAACGCCCCGACGCCTCATTTTGACCATTTCTAGCGTGCGATACCTAGCGGCCACTTCTCAAGTGATCTTTACTAGTTACCTACTATTAACTGAGGCCACCGGAGGGTGCCTCTAGCAAAGTCAACTAGTCAACTCGTAACATACCCCGGTGCATCGCACCTATGCAGCGAAGTTCACTTATGGCTAGGGATTACTACATGCGACTCTGCACTAGTCTCGGGCTCAACCCTTAGTACTCGTATGTAGTTACGCATCTACCGTGCTCTAGTGCCAAGCACACACGGAGCGTATACTTCTTTCTTCCTTATGCTTATGGTGTTCCGAGGAGACGGTTCAAGAACCGTACATAATGTTGATAAGGTGGAACCATCAGGGACCGGGGTTCATGACTTCCAACTCAAGCTCGATCGACACACTACCCGAGTGTACCATCGATCCTCTGAGCTCGAGTTAACCTGCGTAGCCACCCAGAGTGCGACGCAGGCTGCACTCCAATTCATCCAGACTTACTATGTTGTCCATCATACCCCTGCTCTCCGCTTAGTAGTGGTAAACCCGCTGTCCCTCCACTTGATGCCATGATTCACTTCGAGCGGTGAAGACTACCGTCAGACTCGAATGATCATATGACTTGGTTCCTTCCAGGTTGACCTATACATCGTACCTCTGATTACCCCATCGAGTAATCGAACCCGGTCAACAGTCAAACTGATGACCACCAGGCCTGGGTTTGATACAGTGTAAGTCACACCAAGGAACGTACCTCCCATCAGGGGTGTGGATGGCCTGCAGGAGTGACACGCTAATGCAACGCCAGCCGGGTAACCCAGTACACCGTGGTTTTGGATCACTGCATATGGATCCTCACACATTGGTGCGCCAAAGCACCACGCAACTGGTTAGTCCATCAGACGTGGTTCCTCAGGGTTTAGGACCGTTTTACCCTAAGCAGAAACACGGCTTAGTGTACCAGTGTCTGCTCATTGATCTGTACACCGTGTTAGTTCCGTTCAGCCACAGACACTGTGCTTGGTGATGACCATGGTGAATACATCCCATGAACTATCATCGCCAACAGCTTATCATGATGAGGCGACCAACCTGATCATAGCTGCGAACTTATTTAGATTATATGGGACCAATCCACTCAGTCTTCAACTCAGTGGACTACCATATAACCATGGCTCTCTGTTCTTAAAAGAACACGTAACTATGTTACGCACCTATATGCATCTCATATAATAATAACTATCAATCTTTATTAGACCAAAACATAAAGTTTTACAAACTTAGAACACATCAATCCCAATAATCTCCCACTTGGTCTAGCGAAGCAAAACAGTTTTGACTCCCATCGCGTCCACATGTCGCTCGAATGCCTTGGTAGGTATTGCCTTTGTGAAAGGATCAGCAACATTATCTGTAGATGCAATCTGTGTCACAGCTACTCGCCCTTACTTTTGAAACTGCCGAATCAAGTGGAACTTGCGCTCGATGTGCTTCCCCTTTTGGTGATGTCTTGGCTCCTTTGCTTGTGCTACCGCCCCACTATTGTCGCAGTAAAGCACAATAGGTAACTGGGCCTCTGGTACGCACCCCAAATCCATAAGTAATTTCTTGAGCCATACCACCTCTTTGGCTGCCTCGCACGCTGCAACGTTCTCAGCCTCTGTGGTAGAGTCTGCGATGCATTTCTGCTTCACACTCTGCCAACTAACCGCTGCTCCTCCTAGCATAAACACAAAACCTGATGTCGACTTCCTGGATTCCAAATCTGACATAAAGTCAGAATCTGTGTATCCAATCGGCGTCAGTTCTTGTGAAGTGTAAACCAACTCATAGTCCCTTGTTCTACGAAGGTACTTGAGTATACACTTCACTGCTGTCCAGTGATCTGGTCCCGGATTTGACTGAAACTGACCCATCATTCCTACTGCGAGACAGATATCAGGCCTTGTACAATGCATAGCATACATTAGACTACCTAATGCTGAAGCATAAGGTATCTTCTGCATTTCTGCTCTCTCCTCAGGTGTCTTAGGACATTGATCCTTAGACAGTTTTACACCATGTCTAAATGGCACAAAACCCTTCTTGGAGTTTTGCATGTCAAATCTAGCCATAACCTTATCTATATGCGCAGCCTGTGATAGCGAGAGAATCCTGTTCTGGCGATCACGTGTTACCTTGATCCCCAAAACATAACTCGCTTCACCTAGGTCTTTCATATCGAACTGTGTTGACAACCAGACCTTTACTGTTGACAATATTCCTACATCATTTCCAATGAGTAGAATATCGTCTACATAAAGTATTAAATATACTACTATGGTCTTATCAGTCCTCTTGTATACACATGGTTCATCCTCGTTTTGAGTAAATCCATACGACTGGATTGCCTGATCAAAACGGATGTTCCAACTTCTAGATGCTTGCTTTAGTCCATAAATGGACTTCTGCAACTTGCAAACTAGATGTTCCTGACCCTCTGACTCAAAGCCTGGTGGCTGAATCATATAAATGACTTCTTCCAAATTTCCATTGAGGAATGCTGTCTTGACATCCATTTGCCAGATCTCCCAGTTATAATGGGCTGCAATGGATAGGAGGATCCGAATAGACTTTATCATAGCTACCGGCGAGAAGGTTTCGTCAAAGTCGATCCCTTCTCTCTGGGTATAACCCTTGGAAACTAATCTAGCTTTATAAGTCTCTATTGTACCATCGGATCCTCTCTTCTTCTTATACACCCACTTACACCCAATAGGTTTAATATTGGATGATGGTGTAACAAGAGTCCAGACTGCGTTATGGGACATTGATTCAATTTCTGCCTCCATAGCCTTTTGCCAGTCAGAGCTGTCAGAAGCTCCCACTGCCTCATCGTAGCTCAGTGGGTCATCCTCCTGACCCTCTGGATCAACCAATAAGGTTTCTCCATAGTATCTGTCAGGAGCTCTGATGTTTCTCCCACTGCGACGAGGTGGTGGTGGTGTTACAGGATTAATAGGTTTTACAGTATCTAGTATATTATTATCTGTAACGTCAGCTCCCACTATGCTTTCGGATGCGCTCTCTGATCTAGTACCCAGTAGCTCATCCAGAACTACCTTACTAGCAGGCTTGTGGTCCATAACATAATCATGTTCTAGGAAAATGGCATTCGTTGAAATGATTACCTTCTTTTCCTCAGGATCATAAAATAGTCCACCTTTAGTCTCTTTGGGATACCCTACAAACAGACATGCTTTGGACTTTGGCTCCATCTTTTCCCTCTTGTCTATCCGCATATGTGCAGGACATCCCCATATTCTGAAATGCTGTAGTGTTGGCTTTTGCCTTGACCACAGTTCTCTAGGGGTCTGAGGCACTGATTTAGATGGAACGTGGTTCAAAACATATACTGCTGTCTGAAGGGCATATCCCCAAAAGGTCGTTGGTAAACAGGCATAACTCATCATGCTTCGAACCATGTCCAACAAGGTTCGATTCCTTCTCTCAGAGACTCCATTCTGTTGTGGGGTACCTGGAGCAGTTAACTGGGATGTTATCCCATGCTCCACCAAATACCCAAGGAACTCGTCAGATAGGTATTCACCTCCTCGATCAGATCGAAGGGTTTTTATACATTTACTTGTCTGTTTTTCTACTTCAGCCCTGAACTCTTTGAACATGTCAAAGGATTCCGACTTCCGATGCATAAGGTAAATGTAACCATATCTTAAGTAATCATCAGTAAAAGTGATGAAGTACTCATAGCCTCCTATCGCCTTGACGCTCATGGGTCCACATACATCTGAATGTATTAACTTCAATACCTCAGTAGCTCTCACTCCTTGGCCTTTGAAGGCCCTCTTGGTCATCTTGCCTTCCAGGCAGGATTCACAGGTGGGAAGGATCTCCGTAGGATCTGTTTCCAGAAGCCCGGTCTTTACCAACCTATGGATCCTATCTAAGGCAATATGCCCAAGCCGTAAGTGCCATAATTGGGTTAAATTCTTCGAAGGTTTCTTACGCTTAGATGAATTAACATTAAATGCTGAAGTTATTATGTTATCATTTTTAAATTTAGGACTGACAATATAGAGATGATTCTGAACCATTCCTCTTATTATAAAAGTTCCATTCAGTTTAAAAGACACACCAGAAGTATCAAAATAAACTGAATAACCTTCATTAACTAAAGAAGAAACAGAAATTAAGTTACGTCTCAAGGACGGTACATAAAAGACATCTCTAAGAGTCAAAGTCTTATTATTCGAAAAAATAAGAGTAACATCTCCTATACCTTCAGCAGCAGCCACGGCCTCAGTTCCCATGCTCAAGGTCACCTCTCCATCAAGCAACCTTCTGCTTTCCCGAAACCCCTGAAGAGAGTTACAGGCATGGTTAGTGGATCCTGAATCCACAATCCAACTAGCAAAAGAACTATTACTTGAAAGAAATGATTCAACAACTAAGAGTTGTATATTACCTTCACCAGCATTCTGAGGCTTCTTGCAGTCCTTCTTCCAATGACCCTTCTGGCCACACCGGAAGCACTTCGTGCTCGGTTTCTTTGATTCTCCAGACCCAGAGGCCCCAGCAGAGTCCTGCACAGGCGCTGAGTTAGGTTTCTTCTTATATCTCTTGCCTTGAGGTTTACCAGGCTTCTTGAAGGATCTGCGTTGCACGTGAAGTGCTTCGCCCTTCTGCTTGAAGCCATCCTCGGCTGCCTGGAGAGCTCCTAGAAGCTCTGCATTTGTCATAGCCAACTTGTTTAAATTAAAGTTGGTGACAAAGCCTTCAAAGGCTCCAGACAGTGACGAGAGGAAGATATCTGTCATCACCTCGCCTTCTAGCACAATGTCCATGGTAGCTAGTTCGTTCTGGAACCCAAACATTTTCATCATGTGTTCCCGAACCAGCGTCCCATTGGACATCTTAGTGCCGACGAGTTTCTTGATAGTAAGGTATCGCGTAACGCGATTGTGACCTTCAAACATCTCCTTCAGATACAACATCATGTCAGAAGCGTCGGGCATCTCCTCGACTTGTTTCTGTAGAGTTGTTTGCAAGGATGCTATAATATAGCATTTACATATTTCATTAGATTCCTTCCAGTCAGTGAAAGCCTTTAACTGTGCCTCTGTGGCATTGGGTCCTGGCAAATCTGGCTCAGGGTCATTCAGGGTTGACATGTGTTTACCTATCCTTAAGACTAGGTACAGGTTGCGCTTCCAGTCCTCATAGTTGGGACCGGTAAGTTTGTGGTCATTTAGGATAGCGGACAGGGGGTCTAACTTGGTCATCTGAAAATAAAAGACTGAATATATGAGATGCATGAAAACTTATTTTTATGGATTTTTAAAACAAGCTAATTATATCCATATATCAACGCTACCCTCAAGCGAAGCCATCTCTATGGATTAATTAACCATGTATGTAAGATCTCGGAGTAGGCTACACCTGTCCGAGGGGCAGTGTGCAGGTCTTCCGCTTACACGGGTCTTTCCCTTGATCCTATCCAAATCTGCCAACTACGGGCTTTGATGGACCATGGTTATCTTTTGGCCAGTACCACGTGATCACCGTTGTCTTCGCAACGAATACCTCATGCGTACTTAGGATGCTTACCCACGAGCTTAGGCAATTACGGCACGGGAATTCTAACGGCCCCCACGAGGGTGAGTAAAGCCTGAACACTTGGCACCGTAACCGCCATATCCCGAAGGAGATCACTAAGTAACTTGGCATAGAAAAACACAGCTCTCACCCGAGGGGGTTGTTGAGTTATGCCCTTCCACCCGAGTATGAAGTGATTACCCGTGGAGGCTAGAGGATCTCTAAAAGTCCTCTATTACATCCCTTATAAATATATGAGGGTTATTTTGCGAGTATGAATTTATACAAATGCAAAGGTAGCGACCTCCTAAATTCTAGACCCTGGTCACACCGTGCTCCCACTAACGTTCAAGCCCTTCGCATAGCATTAATCATTCTCGGAATATCATAGTCCCTGCCTCAAGTGGATTTCTCCATTGAAGGGTCACATTACATATTCCAAGAATATCGATGCTTTGCAAAATTGGTTATCACACTAATGCTCTGGAGCTAATCTTAGAGTCAGACTCACTGGAAAGGACTCCCACTAGTCATGGCGCCTCGATTATAGATTTGACAATTGATGTTCAATGGATCTCCATCTCATCTTTGATTTCGATGCTGGCCAAATAGGCACACCCGACTAGTCGGGTGCTAACCTAATGGTGGCATAACCATATGTGATGGGATCCCACTAACATCAAAAATCAACTAAATAATAGGCGTCATCTAGCAGGATCCTATCCTCAAACAGTCGCTTGGACCGGAGGGGAAAGGCATCCCTCTGAAAACTGATAATTACATTATCTCATCGGGGTTCGATATGAAGCATAAAGAACTAATTAAAGAAAGCAACCATTAAAACTGAATTAAGTTTAGGGTCCGACCCCTGAACCTAATTAGCACAGCGCAGGCCTCTAGCTCTCTTCACAAGGTTCCTCGGTCCAGCTTCTTTGTCGCGCTTGCGAACACTTTGCCGGATCGTCTTCATCCTCCAGGGTTCCGCTTCCGCTCCCGATGGTGGATTTCTTTGGCATAATTTTCTTCTCGATCTGTAACCGAAAAAGTCTAGTATGCTTTGAGCAAGTGCTCGCTCGTACACAATTTTCTAGAAAGAAAAGAAAACACACCTAGGAAAAGGCCATGGGAAACCGAGGATGGTCAACCCCCATCACTCGCCCAATCTACGGCTCAATTATATATCCACACACAGAAAGCAAATCCAGACAATTGCTAACTCGGGGTCCGACCCCCGGTAGCAAGCACAAAGCATAGATCTAGATTTTTTATAGCGGCGCCCTGCAAGAATGATTAATAGAACAAGCACAATCTATACATATGCATGATCTAAGCGTAAGTACCCCGATGATCTCACGCATTCATCATGCGCACACATGTTGGTTTCATGAAAAAATGTGAAACGCACACCACTAATGCGGCTCTGATACCAATTGTTGGAAGTTAATCCGGGTCAGAGGCTCGCAGCGGAAGCGATTTGGCGGTCGAAAGACCGTTCATGGTGCACGTTACACGATTTAAACTTTCATAGAAACTAATCTATATATGTGTGCATGTGTATGCACAAGAATCGAAAACCCCTAACGGCAATCTAGCGTAATAATTAACTAGCATGTATGCAAATCATAATGCTCGCTAGATCTACATGTTAGATTACACATACCTTTCGTACGGATCTTTTAACCGCGGAGAATTGTCTTCTTTGTCGATGGAGATGGAAGATCGTTCGCGAAGATGCCGATGGTACGAATGGAGATGTTGCCTTCTTGTTCACCCGATCTCACACGATGCACGGAATGTCGCTCTCGGATCTCTGAGTGCCTTCGAAGAACGACCCTTCTCCTTCTTTAGAACTCCACGCGAGGAAGACGAAGTAGCAAGCGGAAAACGGAGAGAGATTAGGGAGAGAACTAGAGAGATGAGAGAGGAGGGGGTTCGGTTTTTCTGGCACATGGGGCCGGCGCCCATAGGTCCTTTTATAGGGCCGGCCAACCCCCTTGGATAAGGATCCAAGGGGATAATGACCCCCCCTCATTATCTCTCCATTATCTCCTTTTTATCTCTCGTTGTATTTATCCGTTTTCCCACTTTTTAGGGCTCGATCTTAACCGTTTTATTGCCCTATCCCTATCCATATGGCCGGCCCTATAGATGAGGGATTCTTATCCCTACATCATAGGGCTGGCCCTAGCAAGGTGCCTCACTACTAGGGTCGGCCAACAGTGAGGTCCGGCAGAGTGAGGTTTTTACCAAAACGCCCCGACGCCTCATTTTGACCATTTCTAGCGTGCGATACCTAGCGGCCACTTCTCAAGTGATCTTTACTAGTTACCTACTATTAACTGAGGCCACCGGAGGGTGCCTCTAGCAAAGTCAACTAGTCAACTCGCAACATACCCCGGTGCATCGCACCTATGCAGCGAAGTTCACTTATGGCTAGGGATTACTACATGCGACTCTGCACTAGTCTCGGGCTCAACCCTTAGTACTCATATGTAGTTACGCATCTACCGTGCTCTAGTGCCAAGCACACAAGGAGCGTATACTTCTTTCTTCCTTATGCTTATGGTGTTCCGAGGAGACGGTTCAAGAACCGTACATAATGTTGATAAGGTGGAACCATCAGGGACTGGGGTTCATGGCTTCCAACTCAAGCTCGATCGACACACTACCCGAGTATACCATCGATCCTCTGAGCTCGAGTTAACCTGCGTAGCCACCCAGAGTGCGACGCAGGCTGCACTCCAATTCACCCAGACTTACTATGTTCTCCATCATACCCCTGCTCTCCGCTTAGTAGTGGTAAACCCGCTGTCCCTCCACTTGATGCCATGATTCACTTCGAGCGGTGAAGACTACCGTCAGACTCGAATGATCATATGACTTGGTTCCTTCCAGGTTGACCTATACATCGTACCTCTGATTACCCCATTGAGTAATCGAACCCGGTCAACAGTCAAACTGATGACCACCAGGCCTGGGTTTGGTACAGTGTAAGTCATACCAAGGAATGCACCACCCAT
The DNA here is from genome assembly GCA_947650365.1 of Chamaelirium japonicum. Taxonomy (NCBI): domain Eukaryota; kingdom Viridiplantae; phylum Streptophyta; class Magnoliopsida; order Liliales; family Melanthiaceae; genus Chamaelirium; species Chamaelirium japonicum. The sequence continues at coordinate 61,919,892 of OX393550.1, forward strand.
CAGGGGTGTGGATGGCCTGCAGGAGTGACACGCTAATGCAACGCCAGCCGGGTAACCCAGTACACCGTGGTTTTGGATCACTGCATATGGATCCTCACACATTGGTGCGCCAAAGCACCATGCAACTGGTTAGTCCATCAGACGTGGTTCCTCAGGGTTTAGGACCGTTTTACCCTAAGCAGAAACACGGCTTAGTGTACCAGTGTCTGCTCACTGATCTGTACACCGTGTTAGTTCCGTTCAGCCACAGACACTGTGCCTGGTGATGACCATGGTGAAGACATCCCATGAACTGTCATCGCCAACAGCTTATCATGATGAGGCGACCAACCTGATCATAGCTGCGAACTTATTTAGATTAGCGGAGCTAGAAGCTAGAAGCTATGGAGCAGCTGTGGAGCGACTGTCGAGAGCTGGAGCTGGAGCTTGAGTAGGAACCTTAGATTTGTACATGGGTCTTATTTAGACCAGGAGGTAGTTGTACTTGTACTCTATGGATGAGATGTAAAGACTGTTGATTTAAGTATATAGAGAGAGTTTGCTTCTAGTGGTGTGTTATTTTGGCTCGAGATACCAACTGCTTCTATAAATTTAAATTTTAAAATAAATAAGTGTGAGGAGCCTCTTAGGCTAATTCAGAGTGACATGAGAAAAGGATCGCCTTCTGGGCTCGAGGCTCGTTCTCCTACGAGAGCACCACTCTTAGGAGAGTTGAGGGAGTTATTTTCCTCCGTCCAAGAGTGATGCCCTTAGACAGTTGAGCAGTACTTCCCTTTTACAAAATAGTTTTCTTATTTTCCGAGCAAGGAAGAACAAACTAAAACATAAAACACCTTTTCTTTTCATTCAAAAAAAAAAAATAACAATAAAATAGTTCGCGCTCGGGGGTTCTCGCGCTGCAGAGCGAAAATCCAGGGCGTGACAGGAAGGTTGGCTCCTGCCTCGACGACGATCCGTCAGAGGGTGTCTCTCTCCATTATGAGTGCAGAGTTCTGCTTCATGAAAGTGAGAAGTTGAAAGTCAGCCGTGATCTGATACATCACCTGTGGGTTAGCGACGAGTAACACGTGTGCTTGCCCCAGGTGTTGAGGAGTTGTGTTGGCATATTTCAGAGATTGTCAAAGCTAAGTCAAAGTGGCACGATCGATTAACCGATGACTTCTCGAGTCTACAATCAGTTGCTGCTCAGGGCGTTGGCTTGTTGCATACCTATGACTCATTGAACGAGTCATAGGATGCTGAGTGTCTAGATGTATGTTACTTTCCTCCAGCTGACCCACGGGTCATGTCTTTGCCATTCTGGTATAGAGATAGAGATAGACGGATTGCTCAGGCAATCGGTGGGCCCTAGGCAGGGCTGATAGGTCCCACCATTGTCTCCGCGGGCTCCAGGCAAGACTGGCGGGTCCCATAGTCAGGAGTTAGCCAAATTTTGCACCCACAGGTAGTCCACACCCCAATACACGAAGGTTTGTTATGCTAGCGTTGTAATAATACTTTGAAGCATGCATCCATATTATTAATATGGAAAATGATTCGGGTCTCACCTTCTATAAGCCCCAAGCAAGCCCTATGACATGGTAGTCCAAACCGGTTAATTGGATAATTGTTCTACCCTTTGTTTGGCTTACATTTATTTTTTAAAAGGATTAAAGAATGTGCTGATTGTTCTTTTTGGGAGTTGTGTTTTTTATTTTAAAAAATTCATAACTTTTTTTATACTTATCGAAATTATGAAAAATTTATATTTTTGGAATCTACTAATCGAGATCTACCAAACTAGACTCATTGTGACGATAAAATTTCAGAAAAAAAACCCAGATATAAGTAATCTATAATTAAATGATATTTCATCGAATTAAGTGACATTTAGTGATAGTTACAAATAAATAAAAAATATCACCTTCAAAACCAAATTGTTACCTAAACTGACTAAATATCACTTTTCAAAACCAAATATCATTTAAATTAACAGTTGTAAAATTAAGAGACACTTTTATTAACTGTTAGGTCCGATAAAGTGTCTTGATTTTACAACTGCCAGTTTTACATGATATACTTTTGTAAGTGAAATTTAGTCATTTTACATGAAACCAAAATTTTGAAAGTGATATTTTTTAAATTTTTATAACAATCAACAAATGTCACTTAATTCGATAAATGTTACTTAATTATGCGGTAGTCTTATATATAAATTTTTTTTTAGAATTATATAGGCAACATGGGTCTTGTTTGCTTACTAGAGTTTCATAAGTAATTCAAAAATACAATTTTTACTAAATTTTGATATATATATATATATATATATATATATATATATATATATATATATATATATATATATATATATATATATATATATATATATATATATATATATACAAGAAGTTATGGATTTTTTCAAGTGAAAAATCTAACTCCCAAAAAATATTATTTAAAAAATCTGATAGATATGGGAGCTGATGCGTGCCGCATATAGAGTCTGTTGTTGAGGACAACTAAGACATTTGAACCTTGCAACCTTTTTCACATATGAGAGTTAATATATGGATGGTTGGGCTTGCTGATGGGGCCTATATAATGGGAGTCCCCTATCACTACTCAAGCTTTTTTTTTTAGAATTCCTCACTTTTTGGAGGGGGGTTTGGCCTGGATCCCTTCCCATTTATTGATAAACGAAAAAGTTACAATGAAAGGAATACTGAAACAGATAAAGAAAACAAAAACAACAAATTAAATGAAAAGAAAAAGAATATCGTCTCGCAGTTTTCCATTAGTCCCAGCTACCCAGGTCTCAAGGTCATCTCCACTCGCTTAATCAACTCTGTAGCATTAATAGAAATCTTCTGGAAAACTCTCCTATTCCTCTTCAACCAGATATTCCATGTGATGTCCATAACAATGATATCCCAAATCTTCTTTAAGTCTTGGGAAACCCTCTTCTTTCACTAGAGGGGCCATAAGGAAAGGAGAGTGTCTGGGTGGCCATTGACACCTAGTTTGGATGCGAAGTGAGTCTAAACTTGTCTCGAGTAAGAGCAAGACAGAAGCAAATGGTTGCTTGTTTCTTGGCTATAGTTGCATAAAGAGCAGGAATTGTCGGTAATATTCGGATTGTTTATCTTGAGGAGATTCTCTTTGGTAAGAATTTTGGTTTGGAGGGTGAGAACCATAAAGATCCTTACTTTAAAAGGAAGTTTGTTGTGCCAAGGGATCTTCATAGCTTGATAGGAGATATTAGACTTGGTCAAGAATTTATACAATGAGTTGACTGAAAACTTTCCTGAAGAGTGCAGACGCCAAAAGGAGCTATCTATAGTGGCAAAAATTGAGAAGAGGGAAAGGATCTGGAGGAGGTCTGCTAGGTTATCTGAAAGAGGACCTTTGATTCTGTTCTGTGGGTGAAAGTTGGGTGCCAAGTAGGGGCAGGCACCAGTTGTTGAATCTTGAGAATTGATGGATGCATCCTTAAATTTGGCAAGAGCATAGAGATCCGAGAAGGCATCCCTCAGTGGGATGTCCCTAATCCATAGGTCTTCCCATAACTTCAACTTTCTACCATTGCCAAGCATGAATTTAGAGCCACATTTGTAAGCATCCTTCACTTTAATGATACTTTTCCAAAAGGGTGAGAACCTACCGGATATTCGATTTGCTCTTGATTTGAATAGGCAAGAAGCGTTTAAAATACCTGGACTTAACAATCTTGCCCCATTGATCTTCCGCTGAATTCTACAGCTGCCACCACCATTTTCCTAAGGATGCTATATTGAATTCCCGTAAGTTGAGAATGCCAAAGCCTCCTTCATCCTTCGGCGAGCACACTTTTTTGCCATTTCAGTAAGTTATAGGATCCCGATTTCCCCTTCGGTCCCTTCCAAAGGAAGGATCTTCTGATAGCATCGATCTTCTTGATAACCCAAGTTGGAATATAATAGAAGCCCATAGCATACGCCGGAATGGCTGATAAAATATAATTAACCAACACCAGTCTCCCTCCTATAGATAAGAATATGTCTTTCAAACCTGGTAATCTCATCTCTACGTTTTGGATAATGTTTTGTCACTCCGTTCTTGGAAGCCTCCTATCACTAATCTACAGACCTAGATATTTTAAAGGTAGGATTCCTAGCTTGTAATTGAGGGTGGCAGCCAGCCGAGATCCTCTATCCAAGTCATGCCCAACATATAATAAAGCAAGCTCTTATTGAAGTTGATATTGAGCCCCATGCAAAACTCGGAGAAATAGAGAATGATCTTCAAGGTGACTGCTTGTGCTTCATCTGCTTCAAACAACAGTAGTGTAACATCTGCGAAGTGAAGATTGTTGATTCTCCAAGATTCTTCTCCAATGCCCCATAAGAGATTAAAAGAGACTGCCTTCTTGATGATTGTATCGAAGATGTCCACCACCAGAATGAAGAGAAAAGGGGATAAAGGGCATCCTTGCTTAACTCCTCTACCCATTTCTAAGTGACTTCCCTTGTCATTATTCAACAAACATGAAAGCTTAGAAGAGATAAAATGTCCCAAATCATACACACCCAGTTATGTGGAAAGCCTGTGACGATGAGAGATTTCATGATGAATTTCCAATCCACCCTGTTGAAAGCTTTCTCAAAGTCCATCTTGAGGAGGAAGCCTTCCTTTCCCGTCTCCAAAAGATGAAAGATTGACTCCTGAGCAGAGGCGACACTGTCAAGGATATTTCGTCCTTTGATGAAGGCTGATTGAGTATTATACATAAGATGATTCATGACCGAGCTCAGCCTGTTCGTTAATACCTTCATAACATTCTTATAGATGCATTTAGAGAGGCTAATAGGTATGAACTCTGAGATGGATGCTACACCTTCAGACTTAGGGAGGAGGATAATCCAGGAGAAGTTTAGACTATGTAGTGAAACTTTTAATTCAAAAAAATCTCGTATGAAAGCAAAGAGCTCTGCGCACACCACCTGCCAGTATCTCTGAAAAAAGTAGATAGGAAAACCGTCGGGGCCTGGTGCTCCATCTGCTCTCATGTCGAAGGTGGTCGTCGTAACCTCGGTCAGTGTTGGGGTTTGATTGATCAAGGCTGGATCTTCTAGTCTGTGGAACGGCAAGTTGTCCCAGTCAATATCTAGGCCATGATGTGGTACCTCTTTGAATTTGCTCTTGAAATGGGAGGTAATTCCCATCAGAATATCTTCATGTTTATCAAATGTATGATCACCCACTGCAATAGAAGCAAAATTTTTTTTCCTTCTTCTATCGTTAGTTGTGCGATAAAATAAGGAGGTATTGAGATCTCCCAAAGCCACCCAATTGTCTCTTGATCACTGCTTCCACATGATCTCTTCCTGCATGCGAACAAGTTATAATTGTTCCCTAAGGGATATATATATATATATATATATATATATATATATATATATATATATATATATATATATATATATATATATATATATATATATATATATATATATATATATATATATATATATATATATATATATATATATATGAGCATGTTTCTTTAATTCGAAGCTAATTAATCTTTCCAATGCATTCAGAATTTCTCTTAAATAATTAAAGCTTTTGTTCAGGTTCAGCTTCAAGCTTCATATATAGTGAATCTGTTAATTTCTAAAGATGATTACTTTCTCACTTAATTTTTTTTCTGGTTGGAACTTAGGGGATTCTATTCATACACCCCAGCCCTGAAAAAGAACCGACGTTCCAATCCTTCGACTGCGATTTCTCTGAAGACAAAAGAGAAAAAATACAATCCGGAACGATAAAAGAAGAAAACCCAATCCGTGAACTTAGCTAGAGCATCAGCACAACCATTGAGACCACTCTTCACATGGGAGAACGTGTATGAGGTGAAGCCACGAGAGATACATCTGCAGACAGATACAATATACAGGACAGGAGGTTGATGATTATTTGATTGTCTCCTTCCACCTTCCACTATGACGGTGGAGGCATTAAATTTGAGGAGGGCATTCAGTCCTTAGAAGGATCGCATCACGTACTTATCCTAATTCGGACTCCCAACTCATGGGAAAAATACTACAAAAGACACCCTCCTGATCTAGTATGTAATCTGAAATAGTTCAGAAGTCCTTAGGTTGGTGGGTCAAGGGTACGTACATCACAGCTGCGTGCAGTCGGTTGGAGTATGATTCACTTTCTAGTCACCTACTATTGTGAGGCTGTGATGCACACCGGACCCACCTACGCGGGCGACCGACCGACCAACAGATTGGAGGAGGTCGGAACTCAATCTGAACTACACAACATGGGCTCCCACAGTGTAGGCCCTTGGGTCCGACCATGTTTCAATTTACAGGATAGGCTTCTCTTGCACTCCACCCACGGTGTATGGGCCGGGCTTAGAGGTGTCCAAACTCGGGAAATTATTCAACAGGCCTTGTCCCAAGAGCCTCTGGTCGAGAACATAGTAGGTCGTGCCCGAAAAATCGGGCTTCGTGATCTTTGAGTGAAAACTCGCACGCTTACGAAGCGCATCCAACCGACCTCTATCATGTCCAGGAATTAAGTTAAAGATTCTTGCTACCAAACACGTCTTTAGGGTTTGGTAAAGCCGCATCATGAGCGCAACTGAGGGTGCAGATGAGAAGTATTGAATGTCAGTCCAAAATCATCTGCTATCTATTCTCCCTTTGGACTGTATATATTTTGGTCTAACAGGTTGTTCAATGAATTGCCACGGTAGTTGTTCGATAAATTGCTCAAATGGGTTAATGAACCATTCAGGCTACTATGAAAATTAAGGCGGTGTTTGGCATGAGGAATTGATGTTCCGCTTAAACCTCATCCAGAAGATGGTATTCCGGTCAATCATTATTTCCAACGCTATTCAATGGTTCAGCGTTCCAATTAGCGTAGAAAAGGACGGAGTGATAAATTATCGTTCCAAAGTTCTTCATTCCCCCAAAACAAACATTATCCCTTCAGGTTGAAATTTAGAATAGCGGATAGAAACGGATGGGTCAGGAACGATGCCAAACACCTCTAAGTTGTTGAATGTTCTTTAGTGAAATATTAAAATTTAGTTTTTCTATTAACCTGACTATTGTTTCCAGTGCCATTTCAGGATGGTTTTGTCGCTGGCCTAGATTCGTCACTGGATCAGAAGTTCATACAAAGAGCCGAAATGTGCTATAGAAAAAGCACACCAAGATACAGAAACAATTGATGCTGCTTGCTCTACTTGTTCTTGAGGCCAAGATGCAGAATTTCCTAACTCAGATGACTGATTCCAAAGCTTTGGTGTTTCTTTATGTAATATAGAATTTAGATCTTATGGATGTTGTGAATCCCCTTAAAGCACCAAATTAATACAATCCAAAACTAGTCTCATCCGACTACGATTGGTCAAAGAAAATCAAATTGTTAGTGATAGTGTATAGCATTGAGATACAGATACCCGTAGATACCTGTATAGGATACCCTTTTTTGTTCCTTTCTTGTATCTATATATATTTGGCCCTTGGCCTAATGAGAAGGTCAATCCATTCTCCCAAAACCTAGCCTCTCTCTCTCCCTCTCTCCATGCTAGGCGATCCTCGTGACATGGTATCAGAGCGGACGATCTGCCTCTCCTCGACGTCCGACGATCGGACTTCCGGTTATCACCCTTGATCTCCGGCCAGATCTGCACCAGGTTCGAGATCCGGCACTCAGCAGCTCCGGCCAGCAGCCTCGAGCTCCGGCCAGCAACCTCCCTCCAGATCAGACCAGATCTGGCGAGATCCGGCCCTCAGCAGCACCGGCCAGCAGCCTCGAGCTCCGGCCAGCAACCTCCCTCCAGATCAGACCAGATCCGGCGAGATCCGGCCCTCAGCAGCTCCGGCCAGCAGCCTCGAGCTCCGACCTCCGAGCTTCGACCTCCTCCGGCCTGTTTTCCGACTTTTTTCGGCCCTCAGCAGCTCCTCCCTCCAGATCTCGACCAGATCCGGCCCTCAGCAGCTCCGGCCCTCAGCAGATCCGGCCCCCAGCGCTCCGACCACCAGATCTCGTCTGATCGCCAAGGTCCCGACGGCAGGTGAAGCCAGATCTCTGAGCTCCGACCTCCGAGTGAGCGATCTCGGCCAGCGAGTGAAGCCCAGCCAGGTGAAGCCAGATCTCGACCAGGTGAAGCCAGATCTCAAGTGAAGTTCGGCCAGGTGAAGCCAGATCTCGGCCAGCTCCGACCAGATCTTGGCCCTGCGCTCCAAGTCAGATCCGACTAGCAGCTCTTCACTGAAATTCCTGTACTCCTGCGCTCCGTTTGAAGTCAGCTTGGTCCCCTGCGATCTCCGGCGCGAGATTAGCTCCGGACTCCGGAATCCTCCCCTGCAACCTCCGAGCTCCGAGCTTCGACCTGCGACCTCTGGTCTGTTTCGTCGTGAGATCAACTCCGACCTCCGAGCTTCGACCTCCGAGCTCCGACCTCCGAGTGAGCCGCCATGGCCGACTCCTCCTCTGTAGATGCTCCTCCTCCCGCGCCACCACACTCTGAGAGCCTCCCATTCGAGTATACTCACGATTTCCTACCGAGCTCGACGGATTTCCCTCTCGCCTCCTCCGCCGACTGGGAAGCATGGGCAACAACCGTTCAGACCACCCTTCTCGGACGTGGCCTTCTTGGACTACTCGACGGCACCACCACGGCACCGAGTCAGGCTTTCCCCGCTACTCTTCAAGCGTGGCGCCTTCGTGATGCACGGGTCACCGCCTATCTTGTCGCTTCGGTCGATCGGACGATGCGTGCTGACCTCGCCGCTCTTGGAGCATCCACAGCCATATGGCGCTCCTTAGTTGAGCGTTTCGTGGAGTCTAGCGGCGCCCGCGAGTATGCTCTCCTCTCCCAGGTCCAGTCCGAGCAACAGGGTGATCGTACGATCCAGCAATTCCATGCACAGATGCGTGGTTACTGGCGGGAGCTTCAGTCACTGGTACCTCCCTTCCCTCCTGAGTGTTGTGCCGCTCACCAAGCCTTCTGGGAGCGCCATCAACTTTATCAGTTCCTGATGGCCCTTCGACCAGAATTTGGCTCACTTGCTGGCGCACTGATCCACCGAGACCCACTTCCACGTTTAGATGCTGCCATTTCTGAGCTCGTCGCCGAAGAGACCAGGCAGCGCACCATCGCCATCAGGGCTACCCCTCCCCCCTCCAGCCAAACGGGTGTCCTTGCTGCAGCCCCAGCTGCCTCCTTTACTTCTGCTCCTGGTCGCGATCGGTTTGTGTGCACTCATTGCCACAAACCAGGCCATGTTGTCGCTACCTGTTGGAAGCTGCATCCCGAGAAGAGGCAAGGACCCCGAGGACATGGTCGGCCCGTTGTCTCTACTGCCGCTGCTGCTACTGCTCCGTCCTCTCCTCGCACGGTTCCGTCATCACCCCGGGGTTCCTTGGACACCCCTGACACTACTCAGCTCCTTCAGCAGCAGCTTGCACAGCTTCAGTTCCGTCTGGACCAGCAGGAGAGTTTCAACTCCGCCGAGGCTTCCAGCGCCTCCAGTTCTTCAGCTCACTTAGCCACTCCCGGTACCTTCACAACTTGGATCCTGGACTCTGGGGCCTCCCATCACATGACTTCCAATGCTTCCTTACTTACTGATTGCCGACCGACACCGCACATTCCATCGATACATACTGCAGATGGCTCTTCTTTGACCATCTCGCAATGTGGATCGATTACCGCCACTACAGAACCGAGCGGTCGTCTCTCTTTACGCACTGTATTGCATGTTCCCCAGCTTCGCATGCAACTCATCTCCATTAGCAGCCTTTGTGACTCTGGATGTGTTGTGACTTGCTCTCCTTCTTCTTGTGTTGTGTAGGATCCACATACCGGATGGGTGATTGGCGCTGGTCGTAGATCAGGCGGGCTGTACCATCTCGAGCATCTCCATCTTCCCATCATTTCCCCTCCTGGCGTATGTAGTCTAGCTTCTCCTGATGCCGGCTTGTGGTACCGAAGACTAGGTCACATTTCTGAGTCTCGACTTAAGAGCTTACTGCAGACTGGAGCTCTAGGTCATTGTTCTTTTTCTTCTTTATCTATATGTACCGGTTGTAAGCTTGCCAAAGCTACAGCTCTACCTTTTCCTTCTAGTATCTCTCAGAGTTCTGCTCCTTTTGACTTAGTACACTCCGATATTAGGGGCCCTTCACCTCTTCCTTCGATGTGCGGCTATCGCTATTATATTTCTTTCATCGATGACTTCAGCCGATACACTTGGGTTTACCTTCTTCAGCACTACTCTGAGGTTCCTCAGGTCTACTAGACTTTCACGTCGATGGTCCACACCCAGTTCGGTTGTCGCATTAAGATATTTCGGTCTGATTGCACCCTCGAGTACCTCTCCACTGCTATGCGGACACTTATTCAGTCCCATGGGACCCTATTTCAGCACTCATGTCCTCACACACACGAGCAAAACGAAGTAGCCGAGAGGAAGCACCGTTATATCCTTGAGACGATGCGTGCTCTTCTTCTCTCTGCTTTCGTTCCACGCACTTTCTGGGCTGAGGCTGTCTTGACCTCAGTCAACCTCATCAACATCACCCCTTCTTCTGTTTTTCCAGGTGGTGCATCTCCCCACGAGCGTCTTTTCTCTTCCCCTCCTGATTACCGTCCGCTTCGCACCTTTGGGTGCACCTGCTTCGTCCTCCTTCCACCCTATGAACGAACAAAGTTGTCCGAACATGCAGTTAAATGCATCTTCCTAGGAATCAGTGCCGAGCACAAAGGTTATCGTTGCTATGACCCTTTGACTCGTCACCTTCGCATCTCCCGACACGTCTCCTTCGTCGAGGATGTCCCTTACTACTCCACTGCAGCTCAGGACCTCACCTTCTTGGAGACTCCTACCACGCTGTCTCCGACTCTCGAGCCCTTTCCATCACCCCTTTCGTCCAGCTCCACTTCTCCCCCTGCTTCCAGTACTTCTTCAACGGAGTCTTCCTCCGTCCCCTCTTCTCCTCCGTCACCGATTGATTCCGTCAGCCTTCCTCATACTCCCGATACTCATGGTACTCCGCCCGCTATGCCCAGTCAGACGTCCCCGGTCGTGGATCCTTGCTCGCCGCCCCGCTATCCTCAACGCGAGCACCACCCACTTGATCGCTTCAGCTTTAGCTCTGGCCCACCCGACCGTTTTGGCTTTGCCACGGTCACCTCTTACTCGCCTCAGTTTACAGCCTTTCTTGCAGCCCTTCACACAGACCAGGTACCGGGAGGCCGTCCAGTCCCCTCAGTGGAGACAGGCTATGAGCGAGGAGTTTCAAGTGTTCGAGCAGACTCAGACTTGGGATATCATCCCCCTTCCTGCTGGCATTGAGCCTGTCAGTTGCCGATGGGTCTACAAGGTCAAGCGGCGACCTGATGGTTCCATCGAGCGACACAAGGCTCGGTTGGTGGCCTGTGGTTTCACTCAGGCATACAGAATAGACTACGAGGAGACTTTCGCACCCGTAGCTCAGATGACCTCCGTTTGTGCACTCCTGGCAGTTGCAGCAGTCCGTCGATGGCCTCTTCTCCAGATGGACGTGAAGAATGCCTTTCTCCATGGTGATCTTTCTGAGGTCGTCGATATGCAGCCACCCCCTAGTTTGCATACTCCTCCCCAGCATGTCTGTCGTCTCCGTCGTGCCATCTACGGGCTCAAGCAAGCCTCTCGAGCTTGGTTTGAGTGTTTCCGACGAGCTGTCACATAGATCGGCTACATTGAGAGCTCGCAAGATCACTCGCTTTTTGTGCGGTCATCTCCTCAAGGTAGGGCTATTCTCCTATTATATGTCGACGACATGATCATCACGGGTGATGACTCCGCTGCCATCACTTCCCTTCAGCAGCATCTTCGGCGCCGGTTCCAGATGAAGGATTTAGGTCCTCTTTGCTACTTCCTTGGGCTAGAGATTACCCATAGTGAACGAGGAATTCTGCTATCCCAGCAGAAATATACGACTGACATTCTCAGCCGAGCTGCCCTTTTCGATGATCGCTCTGCCGTCACCCCTCTCGAGCTTCACGTGAAGCTTCGTCCCACCGATGGTGAGCCCCTCTCAGATCCTACTCGGTACCGACAGATCGTTGGCCAGTTGGTTTACCTCTGTATCACCAGGCCTGACATTGCTCACGCAGTTAGCATCATCAGCCAGTTTGTCGAAGCCCCTCGCTCTGCTCACTATGCTGCCCTTCTCCGGCTTCTTCGTTATCTCCGAGGCACCATCACCCGGTCGCTCCTACTATCGTCGACTTTACCTCTGGTCCTACGCGCCTACTCGGATGCCGACTGGGCTGGTGATTCGACCACTCATCGATCGACTACCGGTTATTGCCTATTTCTTGGAGATTCTCTTATCTCATGGCGCAGCAAAAAGCAGAGCGTTGTCTCCCTCTCTAGTACTGAAGCAGAGTTTCGAGCCATGGCCTCTACTACCAAAGAGATCGTTCACTTGCGATGACTTCTCGGAGATCTAGGGGTTCAGATCTCTGAACCTACAGCCCTTCACTGTGACAATCGGAGTGCTATACAGATTGTCACCAACCCGGTCTTTCATGAGAGGACGAAGCACATTGAGCTCGATTGCTACTACTCTCGCCAGGAGTATGAGGCCGGGACCATCTCTCTCCCATTTGTTTCCTCCGGAGAACAGATTGCCGACTTCTTCACGAAGTCACATCCTGCTCCACGTTTTCAGTTTCTGCTTAGCAAACTCATGGTGCATGACCCACCTTGAGTTTGAGGGGGGCTGTTAGTGATAGTGTATAGCATTGAGATACAGATACCCGTAGATACCTGTATAGGATACCCTTTTTTGTTCCTTTCTTGTATCTATATATATTTGGCCCTTGGCCTAATGAGAAGGTCAATCCATTCTCCCAAAACCTAGCCTCTCTCTCTCCCTCTCTCCATGCTAGGCGATCCTCGTGACACAAATCACAAATGATCCTCCGTTGGATTGATGCGAAACAAACTATCAATCACAAGAAGAGAAAACAAAAGGCAAAACAAGCCACAAAACAATCACAGAAAGAGACAAGAGATTTACATGGAAACCCTTGCAAGGGAAAACCATAGACAAAGACGATTGGACGATCCACTATAATGAATAACCAAACGGAGTTACAAGCCACGCTCAACTCCAACGAGAAGAGCTCCATTCACTTAGAGCAACCTCTCCCTGAAGATCCCACAAGATCCTTCACCAAGTCACTCCCTCAAAAAAACAATGTTTTATCGCATCACCAAAACCCTATGTCACCTAATATATGGGGAAAATATGTATATAAATATCTATCCCAAAATTGCTATCTAATGGTCGAAATTGGAGTCCAAAATGCACTGGAAACAAGCCAAACCCATGCAAAATCCTGGGCGCCCGGGCACCAATCGAGGCCCCAAGGAGATATTCTAGCAAGATCGGTGCCCGAGCGCCCACAGTCAGTCACCCAAATGAAGTGTGCTGACTTAAGAGGGGGGTGGTGGGAAGTCTTGGCTAGTTTGGTACCCGGGCGAACTCGGACTGAGGCTAGAGATATAAGACATTTCAATAATTCTCCACCTTGGTGAGATAACTCCAATAGAACATCTGATTCTTGTCTCCAAAGCACCCTGAAGGTGCCCAAATGATAAACCTCAGTGTCCCAAAACACGCCTTCAAAATGCTCCAAAGCACCCTGAAGGTGCCAGCACCCTAAAGGAGCGAAGCTCCTCAAATCATCTTGACCAATCTCTGGTAATGCCTAAACTTAATTACCGAAACTAGTTTCATCAACGTGTCAGACGGATTACCATGTGTGGGAATCTCCTTCACATAAATCACCATATTCTTAATAGCCTACCAAACAAAATATTACCAGATAACGATATGCTTCAGTTGTGAGTGATGAACCTGATCGTCGTTCACAAAATAAATAATTATATGACAATCCAAAAAATACCACCAGACTGAGTTGTGAAAGATAAAATTTATCCATAATATATCGGAGTTAATTTACCTCCTTAGCACCTTCTATAATAGCTATGTATTTTCCCTCTGTCGTCGGCGGTGTAACTTTGTCCTATAGGAAGGCTTTCCAACTCACTGAACTCCGTTCAAGTGTAAACATATAACATATCATAAAGCTTCGTCGATAAAGATCCCAATATATATAGTTCGTATCAATATATCCCACTTATCTCTAACTGACTTGTTGTCTCGCTTAAAGAGTAACCCAAAGTCCAATGTACCCTAAAGGTACAAGAATATCCACTTCATGGTCTTCCAAAGCTCCTTCCCCAGATCGGTCATATAACGATTGACTACACTAATCGCCTATGCGATATCTGGTTGCATACATGTCATTACGTATATCAAACTAATAATTGTGCTCACATACAATACACGAGCCATGTAGACATGCTTGTTCTCGATGCTAGAAGACTATCTCGGTGTTAACCGAAAGTGTGCAGCAATGGGAATACTAATGGTCTTAGCATCGCACATGCCATAACGAGAAATTATTTTCTAAAGATAGCTCCTCTGCATCAAATGAACTATATCATGCTTCTGATCTCTATGAATTTCCATCCCAAGAATCTTCTTAGTATCGCCCAAGTCCTTCATCTCAAATGCATCGCTCAAGTAAGATTTCAAAATGTCGATATGTAATATCTTCTTTGCAGCAAACACCATGGAACCATCACGAAGCGTCCTCAAGTAGATGTAGTGATTATACTTACTTCTGATGTATCCATGATCCCCCATGAATATGTCGAATCTCTTATACTACTGTCTCGATAACTGCTTAAGTCCATACAAGGAATTCATTCATCTGTAAATATGGTTCTCTTTTCTTTCCATCATGAATTCCTTGGGTTGTTATATGTAGATATATTCCTCCAACTTTGTCACATCCTAGATTTCACTTTGTAGTGAGAAACCCTGGACGTGAGATTTTATTGCCATTTTTTTTTTAAAAAAAAGATATATAAGTCATTTTAAGTTTAGTTTATTTTTCCTTACTTTGATACTAGCAATAAAACTCATACCTAAGGCTTCGCGCTATAGAATAAAATCCAAGATGTAACAAACTTGTCATGCAAGAACATTGCCTTCACATCGAGCTGCTCCCACTCAAGATTGAATAGTGCTACCATGTCCAATAAAATATGAATAGAGGTGTGCTTCCATAGGTGAAACTATCTCGTTGCAGTCGATGCCTACTTTTTGTAAATAGCCTTTAGCTACCAATCACGTCTTGTACTGAACACCAACTGGAGCCTTCCCTATTTCTTGTATACCCACTTACAACCATTCATTTTCTACCCTCTGGATCTCACAACAAGCTCTCATATCTTAATTTTGTGAAGAGATTCATTCTTTTCACCCATGGTCGGGCCCCACTGAACACAATACCCTTTCTGGACTAGCTCTCTAAAAGTTATCTACTACAACTTTAATGTAGTCCTAATTAAGAAAGAAAAAAAGTACAATTTAACCCCAAGTATAAGATGTGCAGTAAAGTAATAATCTCATAGTAGTTTAATCTACATCTATAAAAAAAAAAAATCTTGGAGCCAGTAAATCTACCTGCAATGGATCACCATGACTCTCGCCCTCATAATTGATCGATCCCTAACATCAACCATCTTGAACTCAACAACTGAGTTTCATTGAACATCACATCTCTACTTGTAATGAAGCTCTGCGATTCTGGGCACCATAAGCTATTTCCCTTAACTCTTAAAACATACCTCAAAAATATGTCTTTCTTTGAATGTGTATCTAACTTGTTATCTTTGACGAAATAGTAAACATACATCTAAATACTCACAAGATTGAATAGCCCATCGGTTTAACTAACCAAACCCCCTTCGGAGTCTTTAAAGTAAACGCAATAGCCGGTGACCTATTCATCAAATAGCATGTTGTATTCACAGTTTTTGTACAAAATTCTTTACCCTAGATTGACTCAAAAAACATACAGCATGTTCACTCAAGTAAAGTATGGTCCATCCTTTCTATGGCTCCTTTCTACTGAGGTGTTTTTCTAATCGTGAAGTGTCTAACAATGCCTTCTTTCTTACAGTTGTGCTAGAATTTCTTTGATATGTTAACTCTCTCTCATTATCGCTGTGGAGACACTTTAACTTCTTACTAGTCTGCATCTCCATCAAATTCTTACATCTCTTAAATGTCTTGAACACCTGATTTTTGGTTTTCAACATGTAAACCCTAACCTTTCTAGAATAGTCATCCATAAAGGATATGAAGACCATGATCATTCCTTAGAAACAACTTTAGAAGGATCCCAAACATCTATATGGACATAATCCAACATCCCCTACATGCGATGGAATGATGTACCTAATTTGACCTGATGTTGATTTCCAAACACTGTTCATATAAGACAAACTTGACATTCTTCATACCTGAGAGCAAATCCTAGTTGTTCAACTCAGATAGGCCCCTCTCACTTATGTGGCCCAGACGTTTATGCCACAATTATGCCGAGGTTGCCTCTTGATCTTCCATCGAAGTAAAAACCATAGCTTTGCTCATAAATGTGCTCCCAAAAAGAACATAAATGCTTCTGACCTTATCATCCTTTATAGTGGTTATACTCCCTCGAGATATCTTGGTCGAATGGGGACTCCACCTTAACTAGTGAATTTGTAATCGAAAGAGTTCAAGGTACCGAGAGATCAAATTCATCCTCAAATCTGGAACGTGTCGAATGATAGTCAGAGTTCTAATAATGCCATCATGCATACAGATTTTGACTATTTGTTTTCTGACCATCTTGCAGTGATACTATTACCCATCCAAATTGTAGCACTACTCACCTCCTGATAGGAAGAGAACCATTCTCTATTGAGACAGATGTGGTAGGAGTAACCAAAATCTAGGATCCACTTGTGAGTCAGATCCTTTTAAATTGTAACTAATAAGACTACATCATTTGATAGATCTTTTGATATGTGAGCCGTTTCAGACGATTCATCATACTATGCACCTTTTTCAGACTTGTTATTCTTCGTCTTTAACTTAGGACAATCAAACTTGATATGACCCTTCATATGACAATAATAGTACTCCACATCTTTCCTTGATCTTGACTTAGATCGATATTTTTCCTTAGAAGATCCCTTGTTCTCTGACCTCCCTCTCTCCATGAACAAATTAGAAATTTCTGCTCGAGAATCTGAACCTAAAAACTTCTTCCTGAAATCATTGGATAAAAGAGTCATATATAATTCTTCTAGTTCAATGGTCTTCCTCCCATAGAGAATCATGATAACAAATATTGAAGTGCTCAAAGCGATCCGATAGAGAGGAGAGAAGATTGAGGACTTTGTAAGACTTCATGTGGAACATGTAAAGTTAATTGCTACTTCAGAAACAACCAATTTATAAGACCTCGTCATGTACAGGTTTTCAACATTCGACCAAACACTACAAGAAAGAGGTTTATTGCCGACGGAATATTTTATTACCATCGGTAATAATATATTTTTTACCGATGATAATAATAACTTTCGTCGGTATAATAACTTTGAACTTTTAATTAATTTTCCCATTTTTAATACCGACAAAAAAATAAAGTCTGTCGGTATAATTTATTTACCGACGGAATACACTATATCCGTCGGTAAAAGATATATATTACCGACGAAAAGAAATATACATGTCAGTATTATAAATTATTATATATAATAATATTTGATATTTTTTTATCGATGAAAATTTAATATTCGTCGGCAAAAAACCCTGCGATTAAAACCAGATACTGATTCCCCTTATCTTTTATGTTCTCTCTCGAATTATTCCCCCCCCCCACCTGATTTCGATCCCCCCTGGCCCCTCCCCGATTTTGATTCCCCCCTGGCCCCTCCCCAATTTCGATCCCCCCCCCCCTCGGCCTTCCCTCCGGCGCACTCCGGCTCCGCCGCCTCTCCTCCGGCCTCCTCCGGTGAGTCCCCTCCTCCTTCTCCTCCTCCTCTCCCCACCTGTCGATCTCTCCTCTTCCTCCTCCTTCTCCTCCTCCTCTCCCCACCTGTCGATCTCTCCTCTTCCTCCTCCTTCTCCTCTCATCCGCCTCCTCCTCCTCCTCCTTTATTTAATTTGTTGCAAATCGCACCCTAAAGTTTGAAATGTTAGCACAATATCCCTTTGTCAACTACTTAATTTCCTCAATTGATAATTTTTATCTGATTAAAACTGAATTGCAGGGGGCCAATTGTGGTTTTACCCCCTAATCGCACCCTAAAGTTTGCTTGGTTAATTTTGCTCCAAATCGCACCTACCCTAAAGTTTGAAATGTTAGCACAGTACCCTTTTGTCAACTACTTAATTTCCTTATTTGATCATTTTTATTTTATTAAAATTAAATTGTAGGGGGCAAAATTTATTTTTTCTTGGTTAATTTTGTTCCAAATCGCACCCTAAAGTTTGAAATGTTAGCACAATACCCCTTTGTCAACTAAATAATTTCCTCATTTGATAATTTAATTTTATCTGATTAAAACTGAATTATAGGGGGCAAAATGTAGTTTTTAAAATATAGGGGGGTTGTGTTTTTGAGCTAAACTTCACGGGGGCAAAGTGTACGTTATTTACCCAATGCAAAATTTAGGGAGGGTCATAGCCCTTGGTCTCTATGTAGTTTTGTCTCTACGTCCATGTCGGCCGGAATAGCACTTGTCAATGCGGAGGTTAAATACAATATTAGCCTCAGGATACCATAATTTGCTATATTAGCCTCAAGACGCCGAGGTAACTATAGTATTAGCCTTAGGACACCGAGGTTAAATATAGTTGTGGACTCCGTGGTTAAATACACCGAGGTTAAATACTGTGGTTCGGGGCCACTAATTTGTTATATTAGCCTCAGGATACCATAATTTGCTATATTAGCCTCAGGACACCATAATTTGCGATATTACCTAAGGTCCATACAAGTATACATTCATCCTCAGAACGAGTATATATTAATCTGTATAAAGTGTATACATTCATTTTAGAAAAAGTAAACATTCGTTTTAGAATTAGGGTAGGGTTATGTTTAGTGTTTAGGGTTAGGGTTTAGGTTTAGGTTATAGGATTAGGGTTAGACTTAGGTTTAGGGTTTAGTATAGAACTTGAGTATAAGTCTTGAGTATAGGACATGAACCTAGGAGGAACTTAAGTATAGGACATGAACCTGGGAGGAACTTAAGTATAGGACTTGAGTATAAGTCTTGAGATAGGAAGACTAAGGTTACAAAATACTATGACTAGGAGCCTAGGTTAAATACATTTTACTTAGAATATATATGTGTTTTAGATTTAGAAATGTTCTGATTAAAGTCTTTTGTTTAGATGTCAGAGATCGTGTTCAGGAAAATACGTTACCACCCTTGGCAAGAGCCGAGGTGGTCGAGGCTCCAGTTCTAGTTTCGACGGTAGATCCTTCCTCTACGAGGATGGCATCGATGAGGCTGCTACAGAGTCAGGTTGAGCCTCAGTACATGGCTAAGTATACTAGGCCCATCGTGAAGAGGCCACGATGCCACAGATGCAGATTCTTTGGACACATTAGGGCTTTTTGTCCCTGCAAAGGGAAGAATGACGTGACCTGGTTCAAGATGAGCAACTGCTATATTAAATGCTACGTCAACAGTCACCTCGGAAGAGCGTATACCTGCCAATTGTGACGACCATGATCCAATAGGTAATAGCCAAGTGCTAAGACTCCTAAGGCTAGGATGCCAAGATGGATGAGGTGAGGTAAGATAAGGTGAGGTGTAAAAGGCCACGAGTTAGCCCCATATCGCTTGGAAAGAAGGAGATTCTAAGCTACTTATATAATTTCCCCTCCCAAACATAGAAGGCGCGTTTTAGAAACCATGCGCCGCTACGGATTTCATAAGAACTCCGTAGTTAAGCATATTCGGGCAAGAGTAGTAATAGGATGGGTGACCTCCCTGGGAAGTTCTCGTGCGGGCATGGACAAAGCGGACAATATCTTGTGTGTTTGGGGCGGATGTTATAAAATAGTATCAGAGGCGGTTCTCCTCGGGATAGGGGGGTCTAATCATATACGAGGATGTGTAGCCCTAAGGGGGGTGGATTGTGACAACCAAGATCCAATAGCCAATAGCCAATAGCCAAGTGCCAAGACTCCTAAGGCTGGGATGCCAAGATGGATGAGGTGAGGTGAGGTGTACAAGGCCACGAGTTAGCCCCACATCGCCTAGAGAGAAGGAGATCCTGAGCTACTTATATAATTTTCCTCCCAAACATAGAAGATGTGTTTTAAAAACTGTGCGCCGCTACGGATTTCGTAAGAACTCCGTAATTAAGCGTGCTCGAGCGAGAGCAGTACTAGGATGGGTGACCTCCCTGGGAAGTTCTCGTGCGGGCACGAGCAAAGCGGACAATATCTTGTATGTTTGGGCAGATGTTACACCAGTGTTATAGGGATAGGGGTATATGCTTCACCTGTGGTAAGTTAGGGATAGGGGTATAGGCTTCACCTGTGATAAGTTAGGGCACGTGCGAGCGATGTATCCTTTAAAGGACGTCTGCTTTACGTGTGACATTTTAGGCCATCTGATGAGGGATTGCCCTTAGAAGGGTGTTGGACATCCACAGTAGGACACTGAGTAGTTCTTTATCTATATTTATGTACTTTTAGAGTTTATGACTTTTTGGGCATGTATGTGTGTACTCGGATATAATCTAATAATCATGTATCATCATATCTTTTATATATATATAAGACGTATTGTATATTTCATCCTTCTTTCAACTTTTGAAGAATTCCCTAATATCGTTTAAGACCTTGTAGATTTTAAGGAGTGGTGTGGTTTGCCACAGCCGATGACTGACATTCGGGCTTGGAACCTAACCCTATTGACTAAAATTAGGCGAAATCTATTACCATTTTTTTCAGTTCCAAAACTAAAATTGGACGGAAGCTATCGCCATTTTTTCAGTTCCATAACTAAAATTGGGCGGAAGCTATCACCTTTTTCTATTTCCATAAGGAGTCGGGCCTTGGGTCTATTTGAACTATTTGGAGTTAGGGCGATGTTTTATACTCCATATGGAGCCACGCAAATACTTAGATAACCGGTGTGGTTGGGGCAGAGTCTCATAGACATGGTTTGAAATTAATATAGGAATATGTTTGGCCAGATAGACGAAGATGTCTTTAATCGATAAGAGTTGGATACGTAATTCGAATCGGATAAGCCAAGAGTACAGAGAAGGAGTCAAAAAATTCCTTGATTTTGCATTTGAGTGTCTTGCACCGCCTGATAGAAAAATTGTATGTCCCTATATAGACTGCAGAAGGGTGACTAGAAAGGTTTGAGAGAAATATGAGATTAATCTGGTAATGCGTGGCATTGACATTAGCTATACTCGTTGGTTCTCGCACAGTATGGAACTAGATGTAGTCCCCATGACAGCTCATATTGAAAATACGAACATCGTGGTCAATGACGATGATATTAATACGGATGATGGCGATGACATGAAGGGTAAGATGCATGATTTGCAAGGTGGAATAGGCACGAAAACACCGTCAGGTGATCAACCCAATATTGAAGCGGACATGTTCTATTGATTACTTAAGGATGCCGAGTAATATCTATACCCGGAGTATGAGAAGTTTTCAAAACTCGCTTTCACTGTAAAGCTTCTTCAATTGAAGTGTCTCAATGGTTGGAGTAATAGGTTATATAATATATTGCTAGAGTTATTAAAAGAGGCTTTTCCCATGGATGAAAAATTATCGAAATTATTCTACAAGGCGAAGAAGACAATGAAAGATCTTAGGCTTGGTTATGACAAAATAGATGCATGCATGAATGATTGTATGTTGTACCGGAAGGAGTACAAACATACACGGTCATGCCATATATGCGAAGCACCAAGATATAAAGAGGCGGATACCGAGTGAAGTACCAACCGAAGGAAGAAAAATATATCTTCAAGGTTCTTGTATACTTCCCACTTAGGAATAGGCTTCAGAGGTTGTTTATTTCATTGAAGACTACTAAGCACATAAGGTGACACACACGAGAATATACAAATGACGAGGTTATGAGACATCCGGTCGACTCTCTGATATGGAAAGATTTTGATCAGACATATCCAGAATTTGTACATGAAGTTCGCAACGTCATGTTAGGGCTTGCTAGCGATGGCTTTAACCATTTTGGAAATATAAGTGTGTCATACAGTATTGGGCCAGTTATTCTAGTTCCATACAATTTACCTCCCTGAATGTACTTGAAGAAGCCGTACACAATACTCTCCTTACTCATTCCTGGACCCAGATTACTTATAATGATATTGACGTTTACTTACAGTCGTTGATTGAGGAGTTAAGCGAGTTATGGGATGTTGGGGCCGATATGTATAATACCTTGTCGAGCTATAATTTTCGGATACATGCGGCACTTCTAGGGACCATCAACAATTTTCCTGCATATGCCAACTTATCCAGCTGGAGTACTAAAGGAAAATTGGTGTGCCCTATATGCAATAAGGAGACACATTCATTACGGGTAAAGAACGGAGGCAAGTTAATTCTGTTATATGGGTCATCGAAGATTTCTTCTTAACATTCATAAATGGAGGCATAACAAACGAGTGTGCAACAGTAATAAGGAGCTTGCAAAGACTCCGAAGAAGCTTTTGGGGGTAGAAGTCTTGTATGAATTGGATCAGCTCGATTCAGTGACACTTAGTAAAGATAAAATGAAGATGACGTACGTAGACTCTGCGCATGAGCATAACTAGAAGAAGAAAAAGAGTGTTTTCTTTAAACTACCGAACTAGAGCAGTCTACTCCTGTAATATAACTTGGATATCATGCATATCGAGAAAAATATGTGTGACAATATTATAGAAACACTACTGAATCTCGATAGTTAGATAAAAGATAATCTGAAATCTTATCTCGATCATAAGGAGTTAGGCATCCGAAAATCACTTATCCCCAAGAGATTGGTGATAAGTATGTGCTGCCAATTACATGCTACACCATAAGCTCACAGCAGAAGACAGTCTTATGTGCATACCTATGTTCTTTGAAATTGTCAGACGAAAGTTGTCTAGATTAAAGAGTCATGATTATCATGTTCTTATGCAGCGATTGTTATCCCTTGCTATATATGCGAATTTAGCCGAACAAGTATCATGTTCATTAATTGAGCGGACCAACTTGATCAGATGAAGAGAGATATTGCAATCATATTGTACAAGCTGAATATGACAGTTCTACCTTCCTTCTTTGATGTCAAGGTGCATTTGACCATGCACTTGCCAAAAGAGGCAAAACTTATGATTTCCTACTGCTTAGACTCTAAATTAGTCAATCGGAGGGGAAAATCTTAAATTATCTATTAAATACTTGCTCGCAAGTCCGAAATATGAAAAACCATCAAAGTCCGAATTATCGGATGCGATCCAAAAATGATCCGATCAAATCCGAAACACGCTAATTTATGATTTTCAAACACGTAGACTCTAAATTGGTCAATTGGATGATAAAATCTTTAAATATCTACTAAATACTTGCTCGTAAGTTTGAAATATGAAAAACCATCCAAGTCTGAGTTATTTGATACGATCCGATGATGATCCGATCGAATCCAAACCAACTTTAAAATCCAAAACATGCTAATTTATGATTTTCAAACGCTTAGACTCTAAATTAGTCAATCGGAGGGTAAAATATTAAAATATTTATTAAATACTTGCTTGCAAGTCCGAAATATGAAAAATCATCAAAGTCTGAATTATCGGATATGATCCAATAACGATTCAATTGAATCCAAACCAACTTCATAATCTGAAACACACTAACTTATGATTTTCCAATACTTAGACTCTAAATTAGTCAATCGGAATGTAAAATCTTAAAATATCTACTAAATACTTGCTCGCAAGTCCAAAATATAAAAAACCATCCAAGCCCGAATGATCGAATGCGATCCGATGATGATCCGATCGAATCCAAACCAAATTCAAAATCCAAAACATGCTATTTTATGATTTTCAAATGCTTAGACTCTAAATTAGTCAATCGAATGATAAAATATTAAAAATTCTACTAAAAACTAGCTCGTAAGTCTGAAATATGAAAAACTATCCAAGTCTGAATTATCGGATACGATCCGATAATAATCCGATCGAATCTAAACGAACTTGATAATCCAAAACACGCTAACTTATGATTTACCAATGCTTAAACTCTAAATTAGTCAATCGGAGGATAAAATCTTAAAATATAAACTAAATACTTGCTCGTAAGTCCAAAATATAAAAAACCATACAAGTCTGAATTATTCGATGTGATCCGATCGAATCCAAACCAACTTCATTATCCGAAACACTCTAATTTATGATTTTCAAACACTTAGACTCTAACTTAGTTAATTGAGGATAAAAT
Source organism: Chamaelirium japonicum (assembly GCA_947650365.1). NCBI lineage: Eukaryota > Viridiplantae > Streptophyta > Magnoliopsida > Liliales > Melanthiaceae > Chamaelirium > Chamaelirium japonicum. Next base: position 61,944,334 of record OX393550.1, read on the forward strand.
CTTTAAATATCTACTAAATACTTGCTCACAAGTCCGAAATACGAAAATCCATCAAAGTCTGAATTATCGGATATAATCTGATGACGATCCTATCGAATTCAAACCAACTTTAAAATTCAAAAAATGCTAATTTATGATTTTCAAACGCTTAGACTATAAATTAGTCAATCGAAGGGTAAAATATTAAAATCTCTACTAAATACATGCTCGCAAGTCCAAAATATAAAAAACCATCAGAGTCCGAATTACCAGATACGATCTGACAATGATCCGATCGAATCCAATTCAACTTCATAATCCAAAACGCGTTAACTTATGATTTTTCAATGTGTAGACTCTAAATTAGTTAATCGGAGGGTAAAATCTTAAAATATCTACTAAATACTTGTTCACAAGTCCAAAATATGAAAAACCATCCAAGTCTGAATTAACGGATGCGATCCGATGACAATCCGATCGAATCCAAACTAACTTCAAAATCCAAAATACTATAACTTATGATTTTCAAACACTAAGACTCTAAATTAGTCAATCGGATGGTAAAATCTTAAAATATATATTAAATACCTGCTCGTAAGTTCGAAATATGAAAAAGCATCCAAGTATGAATTATCAGATGCGATCCGATAATGATCCGATCGAATCCAAACCAACTTCAAAATCTGAAACACATAAATTTATGATTTTCAAACATTTAGACTCTAAATTAGTCAATTGGAGAGTAAAATATTATAATATCGACTAAATACTTGATCGCAAATCCGAAATATGAAAAACCATATAAGTCTAAATTATCATATGCGATCCGATAACGATTCGATCGAATCCAAACCAGCTTCATAATCCGAAACACGCAAACTTATGATTTTCCAATACTTAGACTCTAAATTAGTCAATCAGAGGATAAAATCATAAAATATCTACAAAATACTTGCTCGTAAGTCCAAAATACAAAAAACCATCCAAGTCCACATTATCGGATATGATCCGATGATAATCTGATCAAATATAAACCAACTTCAAAATCCAAAACACGATAATTTATTATTTTTAAACGCTTACACTCTAAATTTTTCAATCAGGGGGTAAAATATTAAAATATTTACTAAATATTTGCTCGCAAGTTCAAAATACGAAAAATCATCCAAGTCTGAATTATCATATACGATCCGATAACGATCTAATTGAATATAAACCCAACTTCATAATTCGAAACAATCTAACTTATGATTGTCCAACGCTTAGACTCTAAATTTGTCAATCGGAGGATAAAATCTTAAAATATCTACTAAATACTTGCTCATAAATCTGAAATATGAAAAACCATCCAAGTCTGAATTATCAAATATGATCCAATGATGATCCAATCGAATGCAAACCAATTTTAAAATCCAAAAGACGAGAACTTATGATTTTCAAATACTTACACTCTAAATTAGTCAATCGAAGGGTAAAATATTAAAATATCTATTAAATACTTGCTCGTAAGTCTGAAATACAAAAAACCATCCAAGTACGAATTATCAAATGTAATTCGATAACGATCCGATCGAATACAAACCAACTTCATAATTTAAAACACACTAAATTAAGATTTTTCAATGCTTAGACTCTAAATTAGTCAATCGGAGGATAAAATCTTAAATTATCGAGTAAATACTTACTTGCAAGTCCTAAATATAAAAAATCATCCAAGCCCGAATTATCGGATGTGATCCAATGACTATCCGATCGAATCCAAACCAACTTTAAAATCTGAAATATGATAACTTACGACTTTCAAACACTTACACTCTAAATTAGTCAATCGGAGGGTAAAATCTTAAAATATCTACTAAATACTTGCTCGTAAGTTTGAAATATAAAAAATTATCTAATTCAGAATTATCGAATTCAATTTGATAGCGATCTGATCGAATCAAAACCAATTTTATAATCTGAAATACACTAACTTAAGATTTTCCAATGCTTAGACTCTAAATTAGTCAATCAGATGGTAAAATCCTAAAATATCTACTAAATACTTGCTCGCAAGTCTGAAATATAAAAAATCATCCAAGTCTGAAATATCGGATGCAATCTGATGATGATCCGATCGAATCCAAACCATCTTCAAAATCAAAAACACGATAACTTATGATTTTTAAATGCTTACACTCTAAATTAGTCAATCGGAGTATAAAATCCTAGTATACCTACTAAATACTTACTCGCAAGTCTGAAATATAAAAAATCATCAAAGTCCGAATTATCGGATGTGATCCGATAATGATCCAATCGAATCCAAACCAAATTTATAATCTGAAACACGCTAACTTATGATTTTCTAATGTTTAGACTTTAAATTAGTCAATAAGAGGGTAAAATTTGAAAATATCTACTATGTACTTACCCGCAAGTTCGAAATACGAAAAACTATCCAAGTTCAAATTATTGGATGCGATCTGTTCAAATCCAAACCACCTTTAAAATCTGAAACATGTTATTTTATGATTCTCAAATGCTTAAACTATAAATTAGTCAACCGGAGGATAAAATATTAAAATATCTATTAAATACTTGCTCGCTAGTACGAAATATAAAAACCATCCAAGTCTGAATTATCGGATGTGATCCGATAAAGATCTTATCGAATCCAAATAAACTTCGTAATTCGATACACGCTAATTTATGACTTACTAATTAACATATAATTTTAGGGCGGTCAGTCAAATTTGTCCTTATATTAATTATAGATATCAATCGTCTATTTAACAAACATATGTTGTTAATTACAGGATGTGTAGCGTCAGGAGATACGAGCACCAGCGTTGTTGCTGGGCGACGGCTTTCCGTCTCTTTTTGATTATATAAAAATAATTTTATAATATTATAAAATAAATATTATTTTAGTGTATTATAAAATATTGATCTGTGACTGTTTAGTACTAAATATTGTGGTAAATATGGTATTGTGGTAATTTTATGTATTATCTATAATATTGTGGTAATTTTGTGTATTGTGGTAATTGTGTATATTATGGTATTATGGTAATTTTGTGTATTATGAAATTATGATATTGTGATAATTTTGTGTATGTTGGTAAATGACAGGAATTAAATAGCCCTTTAGCAATTTTTTTAAAAAAATTCATCTTTTATTACCGACGGATTATATTAGTCCCATCGGTACAAATAATTTTATATAATAGTTTAAATAATATTAACCGACAGAAATATATATCCGTCGGTAATATAATAATATATACCGACGGGTATTATTATTCCTGTCGGTAAAGATACCTATATTATAGACGGTAACAAGTACTTCCATTGGTATTAATAAATTTATTTAATAGTTTTTAATAAATATAACCGATGAAAATAATTTTGCCCGTCGGTAATATATGTATTTTTACCGACGGATCCTGGCTGACCGTCGGTAATAAACTATATTATTTTTTATTAAATAATTAAATATTACCAACAGTTAACAAATATCCACCGGTGATAATATTTATTACCGATGAAAATAATAAATCGGCTCGTTTATCTTTCCCGATGCCAATTTTTTCGATGGCTAGAGACGAAAATTCAGTCCGTCGTGATAAAGCTTTACCAACGGAAATATACGTTTACCGACGGTAATTTTCGGCAGCAAAAACACTTTTTTTTTGTAGTAAACTTGATCTCATTCGCCAAACAAGATCGAATAATGTTGCATGCCTGGAGGTTGAACTCTTCCCAATCCATATTTGATATTTATGCAGTCTTTGCCATCAAACCATACAAAGCTTTGTATATATATTGTTGAATCAATGGATCTCTGACGCTAACCTGTCACAAGAAAAAATTAAACTTTCCATCGAACAAATCTACGTTGAGTTTGAAATTTGGCACCTTTAATAAATTGGTTACCATTGCAATTTGATTAGGAAGCGAGACGAACCACTGCTCTAATACCAATTTGTTGCAAATTCTCTTAAAACACCATATCAATGCAATCTGATCGATACTAGTCTTGTCTAACTATGATGGGTCAACAAAGATCAAATCATAAAAGATCTTTCGACGGATCTATATGGAACAAGCAACCAATCATAAGTAGAGAAAACGAAAGACGAAACAAACCACAAATTAAACAATCTCTCACACACACAGAGAGAAAGTGCCCAATCTCGGTGTGGCATGTCATCTATTATGCCATGCATAATTTTTTTTCTGAATTTTCCCCCTCTTTCGGACCTAGGGTGCTGCGGCTTCCCCCCTACTGTTGCTGCCACCAGCTAACCATCAGATATGCCACCTCATCCCCCTCATCATCAAGTTGATCTTACATGCATTTTCTCCCTTTATGTTTTCTATTTTCATCTGGATCGATTTTTGGATGGGGTAGGTTATTAATTGATTGATTTTTTTGTTTTTTTTTTCCTTCAGTTTTTTCTTTTTCGAATCAAAGTCCAAGCCACTACCACTGCAACCATTAATTCTATCCAGTCCACCACCTCATTGAACCATAATACCATTGATTTTTTTTTCATCCCCTCGGCATTTAGTTGGTATCTACATGCATTTTTCTCTCCCTTTATGTATTTCATTCTTAGTTTCTTCGATTCTTGGTTGAGGTATGTATACAAATCTATCACTATCTTCTTTTATTATAATCGCAACTTCTTTGAGGAAATGTGAGAATGTGATCGATAGACTTATCTCTAACCCCTACTCATAGCGAGCGATAGACGATAGAGCGAGTGGAGGCGGGTAAGCAAGCAGTTGGCGAGCGACGGGCGATAGCAAACGAGAACAAGCATGAGTCCCCCTGCAGGTGAAGACGGGCAGCATCTACAACTGGCCAGAGATGGATGATCGACAGTATCAGATGGCGGAGCGACGGACAAGTGAGCACAGAAGTTAGATAGATAGGGCGGCAATACCTTAGTTTTGTGTTAAAGGATTGATTAAACAAGAATAAGTAGGTATTAGGTTTTGGTGCTAAGCACAGAAGTTAGATAGATAGGAATAGGGTGAGATGAAAAAGAAAAATTGTAGGTACTGCTAAAATCTCAATTAAGTACTTCACACCTACAGTTCCTCAATCTGCCGGTTTGGTCTCTTTATAGGAGAAATATCAAATATATATATATATATATATATATATATATGGGCTGGGATCCGTTGACAACCCAAAATGGGAGGTAAATTTACCTCCCATTTTTAACTTGAATCAATCGGTGGATAGAGGTTTCCGAATTTGCTGAATTTTTGTGAGGATGATCAACATGGCAAGTTGATCATCCTCACAAAAAATCAGCAAATTCGGAAACTTATAAGGGCGTCAAATGTGTTATTCAAATTAACGGTTCAAATAGACGGTTCAGAAACGTTTGATTCAATCGGCACCCTTAGAAGTTTCAGATTTTGTTAATTTTTTGTGAGGATGATCAAATTGCCATAATGATCATCCTCACAAAAAATCAACAAAATCTGAAACCTCTAAGGATGCTAATTGAATCAAATATTTCTGAACCGTCTATTTGAACCGTTAATTTGAATAACACATTTGACGCCCGTATAAGTTTCAGAATTTGCTGATTTTTTGTGAGGATGATCAACTTGCCATGTTGATTATCCTCACAAAAAATCAGCAAATTCGGAAACCTCTAACCAACGATTATGGCGAGTTGTAAATGGGAGGTAAATTTACCTCCCATTTTGGGTTGTCAACGGATCCCACCCCTATATATATATATATATATATATATATATATATATATATATATATATATATATATATATATATATATATATATATATACTTGCCATAATGATCATCCTCACAAAAAATCAACAAAATCTGAAACCTCTAAGGATGCTAATTGAATCAAATGTTTCTGAACCATCTATTTGAACCGTTAATTTGAATAACACATTTGACGCCCGTATAAGTTTCAGAATTTGCTGATTTTTTGTGAGGATGATCAACTTGCCATGTTGATCATCCTCACAAAAAATCAGCAAATTCGGAAACTTCTAACCAACGATTATGGCGAGTTGTAAATGGGAGGTAAATTTACCTCCCATTTTGGGTTGTCAACGGATCCCACCCCTATATATATATATATATATATATATATATATATATATATATATATATATATATATATATATATATATATATATATATACATATATATATATATATATATATATATATATATACATATATATATATATATATATATATATATATATATATATATATATATATATATATATATATATATATATATATATATATATATATATATATATATATATATATAGGGTCGGGATCGGCTGACCCAGCAAATTTTGACCCAGCAATAACCCAGCACCTTTTGATGAACCTAGAGGTTTTAAAATTTGATGAAAATTGGTAGGCATACTCTCTATGGTATGTTGATCATCCTCACAAAAAATCAGCCCATTCTAAAACCTCTAGGTGCATCAAATGCGCACTTCAAATCAACGGTTTTACACTGTCAATTTTAACCGTTGATTTGAAGAGCACCCTTTGATGCACCTAGAGGTTTTAGAATGGGCTGATTTTTTGTGAGGATGATCAACATACCATAGACAACATCCCTACAAAAAATCAGCCCATTCTATAACCTCTAGGTGCATCAAAAGGTGCTGGGTTATTGCTGGGTCATCCGATCCTGACCCATATATATATATATATATATATATATATATATATATATATATATATGGGTCGGGATCGGATGACCCAGCAAATTTTGACCCAGCAATAACCCAGCACCCTATGATGCACCTACAGGTTTTAGAATGAGCTGATTTTTAGTAGGCATGTTGTCTAGGGTATGTTGATCATCCTTACAAAAAATCAGCACATTCTAAAACCTCTAGGTGCATCAAATGTGCTCTTCAAATCAACGGTTTTCAACTGTCAACTTTAACCCTTGATTTGAAGAGAGCATTTGATGCACCTAAAGGTTTTAGAATGAGCTGATTTTTTGTGAGAATGATCAACATACAATAGACAACATGTCTACCAAAAATCAGCCAATTATAAAACCTCTAGGTGTATCAAAGGGCTCTAGGTTATTTGCTGGGTCACCCGATCCTAACCCTATATATATATATATATATAGAGAGAGAGAGAGAGAAAGAGAGAGAGAGAGAGAGAGAAACAAGATGTTACCTTTGAAAACAGCATTCTTCGGTGCTTTGATATGTCACCGATGGCTATCAAAGCCTTGAACGACGACAAAAGTCATTCAAACTCATAATCAGGAGGTGCTAGAAGTCACTGGAGGTGGTTGTCGGGTGCGGATATCGTCGGAGGTCACCGAATGAGATGGGGTGATGAATGGATGGCTCACAATAGAAGGAGTCATCGAAGTCCTCTATCGGTGGAAGCCGACAAGTGGTGTCAGCGGAGATCACCGGTGGAGGTGATCAGAGATTGTTTGTGTTGATTCTGGCCAGAGATCACACATGGAGCGACCGCGGTGGGTTGTCGAAGCAGGAAAATGCTATTTTGAGATGTAGCATCCCGGCCCTCATATATATATATACATATATATATATATATATATATATATATATATATATATATATATATATATATATATATATATATATATATATATATATATATATATATATATATATATATATATATATATATATATATATATATATATATATATATATATATATATATATAGAAGATACGGGGTATAGGCTGGCGGCATAAATCGACGAAATGGGCAGCCACCCATTTGATGCCCCTAGGAGTCTTAGAATGTGCTGATTTTTTGTGAGCATAAGCATCTTATCTTAGATAGAACACCCACAAAAAATCAGCAAATTCTAAAACTTTTAGGGGCATCAAATGTAATATTTCAGATTAACGGTGATAACGAATGCTCGATAAAACTTCTAATATTTGATACCACTAGGAGTTTTAGAATGTGATGATTTTTCTGGGTGTTCTATCAAAGATAAGGTACTTATGCTCACAAAAAATCAGCACATTCTAAGACTCTTAAGGGCATCCCTATTTTTTCGAAATAGGCTGGCAGCTCATTTTCCGTTTCCTATCTCTCTCTCTCTCTCTCTCTCTCTCTCTATATATATATATATATATATATATATATATATATATATATATATATATATATATATATATATATATATATATATATATATATATATATATATATATATATATATATACAGTTCAGCTCTCTTAAAGGACGTCCCCCATCCGTATATTGGGGGACAAAAAAATTTATGGGACGAGGTTCTGTAATTTGTTGATTTTTGGTGAGGATGATCACCTTGTTATAGATAGGACCCCTACCAAAAATTAACAAATTACATAACCTCTTGGTCCCTCAAATATGCTCTTTATTATCGACCGTCCATTTTAATCGTTAAATTGAAAAGCATATTTGAGGGACCTAGAGGTTCTATAATTTGCTGATTTTTTGTGGGGGTCCTATCTATAACAAGTTAATCATCCTCACCAAAAATCAGCAAATTATAAAACCTCTAGGTCCCTCAAAAATTTTTGTCCCCCAAGATAAGGATGGGGGACGTCCCCAAAGAGAACCATATTATATATATATATATATATATATATATATATGGGGGCAGGGAGTCTGCACCCGAGGTATAGCTTTGTTATTGCACCTCTCGCCTATTTACCTCCCTATAAGTTTTGGAATTTGATAAAATTTGGTGAGGGTGTTGTCTAGGGTAAGATGATCATCCTCACAAGTTTTCATCAAATTTCCAAAACTTCTAGGGGGGTCAAATGGTCGACGCAAAATCTGCAGATTTTACTAGTGACTGCGGACGGCTGATTTTGCTTCGACCATTTAACCCCCCTAGAAGTTTTAGAATTTATTGATTTTTTATAAAAATGATCACATTACCCTAGAGAACATCTCCACCAAAGATCATGAAATTCTAAAACTTCTATGATGACAAACAATGCCTGAGATGCAGCAACAACACTGCACCTCAAGTGCAGGCTTTAATAAGAAACTCTTATACGCAAAACATTATGCAGAACCAACCTAGAGGTTTTAGAATTTGATGAAACTTGGTAGGCATGCTACCTATGCCATGTTTATCATCCTTACCAAAATTCATCAAATTCTAAAACTTCTAGGGGCATCAAATCTAAGAAGATTTACTGACAGCTCATAAAAACTATTAATTTGATTATCAAATTTGATTCCCCTAGAGGTCTTAGAATTTGCTGAATTTTGGTGAGGATGATCAATTTGGCATAGGTAGCATGCCTACCAAGTTATATCAAATTCTTAAATCTCTAGGTTCCTTTTACACAAGGTTTCGATTATAAGAGGTTTCTTACTAGATCGGGACCCTATATATATATATATATATATATATATATATATATATATATATATATATATATATATATATATATATATATATATATATATATATATATATATAGGAATGTTACAGTGAGCTGTGAGCTGCCAGTTTAGAAAGTGAGTTGCGGGTATTTTGACCCCCCTAGGAGTTTTGGAATTTGATGACATTTAGTGAGGGTGTTGTCTAGAGTAAGATAATCATCCTCACTAATTTTCATCAAATTCCAAAACTTATAGGGGGGTCAAATTATCGAGGGCAAAATATGTCATCGGTAGTCACCGTTAAAATTTGCAGATTTTTCCTCGACTATTTGAGCCACCAAGAAGTTTTGGATTTGATGAAAATTGGTAAGGATGATCATATTACCCTAGACAATAACCTCGCCAAATTTTATTAAATTCCAAAACATCTAGGGGGGTCAAAATACCTGCAGCTCATTTTCGCCTACCGTAGCTCACAGCTAAACGTATATATATATATAATACAGGGTATAAGCTGACAATCTAATTCGAAATTAGGCTGTCAGCTGCTATCCCTCCGATTAAAACCATCTAGATGTCCATTTATTAAAAAAAAATAGTTGTATAAGAGCTATACCCAATCTTCTCTCTCTCTCTCTCTCTCTCTCTCTCTCTCTCTCTCTCTCTCTCCCACGAGCGGTAGCCCCAGACCCTGACCTCCCCCCCTCCCTGACAACCCTCCACCTCCAGCTCCGGCTCCCCCCCTCCGGCTTTTCCTCTGACACCCCATCTCCTCCGGCTACGTCTCCGGCACCCCCAGCGGCGCCCTTATCCTCCATCTCCCCCCCCCCCCGGCTTTCCCTCCGGCACCCCCTCCTCTCCCTTCCGGCTCCGGTACCCCATCTCTGGCCCCCTTCCCCTCCGTCAGGCCAGTCGGACGAGTGAATCGCAGTCGACCCCTCCTGTAGGCACCCCCGACCATCGAGGGTGCCTGCCGGAGGGGACGACTGTGATTCACCAGTCGGGCTAGCCTGACGAAGGGAAAGGTGGACCGAAAGGGAGGGGGGCTGTGATAGGCACCGGGGGGAGGGGGGCTGTGATCAACACCGAGGGGAAGGGGGCTACGATCGGCAAAGAGGGGAGGTGGGCTGCGATCGGCGCCGGAGAGGAAGAGGGCTGCGATCGGCACCGGTGGCCTGGCTACCCCAACATGGCTGCGTGCGTTGGAGATCTGGGGCTGCCGCTCGCGAGAGAGAGGTGGGGGGGGGGGATTGGGTACAGCTGTTATACAACTTTTTTTTTTTAATAAATGGACAGCCAGATGGTTTTAATCGGAGGACTAGTAGCTGACAGCCTAATTTCGAATTAGGTTGTCAGCTCATACCCCATATATATATATATATATATATATATATATATATATATATATATATATATATATATATATATATATATATATATATATATATATGGGGCCGTTAGGTTGAGCTGTGAGCTGCCGGTTTAGAAAGTGAGTTGCGCTCACTTTGAACCCCCTAGAAGTTTTAGAATTTGATGAAATTTTGTGAGAGTGTTGTCTAGGATAAGATGATCATCCTCATCAATTTTCATCAAAGTCTAAAACTTCTAGGGTCATCAAATGGTCAAAGCAAAATCTGTCATCCGCAGTCACCGTTAAAATATACAGATTTTGCATCGACCATTTTACCTCCCTAAAAATTTTGGAATTTGATGAAATTTGGTGAGGATGATCATCTTACCTTAGAAAACACCCTTACCAAATTTTATCAAATTCTAAAACTTCAAGGGGGGTCAAAGTGAGCACAGCTCACTTTCACCAACGACAACTCATAGCTCACTGTAACATTCCACATATATATATATATATATATACATATATATATATATATAGAGAGAGAGAGAGAGAGACAGACAGAGAGAGTAGTGATATATTGCGGCACCCCCTTCGGGGGTATTTTCAGAATTTTTTTTTTTTGGGGATTGATCACCTACCCTTGGATTGGACACACAAAAAATTTTAGCCCGATCCAAGACCTGTAGGCTATCCAAATGTGTTGATCAAAATGGCAAAAAAATGAACGACCGATCAAAGATCAACACATTTGGACGGCCTACAAGTCTTGGATTGGGCTGAAATTTTTTGTGTGTCCAATCCAAGGGTGGGTAATCAATCCACAAAAAAAAATTCCAAAAATACCCCCGAAGGTGGTGGCCGCACGTTACCCGGCCACAATGTATCACTACTATATATATATATATATATATATATATATATATATATATATATATATATATATATATACAGGGGCGGACCTACATTGGGCCTAGGGGGGCTCAAGTCCCCCCTCACTTTGGAAAAAGTAAAGGTAAGTTACTCTTACCCCCTTGAAATTTATCTTAAAAATATGTAACCCCTATAGTTAATTTTGTTCCAAATCACTCCCTAAAGCTTGAAATGTTAGCACAATACCCCCTTTTGTCAACTACTTGATTTCCTCACTTGGTAATTTTTATCTGATCGAAACTGAATTGAATGGGAGGGGGGTTAAAAATGTTATTTTTTTACTATAGGGGGGTTAAAATGTTTTTGAGCTAAACTTCAGCAGGGGAGGGCAGCCAAGTGTAATTTATATAAAAAAAAAACATTTCTAGCCGGTTTGTAAACTTTTGGTTGCCAACTTCACATGGAGGTGGCCCCCACCAGTCGCCACTGCCCCACCGGCCACCAACCCCCGCCAATCAATGTCCACCACCATATCGCCGACCACCACCCCATCGCCACATGGTCCATCAGTCGCCACTGCCCACCACCCGTATGTGCGACCCACGGCCGGCCTCGTCGGCCGCCGGCCACCACCCGTTACTGGCCACCAATGCCCACTACTGTCCGGTCGACTTCCACCACCATCTGCCACTACCCGCACACGTGGCATCCCCGCAAAGTTCATCACATAGCCCTTAGTGAATGAGAATCGAGTGGGAATCGGGATCTATTTACAGGTTTTTGGGGGTATATATGAAATACCCCCTCCACCCAAAAAAAAAGAGGAGAGGATCTAGTCTATTATTTAAAAACCGTGCATCCTGATCGAGTCGGTTAGTTACAACTCCAAATTTTCGAAGGACTCCGGGGATCAAAATTCTCCTCCACTCGAAGTAAAATCCTAATACGTCTTTCGTTGTACGATTGAAGGAATGGTTGGGAAGTTGTCACACTATTTACCAAAGCATTCGACTGTGAGGCAATGATTATAGTTACTTTTTAATAATTATGACCCCCCTAAGAAAAAATCCAGGGTCCGCCACTGTATATATATATATATATATATATATATATATATATATATATATATATATATATATATATATATATATATATATATATATATATATATATATATATATATATATATATATATATATATATATATATATATATATATATATATATATATATATAGAGAGAGAGAGAGAGAGAGAGAGAAACAAGATGCTACCTTTGAAAACAGTGTTTTTTGCTGCTTTGATTGGTCACCGATGGCTATCAAAGCCTTGAACGATAGCAAAGGTCATTTGAACTCATAATTGGGAGGTGCTAGAAGTCACCGGAGGTGGTTACCGGGTGCGGATGTCCTCGGAGGTCATCGGATGAGATAGGGTGATAAATGAATGGCTCACAATAGAAGTAGTCATCGAAGTTCTCTATTGATGGAAGCCGACAGATGGTGTTAGTGGAGATCACCTGTAGAGGTGATTAGAGGTTGTTTATGCTGATTCTGGCTGGAGATCACATCTGGTGTGACCGTGGTGGGTTATCAAAGTAGCAAAAACGCTGCTTTGAGAGGTAGCGTCCCGACCCTCATATATATATATATATATATATATATATATATATATATATATATATATATATATATATATATATATATATATATATATATATATATATATATATATATATATATATATATATATATATATATATATATATATATATATATATATATATATATATATATATATATATATATATATATATATATATATATATATATATATATATATATATATATATATATATATATATATATATATATATATATATATATACATTGCGGCCGCTTAACGTGCGACCGCCCCCTTCGGGGATATATTCTTTGAAGACCTGGTTTTCCCTGTAATTGAATAATTTAAAAATATTATTTTTATTATGATTAAATATTAGATGAGAGATCCTATGTCACTTACAAGGATAGAAGTGCATAGGGATCGAGTTAGGGAGATAGTGCACAGAGGCTATGTACAAAAAAATATGGACTTTTCGTCTGATTGGGGCTATAAAGCCGTAACCCTGAAATTTGTGTGAATCTTTCGGGAGTACCTTTGCATTGATTAGGGGGTAGGAAACATCTACCCTGAGTAAATGTTTACTTTGTCCGGGCTTCGGGCTCGCGTACAGAGAGTTAGGACTCCTTTTGTATATGAATGGCAAATTGGTTATTTTAAAATTTAGACTTATTGTAATTAAATAAAAATTTATTTTGGGCCTAAAATTAATTAAAAAAAAGAAGTTTAAGGGATTAAGACTATTTTTTTGGATTTTTAATACTAAATCCTAATTCCGGGTTAATTAGCTCTAATCTAGTTTACTAAACTAAGTTAATTAGGTCCTAAACTTGATTAGCACTAATCTAAACTCTAAGAGATTGAGATGGCCATCAAGTTGAACCCTCCCCTCCCCAAGTGGCTACCCCCCCCCCCCCCCCCCCACCCCCCCCATGTGGAAGCACATGGGTTTTCCTTAGGTGGCAGCACGCTATTGGTTGGAGAAGCGAAAAGCCATTTGGCTTCCCCTCCCCTTCTCCCCTATAGAAGTCATCCTTATCCCTCCTCTTTGCAACCAACCTCAGTCCATGGCAGTCCCATAGAACCCCTTAGATCATATCCTTCCCCTCCCTAAATCCCAAGTAGAGCTAGCTAGTTTTTCTTGCAAGAAAAGAGGAGAAAGAGAACGAGAAGAAGAAGAAGAAAGAGAGAAAGGCCAAAGCTTTTAAGGAACTTCATCTAAGAAAATCAATGTAAACTACACACGTTGGAGTTCTAGTTTGTTAGATCTAAGATTTTTAGATCGTTGGGTGGAAGTAAAGTTTGATCTTGGGGTTTAAAACCCAAGATCCAGGTTGCTACCACTATAGGACATGTTTTGATTCAGTCCTTGATTAAAACTTTAAGATATGGTTGAAATTAAATTTGATTAACATAAAAGTTTTAGAAGATTTAATTCTGAGGAACTTATATGTAGGACTCATGAGATTTTGAGAGCATCTGTATGTCGAAATAAGTAGATTTATGTGAAATTTATATAATATATTTACTGCCAGCTATTTTAGGCAATCACTGCATAATCAAATAAATACCCAACTAAGTGATTTTATAAAAAGATCCATGTTTACTGCCAGGAATTTTACATAGTAGATTTAATCTTATGATCTATTTAAGTTAATTATGGATTTCTTAAATGGATTTTTAGTTAACATGAAAGTTATTAAGGGCATATAGATCTACAATATTTATTTATAGTAAAATGGATTTAAAATTCAATATCATACCCTAAATTAGAGATTTTCTCAGTTTTTAGGGCTTACTGCCAGCAGTCTAGAAATCCAAACTTATTGTACTACTAACTTGCTCAAATGAAATTGTATTTTGAATAACATTTGTATAACATTTATAGAGCTACAATATTCATGTAGATCAAAAATGGATTTGATTCCTAAATCCTATCCGAAATTAATGAATATCTCAGCCTTTTATTTTCAAATTGTGTTCTTGTTTATTTTTGAGTTTTTAGATGCTTTCCACAATTTGATCTTGTGGATCATATTATAATGAATAGTAGTGGCTAATATTGACTATTATTATTCATCATTGATGTAACATCTGTCCCAAACACACAAAATATTGTCCGCTTTACTTGTGCCCGCACGAGAACTTCCCAGGAATCCTAGTACTACTCTCGCCCGAGCACGCTTAACTACAGAGTTCTTATGAAATCCGTAGCGGCGCATGGTTTTAAAACGCGTCTTCTATGTTTAGAAGGGGAAATTATATAAGTAGCTCAGGATCTCCTTCTCTCCAAGCGAAGTGGGACTAACTCGTGGTCTTGTACACCTCACCTCACCTCACCTCACCTCATCCATCTTGTCATCCCAGCCTCAGGAGTCTTGGCTCTTGGCTATTGGCCTATTGGATCTTGGTCGTCACAATCCACCCCCCTCAGGGCTACACGTCCTCGTGTAGGGTTAAACCCCCCCATTGTGAGGAGAACTGGCTCTGATACCATTTTGTAACATCCACCCAAGCACACAAGATATTGTCTGCTTTGCCTGTGCCTGCATGAGAACTTCCGAGGGTGGTCACCCATCCTTGCACTACTCTCGCCCGAGCACGCTTAACTACGAAGTTCTTACAAAATCTGTAGCTGCGCACGATTTTAAAACGCATCTTCTATGTTTGGAAGGGAAAATTATATAAGTAGCTCATGATCTCCTTCTCTTTAGGCGATGTAGGACTAACTCGTGGCCTTGTACACCTCACCTCACCTCATCCATCTTGGCATCCCAGCCTCAGGAGTCTTGGCTCTTGGCTATTAGCCTATTGGATCTAGGTCGTCACAATTGACCAATAGGATTAACCTTTACTATTTATAGTTGACCTTCTTTATTAACTATTACTATTCATATTTGACTATAATGTTAACTACACTATTCATAATTGACCAATAAGGTTAACCTTTACTATTCATAGTTAACCTTTTAGGTTGACTATTACTATTCATCATTGACCCATAAAGTTGACTATTATAATTCATAGTTGACCTATATAGTTGACTTTACTATTCATAGTTGACTATAATAATTGACTTTTACTATTTATGGTTGACTTTTAATATTTATGGTTGACTTTTATAAATTGATTTTTACTAGTAATGGAGGTGGTTCAGTTAGAACACTTATATAGTTTAGTTAGGCCATCTTTTCGGTCCTGGAAGAGGAGGAGTGATTGGATCGATAGACGTTAGAGTGAGTGGTCATACTATCGCTTGTGACGGTTAAACCCATCACGTAACTCTAACATAAAGATAACCTTATAGATTCTAAGGACCGGTATGGTTGGATCATAGCCGATAACCGACCTTCAGGCCGGGGACCATATCAATATCCAAAAAAGGGGGTGGAAGCTCTACCCTCTTTTCCTCCAAGTATTGAGTTAAGTCCCTAGCCTATCCAAAGGCGTTATCCCACTCTCTTTGAAGAGTGTGGCACCTGTAGGTCTAAGGACATGTGTGGCCTGGCCACAGTCGAGGAATGACTTTCGGGTCAGAAAATATTTTAAGTATACTAGAAAAGAGGCAGAAGCTCTGCCTGCTTTTGAAGTTTATATTAAGCTAAACCCTGAGTCATTCTAAGTTTACTAAGGTTAGGGTTAGTTTCTATTTGTTGCTTAGACCTTCTGGGATACCTATATTTGTGATCCATTTGTTAGCCCTAGTTTAGGGGGAAGTAGTGACGCCACTTTTGTCCAAATAAACCTAACCCACAATGACGCTTGTCGCGTAGAGTGTGGGTAGAATTTGTTATGTTTGGACTTGCACGGTTAGTGCATTTGACTCAGAAAGTCATCATGGCCCCTTGGGTAGGGATAAGTCTTTTGGATAGTGGTGGTTCCTTGCAGGTATCCTAAACTAGTGATGTCTATTATCTTAAGGACTGTTATAATTAAGACACCTCGACAGTGTGTAGAGCATGCATCCTCTACCATCTTTTGGTTAAAGGATATTGTGTCATCCATCCACTGTGAGCGATGCATTATGTCATGGATATGTTAGGGTAGACATAATTTCAAAAAGTATAGGAAAGCCTTGCATAGCTGTTGTACAATTATCGTGTTGTAGAAGTCGTATTCTCTGTCCTTATTTGGTTGGGGGAATGCTTCTCCTCCTCATTGATGATAATGCACAGACATGCAGGACACTTAGGATAGTTGGATATTACAAGTGGAATAGAAAACGTCTGGTATGACAATGGTATCGCTATTGTGCTGTAGGAGTTGTGTCCCCTATCCTTGTTTGGTTGGGGGATGCTTCCCCTATCCACTAACAGTTATGCATAGCCACACATGTATCGTAGGATACTTGAATAGGAGGTATATTTGACAGTCACGGGATTATAATAGAAATAGAATAAATATTTGAGATGATAGAAATTATTTAGAGTTATAGTATAGCACTTAATGTAGTTAGGGGTCATGTCACCTGTCCAAATTTGGTTGAGAGGATATGTCATCTATCTATCGAAAGTAGTGTGGAGTTATGCGAGCAACATGTATATTATTGTATCGTGTGTAAAATTGAATTCACCTTGAGCGGCTATGCCACAGCGGGTGATCAGGCCCTCGGGTCTGGTGTTGATCGTTAAGTCTATGACTTATGCTAGTATAATATAAATTATTTGTGACATAGTAAATCCTAACTAAGCATGCAGAAAGCAAGGTGATAGTCATGTGCGGACAGGTATAGACCTCTATCGCACACAGTTGGTGATCCCGTCGCCGCATGCTAGGGTAGAATCTATCACGTAAAACTAGGAATTGATTAAACCTGGTTCTTACGAGTGGCAAAGAGGTAGGGTCATTCCCTATTCTCCATGTTGTTTACCCAGACAGGTAGACGTGTGTTCTGTGTTCTAGCCCTAGTTTAGAGAAATAGTGATATTTTTGGGATTTTTTTTTGGATGTTGATCACCTACCCTTGGATAGCACACAAGAAAATTTTCAGCTCGATCCAAGACCAATAGGTCATTCAAATGTGATCAACTTTTATCAGTCGTTCATTTTTAATGTCATTTTGATCAACACATTTGCACAGCCTACATGTCTTGGATCGGGCTGAAATTTTTTATGTGTGCTATCCAAGGGTAGTCGATCAATCCCCAAATAAAGAGAGAGAGAGAGAGAGAGAGAGAGAGAGAGGAATGTTACAGTGAGCTGTGAGCTGCCGATTTAGAAAGTGAGTTCTGGGTATTTTTCACCCCTAAAAGTTTTGGAATCTGATAAAATTTGGTAAGGGTGTTTCTTAGGGTAAGATGATCATCCTCACCAATTTTCATCAATATCCAAAACTTCTAGGGGTGTTAGATGGCTGAAGCAAAATATGTCATCTGCAGTTATCGATAAAATTTGCAGATTTTGCTTCAACCATTTTGCCCCCTTAGAAGTTTTGGAATTTGATGAAAATTGGTGAGGATGATCATTGTACCATAGATAATACCCTCACCAAATTTCATCAAATTTCAAAACTTTTAGGGGGTTCAAGATACTTGCAGCTCATTTTCTATATATATATATATATATATATATATATATATATATATATATATATATATATATATATATATATATATATATATATATATATATATATATATATATATATATATATATATATATATATATATATATATATATATATATATATATATATATATTAAAGATGACTGTGGATGGTAGATTTTACTTCGACCATCTGACCCCGTAGAAGTTTTGGATATTAATGAAAATTGGTGAGAATGATCATCTCACCCTAGGCAACACCCTCACCAAATTTCATCAAATTCCAAAACTCCTAGGGGGGGTCAAAATACTCGTAGCTCACTTTCTAAACCAGCAGCTCACAGCTCACTGTAGCATTCCTCTCTTTCTCTCTCTCTCTCTCTCTTTCTCTCTCTCTCTCTCTCTCTCTCTCTCTCTCTATATATATATATATATATATATATATATATATATATATATATATATATATATATATATATATATATATATATATATATATATATATTATATAATAAGGGACAACGGTTGTGGGGGGGACAAATGAACTGAGACAAAGCAACGGCTGAGATTTATGCAGAGGAGGGGGGATAAACATAGCAAGGGTTGAGATTTAAAGAGATGAAACAAAAAGGGAGGGAAGGAGGGAGGAAAAAATTTAAAATTCAAATGGAAAGAGAGAGTTTGAAATTCAAACACAGTAGTAAATACATGAATCTGAATAGACTTGACCCGTTGGCAACAAATCTTGACTGTTCGTCATTATAATCTGTATAGGATGGTGACTGCACAACTGTCCGTTTCATATAGAGCCCCAGTCCACGCCCCTTCATAATATCTCCCCGAGGTACATACACCATTTGAGAGGGGAAGAGAAATCATTTGAGAGAGAGATAAGAGGGAGAAAAGCAGGCCCGCCCCGATGTCGCCGTCGGAGTCCACGCCATCTCCAATCGCAGTCGACCCCCACCCTCTCTCTCTCTCCTCCGGCCCCGATCCGGCTCCGACCCCCTCCCTCTCTTTCTCCTTCGGCCTATATCCGGCTCTAACCCCCTCCCTCTCTCTCCTTCGGCCCCGATTTGGCTCCGACCCATCCCTCTCTCTCTCCTCCGACCCCGATCTCACCGTCGGATGCCTCCAAGACCCCCTCCCTCTCTCTCTCTCTGTCATGCAATCCAGCCCCAATCTCACCGTCGACCACAACCCCCTCCCTCTCTCTGTCATGAAATTTGGCCCCGACCCCCTCCCTCTCCCTTCCTCTCGTGATCCGTCAGTTGACCCCAATCACAGCCATCTCCGATCGCAATCGACCCCCTCCCTCTCTCTCTCATGCGATTTGGCCACGATCCGAGTCTGGAGCGGAGGTCCAGGCACTGATCGGAGTCCGGAGTGGGCTGGAGTCGAGATTCCAGGAGCTGGGGCTAAAATGGCCCCTCTGGGAGGAGGTGAGTTCGAGGATGGCGTCGCTGGGCGACAGACGGAACTCCAAGTGGTGTAAGGAGAAGTGGGAGAACATCAATAAGCACTTCCGGAAGACTAAGGACAGCGGCAAGAAGCGGCCGCAGCAGTCCAAGATGCCATCGTCGACATGCCCACTGACCACCCCACCTTCAAGCTCCGGGCCGGCTTCAACGCCAAGGGCGACAACGCAAAACCCATTGAGGAAGATGAGGGTGGAGATGAAGAGGAGGGCGACGGACAGGGGCAAGGCCTGTGGCAACAGCGAGTACTCCTGCACCCATGATCAAGCCAAGGTTAATCAATCAATCTCCATATCTTCTCTTCTCTCTCTAAGGTGAATAAGATCGATCATAAGGGATGATCTTGCCCGTCAAAGGTTGATTAGGAGATGATCCTATGTTGTTATTTCTTGCTAATGATATAGCTAACAAACATATTCGAACTGTGTGATCGAAGTGTGTAGAGGCCAGGGATCGAATCAGATCATCATCATGATGCATCATCACCTCCATTGCATTGTCCGCAACTTACGAGTCGAGAGTAGGAACAAAAGCTTCCCTTCCCTCTCTCGATTGCAGTAATTTTTTTCCTTTTTGGCCCGGCCCGCCGCTTCGTCTCCACGCTCGCTATATGATATTTGCCTCCCCTCCGGCGCCCCTCGACCTTGAGTAGCCTTTCTCGAGTCTCAACCAGATCGAAGGCGCTCAAGCTGATGGACAGAGCTCCCGGGGCGATCTTCGATCGAAATCGCAAGAGGAAACATGTATCCTCTCTCTCTCTCTTTATCTTTTCTACACCGGAACACGCATCCTTCTCCCTATCCATTAATTTGCTTGATATGCAGAGGATTCGAGCTGCATGGTTGATGAGATGGAAGCGGCTCAACTGCTCAAGAGTCAAGGCTGTGTTGCTCTTCCCTCACTGCTCGTCGGTAGCTACGCAATTGACGAAGGGAGTAGATCACCAGCGTCCGTCAGTGCAACTGGTCGGTCGACTTCGGTGATGGCAGCGGCCCTGCAAGCGGCGGTTCCTTTTGGAACCCAAATGATAAGAGTTCCTTTTCGAATGAGCCGCTTTCTGTGAATTTTGTGAATTCAAGTCTGAATCTAGATACTCGAAAGAAGCTATATCTCAAAATTCGAGTCTGAATTTTGTTTAAAGGTATATCTCAAAAAAAGATTCAATTGAATTTTTGTGAATTCAACTAGAAAAACACCGAGTGCGATTCACATGTTTTATTTGCTTTGTATAGCTGACAAAATCTTTATTTCTGATATTGTTTGATGAAATGCATAATTCACCAAAAAAAAATCTGAATTTTTTTTCCGCGCCCCTTCGTCTACCCAGGTTCTCTCTCTCTCTCTCTCTCTCTCTCTCTCTCTCTCTCTCTCTCTCTCTCTCTCTTTCTCTCTCTCTCTCTCTGATGGTTTTTGATTATGCAATTTGATGGTTATTTCTTCCTCTCTTTGATGAGACATTTGCTGCATTCTTCGAATCTAAACATCAAATTTTTTTTACCAATTATTCGTGTGATGTGGAAAAAATTTATTTCGTTCTCCATCTGTTTTCATGGATTGAATTTTGATGCATAGCATAACCTCTGGTAAGAGAGGTGGATGGACTAAATTGTGATGCATAGCATAACCTCTGCTAAGAGAGGTGGATGGCCTCAAAATAATTCTTTTCTCTTCTTTTTGTTTTTTTTTTTTAGAATTTCTATTTTAAGAACTGAGCTTCTTTATTTCGTGTTTTTTAGATGGTTAATAACAACCTGTCAGAGATGTTTTCTACAGGTTGCCATACCGCTGAGGTGAGAGATCTTTGTTGCCTCAATACCATGTCGCAAGTCTTTGTCTCTCTCTCTCTCTCCATCATTTTGTGCTTTTTTTGTAAAGGTTATTTTGTGCTATTCATCATGGTCAAATGACCAAAATCCCTTGAAATCGACCAATGAGAAAGAGGGTGAAGGTCTAACCTCTTTAAGGAGTTGGAACAAAATCATTCTCAAGGCGTCGTGCATCATGCTGCATTTTCTTACGCCCGAATTGGGGTCTGCCACATCGTACATTAGATAGAGTGACAAGAATAGGGCAAACTCTCTAAATTTTTAAATGTTAGTACATTACCCCATTCTGTCAACTACGTAATTTCCTTATTTGGTAATTGTTATCTGATCAAATCTGACTTGAAGCTGGGTAAACTATAGTTTATTTTGTTAGCACATTACCCCTAAAGTGTTTTTTTTTTTTTGGGGGGGGGGGAGAGTAAAGTACACTTTGCCCCTTGATGTTTAACCTTTTTAAGGAGTTGGAACAAAATCGTTCTTAGGGCCGACCCATGCATGATGCTACGTTTGCTTACGGCCAAATTGGGGTCTGCCTCGTACATTAGATTGAGTTACACTGATAGAGCACATTTTGTATAGCTCACAAAATCTTTATTTCTGATTTTGTTTGATGAAATGCAGAATTCACAAAAAAAATTTCTGATTTTTTTTTTGCGCACAGCCCTTTCCCTCGCTGCCCCTTCGTCTACCCAGGTTCTCTCTCTCTCTCTCTCTCTCTCTCTCTCTCTCTCTCTCTCTAATGGTTTTTGATTATGCAATTTGATGGCTATTTCTTTCTCTCTCTGTTGAGACATTTGCTGCATTCTTCGAATCTAAACATCAATTTTTTCTTACCAATTATTCGTGTGATGTGGAAAAAATTTATTTCGTTCTCCATCTGTTTTCATGGATTGAATTATGATGCATAGCATAACCTCTGGTAAGAGAGGTGAATGGACTGAATTGTGATGCATAGCATAACCTCTGCTAAGAGAGGTGGATGGACTCAAAATAATTTTTTCCTTTTCTTTCTGTTTTTTTTTTCAGAATTTTTGCTCTAAGAACTGAGCTTCTTTATTTTGTGTTTTTTAGATCTTTGATAACAACCTGTCGGAGATGTTTTCTACAGGTTGCCAAACTGCTGAGGAGAGAGGTCTTTGTTGCCTCAATACCATATCGCAAGTCTTTGTCTCTCTCTCTCTCCATCATTTTGCGCTTTTTTTTAAAGGTTATTTTGTGCTATTCATCATGGTCAAATAACCAAAATCCCTTGAAATCGACCAATGAGAAAGAGGGTGATGGTCTAACCTCTTTAAGGAGTTGGAACAAAATCATTCTCAAGACGTCGTGCATCATGCTGCATTTTCTTACGGCCGAATTGGGGTCTGCCACATCGTACATTAGATAGAGTTACACGGATAGGGCAAACTCTCTAAATTTTGAAATGTTGGTACATTACCCCCTTCTGTCAACTACGCAATTTCCTTATTTGTTATTTGTTATCTGATCAAATCTGACTTGAAGCAGGGCAAACTATAGTTTATTTTGTTAGCACATTACCCCTAAAGTGTTTTTTTTTGGGGGGGGAGGGTAAAGTACACTTTGCCCCTTGACGTTTAATCTTTTTAAGGAGTTGGAACAAAACCTTTGTTAACACTTTGCCCTATGCATCATGTTGCATTTACTTACGGCCGAATTGGTGTCTGCCACATCGTACATTAGATAGAGTTACACGGATAAAGCACATTTTGAAATGTTAGCACATTACGTCTTTCTTTCAACTACGTAGTTTCCTTATTTGGTAATTGTTATCTGATAAAATATGACTTGAAGTAGAGTAAAGTGTAGTTTTTTAACTATATGGGGGTAAGTGTTTTTGAGCTAAACTTCAAGGGGCAAAGTGTAATTTACCTCCCAAAAAACAAAAAAGGGTAAAGTACACTTTGCCCCCTGATGTTTAACTCAAAAACACTTAACCCACCTGTATTTGCAAGATGGTTGATAATACATCAGATACAAGTAACACAACGTCTAAAAATTTGGTTTCCAATTGGATGGGTTTATCTTCATTGAAGTCTTAAGGAAAATTGGAAAAAACCCTCACCGGATGTTCCTTCTGCTTAGTTTTTTATTCAATTAATAATATGTGAATTTGGTATAGAATCCTTGATGCTATATCTTTTCAGTATATTTCATTGATTTTGAGATTGCTTTTACTCATTTTTTTTTTATTTATTAATCCATGAGTTTGGTGAAAAATCCATGAAACAATATTTTTTCAACATATTTCGTTGATTGTGAGTCATTTCTTTGATACTTCAGTTCTATATGACCTATAGTGCTATGTGGCCTTTATTTGAAAGAAGTTGCTATGATGAAGTTGCCATTGGATTAAATTTTCTCTCGAACATTTGAAAGAAGTTGTAATTCGTTTGAAGTTGTAATTTTCTCTTTGACATTTAAAGTTGCCATTAGATTCAATTCTGTTTTGTAACATAACTCATTATGTAATGGTCTCTGGCATGTACATAATATCTAAGTGAAATTGTTGACCTCCTTTTGAGTTTTTATGTTGACTTCAATTTCAATTAGTGTGATATGGAATATTGTGGTAATGCATTAGAAATATGTGTGGTTTATTTTTTTCTTTTTGGCTAAGCATTAGAAATATAGGTATGTGCATACATGAAGAGTATTGCATGCTTTCTTTGGAGGGGAATATTGCACAAGAATTTATGAAATGTGGGTATATGTGGCTTCTTATCTATTAAGACTTGAAAAGGTGGGTATATGCGGCTTCTTTTTGGTTGAGCATTAGAAATGTTGGTATATGTGGTTTCTTATCTGTTATTCCTGTGAGAAATGTTTTTTTTTCTGCCATCACATTCGGTTTCCAATAATTTCTGCGGAATTATTGTTGTTGGGTCTATGCGGCTTCTTATCTGTTATTCGATGGCCGTAAGCAAGTGCAACAAATCAACCAAGTAGCAAAGATGTGCTTCTTTGAACAACATTTTTGCTATCAGATGCACACCATGCGGCGGATCGACCAGTGATGAGTTGACGGTGGAGGGAAGCGATTGGTGGCGGGTCGACGGGTGATGAGCCATTCAAGGTGTCAGTTGTAGTGCCAATAAAGTTGAAGGAGGCTAGGGGTGTGTTGCTGTTGAAAGTGGTCGTCCCAGTAACTGACAGGCAAGAGCATCTCTAGCCGCCGAAGGTGACAATGCCCATCACTACCTAGCATTAGCGCCCCCACTGAAGGTGGCCACTGTAGTGTTGACAGAAATATTATCAAATGTCTTAAAATACTATCACCACACTCGAAATATTCTTATCACATTTGAAATATTGTTCTCCTTTGAAATATTGTTGCCGATCTCGAAATGTTTTATT
This sequence comes from Chamaelirium japonicum, assembly GCA_947650365.1. NCBI lineage: Eukaryota > Viridiplantae > Streptophyta > Magnoliopsida > Liliales > Melanthiaceae > Chamaelirium > Chamaelirium japonicum. The sequence continues at coordinate 61,969,786 of OX393550.1, forward strand.
GCCACCTTCAAAATAGTCTCCTCCCTCAAAATTGTCACGTCCTTAACATTTTGTCCTAGAGGAGATAACGACGGTCCAAATTCATTTGGAGGAGGGGATAAAAATGAAGGGAACACGCGATCTAGTGCCACTTTCACTCACTTAAATAAGTTTAAATATTATAATATTTATTGAGAGAGAATAAGAGAGAGGATGAGAAAAAGCATCGAATGAGATCGGAGAGAGAGCAAGAGTATAAGAGACATCAGATGGTCTCCCACTTAAATCAGTTTTAATATTATAATATATGAGAGATCGGATGGTCTCCATAAGATATTGTTATCACCCTTGAAATTTTAATACCGCTCACGAAATATTGTTATCACCCTTGAAATTTTGTTATCTCCCTCGAAATATTTTGTAGCCACTTTTGAAATAATATCACAATTCTTGAAATATTATCTACGCCCTCAAAATATTTTTCATCTCTCTCTAAATATTTTTCGTGCCCTCGGGCACGGGGTTTTCACTAGTATATATATATATATATATATATATATATATATATATATATATATATATATATATATATATATATATATATATATATATATATATATATATATATATATATATATATATATATATATATATATATATATATATATATATATATATATATATATATATATATATATATATATATATATATATATAGAGAGAGAGAGAGAGAGAGAGAATACGGGGTATGAGCTGACAGCCCATTTGCTGAAATGGGCTGTCAGCAGGAGCCGTCCGATTGGATGATCACCACCGTTCAAAAAAAAAAAAAAAACCAACTGCTGTTACAACCCTTTCTCTCTCTCTCTCTCTCACGAGCTCGAGCAGCAGCCTCTGTTAAAACCCCTAGACCAGGACCACCGGCGAGCCCCGACCCCTCCGGCGGCCTCCGTCCCCACCCGGCGGACATCCGACGAGCCCCCGGCGGACATCCGACAGACACCCGGCGGATACCCGACCCCCCGGCGGACGCGCCGGGGTGGCTGTCGGAGGGTGTCGGAGGGCTGCCGGAGGGGGACAGGGTCGCCGGAGGGGGTCGGGGCTCGCCGGTGGTCCGCCGAGGTGTTTGCCGGGATGTCGCCGGGGGTCGGGTGTCCGCCGGGATGCTGCCGGGTGGGGACGGAGGTCGCCGGAGGGGTCGGGGGTCGCCGGAGGGCTGCCGGGTCGGTGAGGGGGCTGGAGGGGTACGGTGGTTTTAACAGAGGCTGCTGCTCGAGCTCGTGAGAGAGAGAGAGAGAGAGAAAGGGACAGCTGTGTGTTAATAGCTGTAACAACAGTTGGTTTTTTTTTTTTTTTGGACGGTGGTGATCATCCAATCGGACGGCTCCTGCTGACAGCCCATTTCAGCAAATGGGCTGTCAGCTCATACCCCGTATTCTCTCTCTCTCTCTCTCTCTCTCTCTCTCTCTCTATATATATATATATATATATATATATATATATATATATATATATATATATATATATATATATATATATATATATATATATATATATATATATATATATATATATATATATATATATATATATATATATATATATATATATATATATATATATATATATATATACATATATATATATATATATATTAAACATGACTGTGGATGGTAGATTTTACTTCAACCATCTGACCCCGTAGAAGTTTTGGATATTGATAAAAATTGGTGAGGATGATCATCTCACCCTAGGCAACACCCTCACCAAATTTCATTAAATTCCAAAACTCCTAGGGGGGTCAAAATACTCGTAGCTCACTTTCTAAACCAGCAGCTCACAGCTCACTGTAACATTCCTCTCTCTCTCTCTCTCTCTCTCTCTCTCTCTCTCTCTCTCTCTCTCTATATATATATATATATATATATATATATATATATATATATATATATATATATATATATATATATATATATATATATATATATATATATATATATATATATATATATATATATATATATATATATATATATATATATATATATATATATATATATATATATATATATATATATATATATATATATATATATATTTATATATATACGATGGTGGCCTTTTTTGGTGAAATGGCCAGCCACCCATTTGATGCCCCTAGGAGTCTCAAAATGTGATGATTTTTTATGAGCATAATTATCTTACCTTAGATAGAACTCCCAGAAAAAAACAGCACATTATAAACCTTTTAGTTTTAGGGGCATCAAATGTTATATTTTAGAAACACGCGATCTAGTGT